>CM042243.1:32043853-32446353 GCA_023566225.1 Romanogobio albipinnatus | reverse complement strand
AATCAAAATTATTGCTAAAATGCTACATTTACATAGAATAATTAACATTTTTACATGTAATGTTTTACATTTACCTTAAAAAAAAATGAAGGGCCAGATTTACTAACAGCTTGCGCCAGCGCAAACCCTCTTTTGGGATTAAAAACTACTATCAGGATTTACTAAAGACACACAGTGAAAAATTAGCGCTGAAAAGGTGTGGACAGAGTTATTTTTGCAGCTGAACTTATTGCATGTGCATTTGTAGTTTCCCTTTCAGATGCAAAATTTATGGGAGGAGAGTATATTACAGTTTTTCTCAGTCGCTTTGGTACATTTCTCAGATCAGAATTGAAATTCTCAAAACTACCTGTTCAATTTTCACATCATTGTGTCACTTGTGCACATTCAAAAAAGCAGTTTATCATTTATTTGAACAAGTTGCAAATGCTTTCGTACATCCATGCAAATGATTATGTACAATTCTCTGCTGTTTCCTAGCCTGGTCTTACCAGACTCTTGTACATTTCATTTGTACAGAGAGTCTGGCCACTCTCCATTGACAAGCGTTTACTTCCTTGAAGGCGGGAACTTTGTTGAAGTTTAAAACTATTGGATCTGCCCAGATTTATTCACGGTGGAGGGGAGAGTTTTGTGATCGGGAACGAACTGCTCACATAGTCCATAACATGATTGTATGCTGTAAATAAAATGTCATATCTTTGGTATGATAAGAATAAATGCTGCTGTAAATAACAGCCCAATTCAAATGTTTACGTGCTGGAAAGGCTTTAACTTCTGGATATTCGGCAGTGTTGCCACAATGGAATGAATGGTTTCGCTCGCATCTTTCTCCGCCGCCATTACTGAACTACAACTCAAACTAGCGCACAACATCAACGTCATTGTTCTCAGCCACTCCCTCTGTTCGCTGATTGGACAGGTAAAAATTTGTTCGGAGAAAACCTAAGAATATACCGCAATCCCAGACGGAGTACTGAAGGAAAATGAAAATTAAGTACGTAGGAGGGCGGAGCCAGGCTAGCTGTTTCCTACATTATCAATTGCTTATGTCATGTTGATCAAGATGTATTATAACTGTGTGTTCACACCGCCGCCGGCGAGAGCGTCAAACTTTGCTCTGGCCGCCCTGCCATCGGCGCTGTAGAAAGATTCGTGGACGCGTTGCCGCTCTGACGTAGATCGAATGCTTGGTCTTTTTTAAAACTGCATTTAAAGGGGCAGCAAAGCAAACAATCATGTTGATCGGCAATTGTGCAGACTAGTAGGGTATAACCGTATAATATAACCTCATGAAATCATTTAAATGTGAAAGTAAAAAAAAAGCAGATAGATTGAAAGAACTTAACAATTATAGTTGCTAACGAAATAAACAAATTAAAAGCCATTTGTGTGGTGTATAAATAATGTTGCGCGTCTTCTTATCAAACCCGCCGCACCAGCAGTGATCAACCTCTCCTCTAGTTTGCTTGGGAACTAATGTGGTCGGAACCAAAGTTTACAGCACTGCATTCTCTGGAATCCTCTCAAGCGGAGCACTACTACATTCCCATTGGTTGCCGCCGGTTGCTGCCGAACCACGTTATAGCTCATTACCATAAAGTTGACCTGATTTCAACTCTCCTCAATGACCAAATCGTCCAAGACGTGCCGCGCCGTTCTCGCCGGAGCTCGCCGCCGGGCTCCCATTGAAAATGAATTACTTCCGGCCACTTTGACGCTCTCGCCGGCGGCGGTGTGAACGCACAGTAATGGGCCACAACATTTAAGCATTAGTTCATATCATAAGTCTTTACATGCAAAATGATTGAACAAGTTGTCATAATGTGTCAAGCATATTTCTATACATTTCCATTCAACTTTTTTTTCTAAAGATATTCGTTGTGATGTGGATGAGAATTTGTGGCCCAACAGACAGGAACGTCAGAAGGTGTAGGAAGACTGCACTGTAATTCCTACAGTACTGCATGTACAGTTTTCCCTAAGGAGACTGTCCTATGTTCACATTTCTACTTTTTTTTTTTTTTTTTTCTTTGTGCTATATGCAGTGCTGTCTTTTCCTTTCTGTATCTCAATGACATGGTCTGTCAACAAATTACAGTACAAACAGTAAAAGCGTAAATGTGAATCTTGTCCAGTCTCTTGCAATCAAACTCCCACATACACTAAGGTGTAAACTACAATTTTCAATAATTGTCATCAAAACTTTAGCCATAGTTTACATCAGAACATCCCTCCAGACTACACTGTTATTCTGACAACATGACTAAGCAATTTGACCGTCTTATCCGTACACAATGACACAAGGACTTGTCATTCTGTTGGAACTGACATGTTCATTGACACAGATATTTACTTTTGAGAGATGAACTAAGGATTTTGAGCAAGAGACTGGCTTTTGCAGGTAATCCATGGTCTTTTGCTATTTGTACGAATTGTTTTGAGAAATGCACTTACTGTTTTGCAAATGTCGAGGATGATTCAAGAAATGTACTGAGAAAAACGTCTCGGTTACGTATGTAACCCTCGTTCCCTGAAGGAGGGAACGGAGACGTACGTCGGAACTGACCGACGAATTGGGATCTGTTTCAGAGACCAATCTACTTCGAGTGTATTAAAAACGAGCCAATGAAGATTGGCATGCGATCACGCATTCCACGCACCGCCCCGCGTCCGCGGGTATAAATACGGAAGTGGAAGTGCCGCATACCGTTTTCAACTGAGGAGCCGAGAAGTGGCTCGGGCCTTCAGCTGAAGCACAGCACCTGGCGACGGGACGTACGTCTCCGTTCCCTCCTTCAGGGAACGAGGGTTACATACGTAACCGAGACGTTCCCTTTCAGTCGGTCACGTTCGACGTACGTCGGAACTGACCGACGAATTGGGATCCCTACCAAAACGCCAGGGAGCTGGCCCTTCCAGCGCCCTGCCTGAGCTCGCTGAATCACTCCTCTGTTGGAGTGGAAGTCAGGGCTCCGGGCAGGGAAGGACAGTCACTGCTGTTCCTGCAAGACCCACTCAGCGTGACTATTGGATAACGCTGGGAAAGCGTGCCCGTCTCGGGAGATGGTACGCTGCGGAGCCACATCCTTCAATGGAAGGAGAGGTGGAAATACGCATCAGGACTAACCTAACCTAGGGTAGTGCAACTATGGAAATCTCTGGGGTGGACCCAACCTGATCCCAGGGGGGGAAGAACACGCCCAGAGATGACAGAGCGGGCTCTGTCGAGGGAAAGACACGGGGCTAACCGAGTAGGGTAGCAGATACCGTGGAGAATACACATATGGGGTAGCCGTGAGGGGACCGCAACATATGGAACCCAGCCTACACACACGTTCCACAAGCATACGGGTGCAGGCCTGGCGTCAGACGGTCCGCAACGTCTGACACCGCAAGGGTGACGGAGGAACTCGACAGGGTTAGCCGTTTCCGGGGAACACAACTGGAGCAAGAATAGACGCACGTATCCGGCCCGGAGGCGGGAGTGGCGTTTGCAAGCCGACACTAGAACGGGTACTTAGCGCTACTGGCCCCGGGGGGGCGAGGATGCGGGAAGATACCGGCTCTACACGGAGGCTAAAAAATCTAGCGAACGTGTTAGGTGTCGCCCAGCCCGCAGCTCTACAAATGTCTGTCAGCGAGGCACCTTGAGCCAGCGCCCAGGATGAAGCAACACTCCTTGTTGAGTGAGCCCGCACCCCGAACGGGCAAGGTACGTCTTGGGACTGGTAAGCCAAGACAATGGCATCCACTATCCAGTGGGCCAACCTCTGCTTGGAGACAGCCTTTCCCTTCTGCTGACCTCCGTAACAGACGAAGAGCTGCTGTGAGGATCTGAAGCTTTGTGTCCGGTCAACGTAAGCGCGAAGAGCGCGGACGGACATAAAGCTAGGGCTGGGTCTGCCTCCTCCGAAGGCAGCGCTTGCAGGTTCACTACCTGGTCCCGGAAGGGAGTGGTAGGAACCTTGGGCACATATCCAGGCCGGGGTCTCAGGACAACGTGAGAGTTGGCCGGCCCGAATTCTAGGCACGATTCGTCGACCGAAAGCGCATGCAGGTCCCCTACCCTCTTGATTGAGGCCAATGCAGTCAGGAGGACTGTCTTCATGGACAGGATTTTTAGCTCGACTGACTGCAAAGGCTCAAATGGAGGACCCTGGAGTGCTCTAAGCACCAGGGCTAAGTCCCAAGAGGGTATCGAGGTAGAACGAGGAGGATTTAGTCTCCTCGCACCTCAGAGGAACCTGACGATTAAGTCGTGCTTACCTACGGATTTACCGTCTACTGCATCGTGATACGCCGCTATTGCAGCGACGTACACTTTGAGGGTGGAGGGAGACAGCCGCCGCTCCAACCCATCCTGCAGGAAGGAAAGCACGACGTTAATCGAACACTTCCGGGGGTCTTCCTGGCGGGAAGAGCACCAAACGACGAACAGGTTCCACTTCAGAGCATAGAGGCGCCTCGTAGAGCTGAAGCTGAAGCGATGGTGTCTACCACAGCTTGCGGTAGGCCACCTAGAACCTCCGCGTCCCGTCCAGGGACCAGACATGGAGTTTCCAGAGGTCTGGACGCGGGTGCCATAGAGTGCCCCGTCCCTGAGAAAGAAGGTCCTTCCTCAGGGGAATCGGCCAGGGAGGGGCTGTCGCGAGGAGTGTGAGTTCGGGGAACCAGGTCCGGTTGGGCCAATAGGGCGCAACTAACAAGACCTGCTCCTCGTCCTCCCTGACCTTGCACAGGGTCTGTGCAAGAAGGCTCACTGGGGGAAACGCATATTTGCGTAGGTCCCGGGGCCAGCTGTGCGCCAGTGCATCTATGCCTAAGGTACCTCCGGTCAGGGAGTAGTACCACTGGCAATGGGTCGACTCCGGGGAAGCAAACAGGTCTACCTGCGCAACCCCAAAGTGGTCCCATATCAGCTGGACGCTCCGGGGGTGGAGTCGCCATTCGTCCGGAGGTGTCGACTGGCGAGAGAGCTCGTCGGCTGTCTGGTTCAGCGCACCTGGAATGTGAATAGCACGAAGTGACCTCACAAACTTCTGACTCCACAGGAGGAGATGGCGGGCGAGCCGGAGCATGCAACGGGAGCGTAGACCACCCTGACGGTTGATGTACGCAACGGCCGCAGTGCTGTCCGAACGGACCAGTACGTGTTTGCCCTGGAGCGGTTTCTTGAACCGGGCCAGGGCAAGACGTACCACCAGAAGCTCTAGGCAATTGATATGCCAACGTAGTTGGGGTCCCGTCCACAGTCACGAAACTACGTGCCCGTTGTACGTGGCCCCCCAACCCGTGGATGAGGCATCCGTGAAGACCACAGCATGCCTCGACACCTGTTCTAAGGACACACCGGCCCGGAGAAACGAGGGGTCTGACCACGGGTTGAAGGTTTGGCGACAGTAAGGAGTCACTGGGACCCGGTACTGACCGCTGTGCCACGCCCATCTCGGGACTCGGTCGTGTAACCAGCGTTGAAGCGGTCTCATATTAAGCAATCCGAGCGGCGTTACCGCGGCTGCAGATGCCATATGCCCCAGGAGCCTCTGAAAAAATTTCAGTTAGACCGCTGTCCTGCCATTGAACGTATTCAAGCAGTTCAACACTGACCGGACGCACTCCGAAGTGAGGTGCGCTGTCCGGTTGACCGAATCCAACTCCATACCGAGATAAAGAGATCCTCTGCGAGGGACAGAGTTTGCTCTTCTCTCGGTTGACCCGAAGTCCCAACAGGCTGAGGTGACTGAGCACCATGTCCCTGTGTTCGCACAACTGCTCCCGAGACTGGGCGAAATAAGCCAGTCGTCGAGATAGTTGAGTAAGCGAACGCCGCGTTCTCTGAGCGGAACAATGGCTGCCTCTACAACTTTCGTGAAGACGCGAGGCGACAGGGACAGCCTGAAGGGCTTCAGGTCGATCGCTGCAACCAATCTCGGGGACGGATGCATTCGGGAATGCATTTCTGCGTTAACATTCCGAATGGGAGCTTGTGCAGGGCCCGATTCAGAATGTGCAGGTCCAAGATTGGTCTTAACCCACCACCTTTCTTGGGTACAATGAAGTAGGGGCTGTAGAACCCCGGCCTCATATCGGCTGGAGGAACCGGCTCGATCGCGCCCTTCGCCAGCAGGACATCGATCTCGGACCGCAAGACATGGGCATCCGAGCTCCGCACTTAGGTGAAGAGGATGCCCCTGTACTTGGGAGGCCGGCGTGCGAACCGAATCGCATAGCCGAGACTGATGGTACGGATGAGCCAGCGTGACGGTCTGGGGAGGCCTTTTAGCCAGGCCCCAAGAGACCGAACAAGCGGGATCACCGGCACCACAGACGTACCCGGGGTGAGGCAGCGAGGTGGAGCACTCAGACCCGACTCGGGAGGCCCGGAGGCGGCCCGGAGTGTTGTCTGAGTACTCCAGGTGGGGCAGAGTGTGGGTGAGAAGGCCCGGGGGCGTCCTCGGTGCCCACACTGCTGCCCCCTGGCGAAGGGGGAGAGGGGAGGAAAGGAGTGGCAAGGCCCGGGGGCGTCGCACACTGCCAACCTGACCCTCTCAGGGCCCAGGGAGGGAGGAAACTGCTCTGAGAATGTGGGTACCGCTGGACTCCGGAGAGCCAGCGGCAGGACTGAACCGAAAAAAAATATTCTCCCCCCGGTCCTCCTCCGGGGGAGGGAGGGGTGCGGACACCGTCTCCCCGAGCAGTTTGCCATCTCGCTGGGCTGCCCGTTCCAGGGCCGCTCGCCCATGTGCTTGCTAGCGGACTCGCGGTATCCTGGACGGGTTGGGCACATCCCCTGCGCCCGGCCACCTGCTGCCCGGGTGGAGGCTGCTGCTTGGCTTAGCAGGGGCGGAGGCGGACGCAGGGGGGGCACCCTCGGCGACAAGCAGATGGAGGTGCTGCAGCCGACGACCGGGTGGAGGCAGCAGCTAGTCGTCGGGGCAGGGTGTTTTTTTTTTTTTTTTTTATTAATTTTTTTAAACCACCTCCATCTACTTCTGGGCCACCGAGAACTGCTGGGCGAGTTCTCGACAGCGTCGCCGAAGAGGCTAGCCTGACAGACATGGGCGTTGAGGAACCGAACTTTGTCAGGCTCACGCATATCTGCCAGGTTTAGCCCCGGCTTCCTGGACCACTAACGTGGACATCGCCTGACCCAGGGAGCGTGCAGTGACTTCCGTCGCCCGGAGAGCGAGGTCCATCACTGCACGCAGTTCCTGCATAACCCCTGAGTCAAGACTACCCTCATGCATGCAGGAGAGAGGGTAGTGAGAGAGCGAAAAAATTCATACAGATTATGGCCCTTTTGGCATTCCATATTTTGACACCAATAGTTCCACACTGCTAAATTCTTCCAATGCACATCCAGGCAGCCACCCTGGAAGGCATGGCTGTCAACACTGAATCTGATTCAGCATGAGCACACACTATTATAGTGGGAAACTCAGCGTCATCATCTCCAGCGCATAACAGCCCTCTCTCCGATGCAGCAATTGACATCTGTCCTCTGCCAGAGCCACAAATGAAATGCTGGGTCCCCCTTTTTTTTTTTTTTTTTTTAAAAAGGACCAGCAATCCCATCTGGGCTACCAGCAGGCATGAGACAGTGGGCGTGGCCGCCAGACTCGACGGCACACGGCACGCTGAACGCTCAAGCCCCTATTAAAGGGGCAGGACGAACAACGCGCCGACGTGGCCATGCTCCCATGAGAGAACATGAACCACCCACGAACAAAGTCTCAACATGCTCATGATGCGATAGAGGAGTGGGGGCCCGAAGAGATGTACCCGGCGGGGATGCACCACTGTTATCCTCAGGTCACCAAGGCTTATTAACTAAAATAATCCTTTTCTGGAGCACCAGAAAAGAAACTAGATCAGGGAATAAGCAAAGGGACTCAACCCCGTTTGAGGTTTCATAGTCTGGACCGCGCATCTAGAGAGCGCCGAGTGACGCGCTGGGTTGCCGTGGCAACCCCCGCTGTCAGCCGGCGCTCGACGGCACACGGCGCGCTGAACGCTCAAGCCTTTACGAGAAAGGTGAGACGAACAACGCGCCGACGTGACCATGCTCTCCTGAGAGAGCATGAATCACCCACGAAAGCAATCTCACATGTTTGTATGTGAGAGAGATCGTGGCCGTCAAATGAGGACAGGAAACAACCGCATCCAGAAACACACGGTTTGAATGACATCTTGAAAAAGACGCAGGGTCAAACCGTGTTGCTCTTTTAGTGATAGAGAGAAGAGAGAACCGCTCCAACAAGTGCCGAGGCACACAGGGGAATAGCCGCGGCTTACAGTGGTTTAAAGGTGCAAGCCCACTGTAAGCACTCAGAGGAAACGCCCAGCGAACCGACAGATTTCTTCTGCTCGCGACCACCGCTGTAAAGCGCCGTCACACCGACACTGGAACAGGTAAGCTGATCTTCTCGTAGAGACTCGTTTAGTTTGTGTAAACACACTCTTCGTAGGAACATGTAATGCTCGGCTCCGAAGTTGAAAGCGGTATGCGGCACTTCCACTTCCGTATTTATACCCGCGGACGCGGGGCGGTGCGTGGAATGCGTGATCGCATGCCAATCTTCATTGGCTCGTTTTTAATACACTCGAAGTAGATTGGTCTCTGAAACAGATCCCAATTCGTCGGTCAGTTCCGACGTACGTCGAACGTGACCGACTGAAAGGGAACTGTAAATACAAGGTGATTTACTAAGGTTTGCGCTTATCAATTTACTGGTGTTTGCACCATTAATTACCGCCCCCAAAAAAGCATGTCTTAAACTAGACACTAACTGGTAGATAGCATTGGTCATTTTGGAGATGATCCAGCTGTGTCTGTGTGCTTTAATTTGTGCATTGTCAGTAAATCACAGGCAAAACTTTCAACTCCCATCGGCACTTTTTTGGAATTGCGCTATACCGCTAATTTGCCCTGCTTAGTAAATCTGGCCCTGAATCATTTAAAATGATGATGCATGTTGCATATTCTGCAATAATCATGACAGCTAAAATAAATTAAATCCAGGGGGCATGTTGCACGGGAATAGGGGGCAGGCCCTCATTTTAGTAAAGGGAAGCATCTTCCTCCATTTCCCCATGAGGCCAAAGAGTTTGTGACTTCTGTAAGTCAGTCCTTGAAAAGGTGGTATTGACAAAACTAGAAGAGGCAATCCTGCAGCGAGCGATAAGGTTGTCCCTGAATGCCTGTACAGTATACAAATATAATGAAGATGTAGTGTGGATTAATTGATCTGCATGTTTCTTGATCAATATAGTTGTTTGTCCCACTCACACAATCGGCTTGGCTTAGGCAAAGCTCATCCATTCCACACTATGCTCATACTTCACAACCAGATGAATGAGGAAATTCTGTCCAGTGAGCTGCTCATTATCTCAAAATAAACCCAACAGGATCCCAGGATCCCAAGGAGAAGTGGAGGGGTCTTATATCATTCTGAAGGGGATTATTTTGTTGCAGCTGATTATTCCACTTATTATCTGGCTATTTACAAACAAACAAACAATGTTTCGAAAATGAAAACGAAAATGTTTTAGCGTCTCATAGCAGCTCAGTTATCAGTTAACAAAATCCATCTCTGCAAAAGTTTGAGTCTCTTATAACATGCATGTAAAAATGCAACATGCGTCAACCATCTTCCCATATTTGTAATAAGCATCGCTTATAAATCTGCTGTAAAACAAAAGAGAAGCTTTAAGTTCTCCCTGCAGTTTTCCATTATTTTTGTCCTTAGCTGATCAAATGCCTGATCGATGATAAATGTTACTCTTTATTTTGCATGTGTGAAAGTATAAATAGAAAACGTCTCAGGTTACAAATGTAACCATTGTTCCCTCTGAACAGGGAACGAGACGCTGCGTCAGCTCGACGCTACGGGGGGAACGCCTCCAGCGTGACTGGTGCCTGAAATCACAATCAAAAAACGTCAATCCTATTGACCGGTGACAGCCTATGATGTCATCAAGGTGCGACCAGGAAGTATATAAGGGCGCCTTGCCAACATGACAGTATCTAGTCGTCTGAAGGGACTGTTTCGGCAGGCAGGCCCTGCGGCATGGCAAAGCGACGCAGCGTCTCGTTCCCTGTTCTCAGGGAACAATGGTTACATTTGTAACCTGAGACGTTCCCTTTCGAAAGGGAACTCGCGCTGCGTCAGCTCGACGCTACGGGGAATGATATACCCACGCCGCCATGCCGACGGGAGTGCATGCCCATTGGCAGTAACAACTGTCAAGACAAGCAAATTCTGCTGAAATGCCTGAACCACTCCCCTTCTGGTCACATTAGGCTGTCAGTGACAGCGCTCCCTACGGTCATAGCCCAAGCTATCGCCTGAGAAGGAAACCTTCACACACATGAGGTCCTTCCCAGGCCTTGCTCGAAGGCCTGGAACCAACCCATTCGACTTAGAAGGGGTTCCTTTAAGGGAACGTGGCAAGGGAACAAACGAGGGAGCCCTATGCCAGTCACTATTCGGGAGGTTCTCACCGAATGCCACCAGGGAGACCTGACCTGGTAACCAAGTCTGCTATGGGACACGTAATACGGTCAACCCTGTCTGTACAGTACAGAGCCTCTGGTACTCGCCTCCGAAGAGACATCCCGCTAGGGTGCTGCAAGAAAGGCAGTGTCATCCACTAGCCGGACCTCAGAGACGGGTTATCCCGGAGAGCATTGCTCAGCGAAGTGCTTTCAAACCCTTGCTAGCGAGGGGAGTCAAGCCGCTCGATCCTCGGATCTATCAAGCACTTACTTTAAAACGTGCTTAGGAGGCCAAAGGGCCTTACAGGCTGATCATACCAGGGAGGCCCCGAGGGCCTACAACCATAAATCAGCGCCAGGCAGCCGTAAGCTCATAGCAGACCCTCACTTGATTGGAGCTCATAAGTCTGCCCGGTAGGTAACCATGCCGTAGGCCTACTATGAAGGTCCCGTCCTGTCGGGACTGTATAGCCACAGTGACCTCTCGTCATGCTAGGGTAAGAACACTGCCTTCAGGTCTCGCAAACACCCAGAGACCGGCGCCTGATAGCCGGTGACCACTAGCTGTCAGCGTAAAGCCAGTTGTGTGTTCCCTCCTGGGGAACTCGTCCCCCGGGGAGGCCAAGAGGGGCCTCCACCTGGTAACATGTGTCGACTGCTCGCGCTCGCCCTCAGGTAGGCCAAAACGGGCCAAATACCTGACCGCAGTCTCGCTAGCCCTCGAGGTAGCTGGGAAGACCAGGGACTCGCTTCATCAGGGAGGCCAAAACGGGCCTGCCAACTGCACAGAAGGTAGGGCATTCCTCCATCGCAGCCCTATGCTCAGTGGCTGGAACTATCCAGAAACCACGAGACCAGAGCGAGCCCTCAGAGGAGGCCGCGTGGGCCTACTACTCAAAGCGAATCCCCCAGGGAAGCCCCGTGCAGCTTGCCTGATAGCAGCCCATGCTACGATCCGTTACCGAAACTGAGGACCGGGGAATGATTCCAGGGAGGCGCAATGCCTCCACCTGATAGCAGAACATGCCGTCCGTAGCGTTTCACTTCGCTAACCATCTCAGCGACTGAGAATCGGGAGCTTTCACTCAGGGAGGCAACAGTGCCTACCACCTGATCATAGAACGTGCTACTCGAAGCACTATACGCTCTTCAATCACAGCCTCTGGTAACCGGAGCTCGCCCTCAGGGAGGCAACAGTGCCTACCATCTGATAGCAAAACGTGCTACTCAAAGCACTGTAAGCTCTTTAACCACAGCGACTGGGACCCGGGAGCTCGCCCTCAGGGAGGCAACAGTGCCTACCATCTGATAGCAGAAAGTGCTACTCATAGCACTATATGCTCATCGCCACCGCGACCGGGAACCGGGAGCTTGTCCTCAGGGAGGCAACAGTGCCTACCACCTGACAGCAGAATGTGCTACTCATAGCACTTCATGCTCGCTGCCCAGCGGCTGGGAACTGGGAGTTACCTCCAGGGAGGTCACCCAGGGAGGCCGGTCGTGGCCTACCACCTACTAGCACTCGTGCTAGTCATCCAGTGACTGGAGCCCAGGACCACCCTCCACAGAGGAGGTCAAGTGGGCCTGCCTACCCCACAGCAGGCCCATAGGGAGGCCCGGTAGCGCCTACCACCTATTAGCAGCTCGTACCAGCCGTCGAGGGACTTAATGCTGGTAATGCCCCCTCAGGGGAAACCAGGCAGTGCCTGCTGACCACAGCAGGCTCTCAGGGAGGCCAGACAGGGCCTAACGCCTGAGCGAAGGTAACCCAGACTGGGAGCCTACCCCTCAGGGAGGCCTAGCAGGGCCTACCCCCAAATAGGAGGTCTGCAGATTCCAAGGACCCCGCCGTGACTTTAAGAAGTCTGGCTGCTGCGCCTGGGCTGACGGCAGCTGTCTGCTGCTGACGAAGGCCTGGAAGTCCAGTTAACACCTGGGGACTCGTCCCCAGTGCCAAATGACGGGTCACTGCTGACGTCGACACCAGTGGAGAAGAGCCTCTGAGGCACACTCGTGGGCCAGGGTGTCGGGACTTTCCTGCAAGGAGGCCGGTTAGTGCCTACTACCTGTCTTGAAGTCCTGCCGCCCAGACCGCCAGGCTGGCCACTAACAACCAGCCGGCTCCTACGCCCACACCTGGGGCTGGCTCCATCCCAGAGGCAGCTAGGGACAACTGCTTCGCCGTGTCCTAGGGCCCCCAGGACGGCGCAGTCTCTCGGGGAGTGCCTACAAACATGGACCTAATCACATTGCCAACAGCAGTGTACTCAGCGAAAGTCCTTAAACAAAGACCCTCTAAAGCGAGGGTAGTACAACTTACGTCACCTGCATCGGGGAGGCTGTCTTACTTTCCATGCAGTGGCCAACCTTGATAGCGAGGGCGACAGCCATTGGCAATGCTCGGGCCTCACGGGAGCATCCGACCAGAACCGTATAGACAGAAGGATTATCCGATGTTCAGCTCGACCCGGGCCCTAAAGGAGGTGGAGCAGAGACATAAAGCAAGGGAAAATATCACAGAAATATTAAATCCGCCGGCCGAACCGTCCTCCAGGAGGAGGCCGGGGGCCGCCAGCAGATGGCGGCCACCAAGCTCCGAAAGACGGAAACAGCAGATAAAGTCTAGTCGCAAACCGGCGAAAGACGCTTAATTCCACCCCACGACCACTGGCAAAGTCGCTGTCTCCTGCAACACCTCGTCTGCATTACTTGTGACCCCAGAACGCAGAGAAGGGGGCGGGCCTTGGCCGGACGACTCTGTAACAAGAGGAGGCTGAAACAAGGATGCATAAACAACGGCATGTTCTTATAACAGAAGACAGGCCAGGGGCGAACGACTTCCATTAGAAGGGAACGCCCCCATCCTTGACAAAGCCTAGGCCAAGTGGTGCGACATAAGTCCGCACTAGATCTACTCAGGGCCCGGGAAAGAAATATTATCACCTCTAATATTACACAATGAGGCCCCAAAAACACTTTTCCCAAAGCCCCGCAGAGCTGGGCGCAGATCTCACTACAGCTCGTGCATTAGCGCGTACCCGGTCTTCAGCTACTTCCCACTTTTACGCTAGGAAAAACACAGCTCGCCCCCTACACTACAAGCCCTCGCGATTCAGTTACCCACATAGTGGGGAAAACATAACACGGAGAGGCAGCAAAACTCTACTAGCAAAAGTGAGGCATGAATGATGACGGAATGATGTCGACAGATGCGGGGCTGAGTATAGTTTCTTCCATCCCCTCGAGATCTACTGATGGAGATCTGGAAGGAATGGAAGACTCCCAGGAGTCGGGGGGTCATGGGCGGAGAGAAACCGATCGTCCAAACTGTTTGGACGCTCAGCCTCTCTCCTACGCGCCGCCAAGGCAGCTGCAGTCTACCCGCAGCGCATTCCATGACCTCCAGCAACTCCCCGTACATGGGACAGGATGGTTTGAGAAGCTTCAGCATCTTTAACTGACTCACCAATCCTCTGCTCGAGTGGAAGAGCAGCAGACGAGGAGGAACATAAATCCTACTCCTCCTCCGAAGTCCGCCTCTCGCGATCTGGATCGTCCTCAAGAACCACATCTGTCTCCAAGCGACGAGCCAGATCCATCTGGGAACTACATTTTGATGTTTAGACGCCGCTCAGCCTCAGCTCGAGCTGGGTCGTTCCCAGATGCTGAAACCTCTCCCCTCGAGAAGAGGTCCAGCCGAGAGCAGAGCATTCCAGAGGAAAACGCTCGCAATACTTTCCACAAGAGGTTTGCGAACCTCTCGTGCATGCTCTTCTCCCAGACAGTAAATGCAAAGTGTGTGTGTATCCAAAGCGAAAGCTACCTGGTACACATTCAAAACACACCTGCAGAAGTGGCGTTGCTTCTCAGCACACTTCATTGCTATCCTCTTTGTAGACGTTTCTGAAGACAGGCAAAACAGTCCCTGAAGACGAAAAGATACTGTCATGTTGGCAAGGGGCCCTTATATACTTCCTGGTCGCACCTTGATGACATCATAGGCTGTCGCCGGTCAATAGGATTGACGTTTTTTGATTGTGATTTCAGGCACCAGTCACGCTGGAGGTGTTCCCCCCGTAGCGTCGAGCTGACACAGCGCGAGTTCCCTTTCGAAAGGGAACTAATTTATATATATTTACAGTGCCCTTATTACAGGGACAATCCCCCTGGAGAAACATGGAGTAAAGTGCCTTGCTCACGGACACACTGGTGGTGACCGCTGGGATCGAACCAGCAACCTTCTGCATATCAGTTCCATGGTTTAACCCACTGGACCACCATCTTACAATTTACAGTGCTTTACTAAAACAATAAGCCTCAAAAACTAGATTTACTAGAATTAGATTTACGTTTTTAATTATTATATTAACATTTATACTTTGAATACTAGGCTACTCTTCTTTAATGCTTTAAGAAAGCTGAGATAAGCACCAACTCAAACTTATATTCTGGACTGTTGTTGTTTCAATTTGCCCTCAGAATAACTTTGTTTGGCTTAAAATGCCATTGGCCACCGTAACTCGCTATCAGGAAAGGGTGCGGCGGAGACAGTCACTGACCTCTCTCTGCTGGCTGTGTCCTCCAGATCTGTCTCCTGCGCTGCACAGCGGCTCCTCGTTATTCAGCTCTGCAGTCGGCTCCTGCTCTTTATCACCCTCCAGGATCAGCAATCGCTCACTGACCACTCTCACATTAATGCATCCCGTCTGAAGAGCTGTCCACGGTCCTCCCAAAGCACTGAAAATACAATAGGAAAAGTCCAACAGCTACAGTAGCTGTTGTGAAAAGGGAAGAGGACTATTTTATAAGAGAAGTCTGTCTGTGATAAGGCCAATGCTGGGCAAATTCAGCAAAGCACATTCGTACATGTGAATCTGGAATTAAAGGGTAAATCATGAAAGCTAGTGGATGTTCAAAAGTTTAGGGTTGGTAAGATTTTTTGTATGTTTTTGAAAGATGTCTCTTATGCTCACCAAGGCTGCATTTAAAATTAACTAAATCCAGTAATATTGTGAAATATTATTATTACAAATTTACAGTGTTATTAACTGTTTACTATTTTCATATATATCTTAAAAAGTAATTTATTATTTTTATGGCAAAGCTAGTCTTCAGTGTCACATGATCCTTCAGAAATCATTCTAATATGCTAATATTTGATCAAAAGAACAGCATTTATTTCAAATAGATTTTTTTTGTAACAGTTTCTGATTAGTTAACCTTTATTTAACCAGGCAAGTCACTTAAGAACAAGTTGGCAGGAGAGTTATAAAGTTAAGACCTACAAACATACATTACAATACACACACATGTATACATTAATTTAATACATTTACATGCTGTAATGAAAACACTCCCTAGTATTTTTTTAAATGCAGAGATTGAAATATATGACTCTAATTTCACATTCCAATCATTTGGGGCAGCAAAACCATGAACAACCATAAACAGTTGAACTGACCCCAAACTTTGACCGGTATTGTGTATACTGTACTGCATATTTTCTAGTGGAATGATGAGACTTAATGGATTTGATGATCATTAAATTGAAATGTTTTTCATGAAAATATAATATTTTGTTTTTAATACATAACAATTTTAGCATTTTAGCACTCTGGGATTTGTGAATAGATATTGAGAATATTTGTTATATACAGTTTTACTCTTAATAGCACACCTTCTCATACTTTCTTGGTAACGCTTGCTTAATTGAATTATGGATGAATTCAGCTGAACGGCCACTATACATTATTCAATGATCTATTAAAACGCATTTTAAAGGACACAACTGGACATACAAATGACATGAGATATGAGATATGATGATATGAGAGCAAGAGAGAAAAGAACATTCCATTTTCTTTTGTCATATTATCATATCTTCATTTTCTCTCCAAAGCCAATTAAGGGCAGAAGTGATTCTTACTCTTGCTCAGCATCGAGTAGCAGCAAACGATAAACAGCATTGTAGCATGTACACTTTAAGCTGGCCCTGTTCGCCTCGCTCCAGGGTGGAAATACAGATTTAGACACAAATAAAATACAGGCTCTGAGCTAACCTGTCATAGTGTGAGATTAGAGGGAGAGAGGAGCCGACAGGAGCTTGTCAGCGTGTAGTCAGCCTAGCAGAAAGCAGCTACATGAGTCAGGCCAGAAGAAAGGAACGTTATCGCTCGGTTCCTTCTTAAGTAATAAAATGTACACCTGCCATGGCTCTGATATACCATCTTCTCCTCTCAAACCGCTCACATTCCTGCTCCCCTAAGTGCGGGAATGTGGAGAGACTTTCAATTTTCGAGATGGCTAACTAACCACCACCACCAGAGGGAAATTTCCCATCTTTGTGAAACAGTAAATTAATTGTCGGATTTAATGTTTTTATCCCTTTGAATTTGATCAAGAGATAATGGATGGTTAAATTAAATTTAAAAGTCATGTTGCAATTAAAAATTTTAATAGTTAAACACCAAGGGATTTGGATTATAGATCTCCTACATCTTTAAAAATCCTGTAAGCATCTAAATGCAAAACATTTTATTGTGACATTGGACATTTGTAAATAAATGTTCCTTCATTTCAACTAATTTGACAAACAGTTTTAATTTTTTTATTTTGCTGAAGTATGCAGTACTTCTCTGGTAATATGAACTGGGGGGAAAATTCTCTTTTTCTGCATTCTAGTAAAATTAGAACCTAATTTCCATATGAAGCAGCTCTATTAATAATAGGGAGCAATATGTGCAATTTCTCTCATCATTCTATGGGAAATGAGCTATGAAAAATGATTGTAATTGTCAGTGGACATCTCATCGTGATAGAGCATCTGCTCTGGCTCTTCATGCAGCCCTGTTATAGCCCAAAAGAGCTAAAAGGTTGACAGGGGAGAAATGCAGAGAAAAACGACATTTCTTATAAGTAATATAACCTTCTTCTTTTTTTTCTTTTTTTTTAATTTCCATTAAAATCTTGAAAAATTCTGATATTTCCGACAACCGCACGTAGTCTTTTGTGTCAAAACCAGCAGATTTCTACTGAAAAAGAACACCACTGAATACACAATCCATGCAATCATTGTTTACAGTGAAATCCAATTATTATTTAACATGACATGGGTCATTTTCAAAGGTGCAATGTACAAATTAATCTGGTGAAATTCATGTGCACAGTTCTCTGTGATTGCAGTGCATTATGATTGCTAAAATTTCATTTATGTTAATCCATCCACATTTTTTCAATGTGTATTTGTACACACCTTTGTATTTGCTCACTGTTTAAAATAACATCTAATGTTTGTTCAGTGGCTTAAGCACTTGATTTGGTGGAATCTGTAAATGTTTCTATGCCTAGGTTTAACCGAGGAGTCGGTGGAATAGGGAGAGAAGGAACACTCAGATGATCTGAACACTGGGCCAGTCTCTGCCATGCTTCTACACAGCCAAACACAGTTGTTAAAGAGATTAAAGGGGCTGCATGCACGGACTCTGGGAATGATAGATTTAGCAGGATCAAGCTCATTATACATGCAGAGAGCTGTTAGTATGTGTGTGTGCGTAGCTCTGCTAGCTCGAGTGTGAAATGTTTTGTGTGGCTCTGAGAGGCTGCAAGGCTCCCACTGATCCAGCTGTGCACATCACTGCCTGTCCACACTGAAAAAGAAACATATTGCTGCTTTATTTGCATATAATGATGGATGCATGGAGACTATGATCTAAATTATATGTGTGTGCATTGGATAAATATATCAGCTGTTTAATTTTTTTCCTCTAACAAAGACTAAACTGTTTGTGTCCTTCATCGTTAGTATGTTTTAACTGAGTTTTGAAACTTCCCTTAAATGCATTTAAATGAAATTCAACTTAGACTTTCAAAGGGAAATTGGTGAAGTCAAGGACAATGAAATGTCCCATCCAATAAGCAGAACAACTCATTTTCCTGAGGTTAGTCTGGAGTCACAGATGTATTGTATACTGTAATGAAAGATTTATACAGATTTTTTAATGACATGATTAATTAATCAAATAATTTGCGTAGACCTCTATTTGCCGTGAAAAGCCCCCAAATGACGATGATTCAAAGAAATTATTGTGGCATTTGCAAAAAAAAAAAAAAAAAAAGAACAGTGTAAAAATGCTTCATTAAAACCAATTGGTTAAAAATTGGTCACAAATGGTTGAAAATCACATTATATGTAGTTTTACTGTTAAATGTTTTATTGTCATATTTGTGATTTTTGGAAGTAAAACATTATCATATACATTATGGTGGAAAAACAGTAAAAGGACATTCTCAGAAGTCCCTTGGTGACAACATATTACTTAAATAGTTTTGTTTCTTCTCATTTTGTTACCAGTAAAGTTTTGTGTTGCATTAATTTCTCTGTATATGACACTGTGCACTGTCTATATGCACATATTGGGCTTGTTTTATGGACTTGAACTCTGATTCATCATGTGGCTTTTTATTGTAACACCATTATTATTATATTGGTTAACAGTAAAGGTTCGCCCAAAAAAGTCTTCAAAATATCTTATTTTGTGTTCAGCAGAAGGAAGAAATTCATACAGGTTTGGGTGAGCTATCCCTTTAAGGTAAAAAGAAGACTTGTTACATCAAGTAGGAGTAGCAGTAGTAGTAGTATTGTTTTTTTTTTGTTATGAATAACTGAAAGTATTCCTCGTGACACATGGGAGATTACAAATATAAAAAAAGCCAGAGAGAGAAAAAGCATTCAGAGTTCATCAATGTTCATTCAGCTGGCTTAGAGAACTGATAGAAAGTCTGTATTTTGCTGTCAGCTGACGTCTGTCAGTGGCTTGATTAGGTCAGTCCTGGGTCAGCTGTCACAGCACTCTTATTTTCCATGGTCATCTTTACACATGTCTTGCCATTCAGCCTGAAAATGACTTTTGCTACACATCAAAAATAATAATAGTAATGTTTTGGTAGCACTGACATCTAGTTTAGATGTGGCACAGATGTTAGATGTACTTTTTATTTAGAGTTGTCATTCTAAATATCTTTCAGTGAATGTGTTTCTCACTGAAAACATGGCCTGTCTGCCATACAGTGGTGAATTAATATAAATCACTTATAGCAGAAGAGGAAAAACGCTATGAAAAAAGTTTGTATTTGGTAACAATACAACATTACAACAATACATAACATTGAGCTACACTCTAAAAAAAAAAAGGTTCTATATGGCACCAAAAATGGTTCTTCGTCGTAATCATAGAGGAACCACTTTTGGTGCTATATAGCACCATATCTTAACATGTTCTGTATATGGTAGCGGTGCTATATAGCACCTTAGTAAGCGGTGCTGTATAGCACCTTAGTCAAAGAACCGGTGAAGAACCTCTGAAGAACCGCTGAAGAACCACTGAAGCACCAAAATTGGTGCTATATAGCACTAAAAAAGGTTCCCCTATGATTACGAGCCAAGAACCATTTTTGGTGCCATATAGAACCTTTTTTTTTTAGAGTGTATGGGTTACATGATCTTCACGTTAGAACACTGATCCAAGTAATTAGTAATCCTTTAGAAAGATGTGCCATTGGTATCCAAAACCTTACAAAAACCTCAAAATCTTACAATGACTTCATTTTCACTTTACTGATCCAAATAATTACTTTGGATTTGGCAATACTTGATTCATTACTATGATCATCACTTTAGAATGAATTATAAATTATGCATTGTTCACATTAATTATGAACCTGTGTAGTGTATATAGTAGTTCTTTGTAGTCCTCTAGGAGGTATGAAAAAAAAAGAAGTTATTGATTGGCTAAGAGTGAACTAACTACTAATAGTACTAAGTGCTTCTTGTTAGTTCATAGTAGCTGTTAATATTGCATTACTCCTTTGTTCCTTTGTAGTTATTCATTGATGGAACAGTATTCTACCATATATTCAGAATAGAAAACTTTTTTTAAATTGTAAAAATATTTCATACTGTATTTTTTATAAATAAATGAATCATGGTGAGCATATGAGACTTCTTTCAAAAACATTAAAATATATATTGATTTGTTGGTTGAACTGCTGAAAGGTCCACTCAAAACCTCTGTTGACTGTATATTATGTTTTGAACTAGCAGCTCCAGTATACAGATTACTTTCCTTGTCTTAGGCTGTAATTACCACAGCACAAGTTTAAAACAACATCTAAGAATAAGACAGACAATTAGACACTAATTTGACAGTGCCTGTCAAACTGTATAATGATCATTTAACAGTATTCTCATCCATTGTGACCTTGGCCCTTGTCAGCAGAAGATCTTAATTTTAAACTTGAAAAAAAAAAAAACATTGAAAAGAGAATGGCTAATCTGTGCAATTAAGACATCATTCTTCATTTCTATTGCTCTGATTTGCACTTGTTTTCAGTTTGCAACTTTAAAGTATTTGCGGATATTGAGTAACCATCATATTCTGGAGGTGTTAATGAATGCAAAATGCTTTTCTCTCTCTTCCATGTCTTGAGAATATTAAGTTAAAAGAATATTTAAAGGTCCCGTTCTTCGTGATCCCACTGTTCAACCTTTAGTTAGTGTGTAATGTTGCTGTTAGAGCATAAATAATACCTGTAAAATTATAAAGCTCAAAGTTCAATGCCAAGCGAGATATTTTATTTAACAGAAGTTCCCTTTCAAAGCCTACAGCGAACGGCTGGCTTGGACTACATCCTGGTACTTCCTTCATAAATGACGTCAGTAGAACAGACTAACCTCCGCCCACAAGAATACGCAAAAAAAGGGGGCGTGGTCTTGTTGCTGTCCCACGTGGAGAAGAGGACGTGTCGCGTGGAGAAAAGGAAGTGTTGCGTTTGAGTGTGTTTGTCGCCATGTCGTCGAGACGCTGTTATTTTCATCCCGGAGTCAAATCACCTTTGTTTGGCTTTCCCAGGGACGCTGTAGAGATCATTGAGCGCATACATCACCCCATTAAGAGGCGTGACCTTTCCACGTGCGCTAAGCTGCTGTTGAATCACAACACAGGAACCGTGACGTGTTCGCTAAGCTGCTGTCAAATCACAACACAGGAACCGCTGGCACAATCAGAACTCGTTACGTATTTCTGAAGGAGGGACTTCATAGAACAAGGAAGTCATCAACCCGTTTTTAGGAGAGTGAAAACAGCGGTATACAAATGAGTAAATTGTGTTAAAAATACTGGGGTTTTTTTATACACGAAACATGAACACATGTTATATTGCACACTGTAAACACAATCAAAGCGTCAAAAAACACGAAGAACGGGACCTTTAATGTTCACAGGCAATGCAATGTGCACTATACAGTATTTCAATTTTCTTTATGAAATGTGGAATCACCTTTTCAAAGACTTTGCAGTCAGCCGGTATAGGGCTTTGTCCAGCTTGTGGTGAAATGTAGAACAGTCATCTCTAAATTTCGGCTCACTCTCACAATGTAATGTAAGTTAACAAAGAACTTCTCTCATGATGAAGGCATATTAACCGTGAAACTCTAGCTGTGGAGACCATGAGACCCATGTGAAAATGGTGTATCATTTCAGCAGTGAGACACTTCCACGCTGATGTAAATGTGAATTAGTTATCACAGGCCTCCAGGGTATAATCACAGCACATTGTTTCAGAGTGGCTTACCCAAAGCTCCTTTTTGTTTGTCAGGAGAATGACATCAGAGCACTGCGGAGGACAGCGTGAGAGAAGAGTCATCTGCACTCAACTACTGCCAATCAAAGGAGAGCTTGCCACACAAGAAGAGATTATTTATGTTGCTTGTTTTGCTTTCAACACAGCTGATACATGTTCTAAAAACACTATGAATATTTACGATATATACAGTGGGGAGAACAAGTATTTGATACACTGCCGATTTTGCAGGTTTTCCTACTTGCAAAGCATGTAGAGGTATGTAATGTTTATCATAGGTACACTTCTACTGTGATAGATGGAATCAAAAATCCAGAAAATCACAATGTATGATTTTTAAATAATTAATTTATTGCATGACATAAGTATTTGATCACCTAACAACCAATAAGAATTCTATCTCTCACAGACCTGTTAGTTTTTCTTTAAGAAGCCCTCCTGTTCTCCACTCATTACCTGTATTAACTGCACCTGTTTGAACTCGTTACCTGTATAAAAGACACCTGTCCATACACTCAGTCAAACAGACTCCAACCTCTCCACAATGGCCAAGATCAGAGAGCTGTGTAAGGACATCAGGGATAAAATTGTAGACCTGCACAAGGACAATAGGCAAGCAGCTTGGTTAGAAGGCAACAACTATTGGCGCAATTATTAGAAAATGGAAGAAGATGACGGTCAATCTCCCTCTGTCTGGGGCACCATGCAAGATCTCACCTCGTGGGGCATCAATGATCATTAGGAAGGTGAGGGATCAACCCAGAACTACACGGCAGGACCTGGTCAATGACCTGAAGAGAGCTGGGACCACAGTCTCAAAAGCCCCGTTTCCACCGAAATTACCCAGAACAATTTGCACCAGGAACTTTTTTACAGGACCTCCCCTAAAGTATAAAGTACCCTGAATACTAGGCAAATTAGTCCAGAGACGTGGGACTGCGCGTGACTGCTCCTCCCAGTCACCGATGGACAGTAAACATTTTTGAGTGATACTGTCCGCAACAATAACAAGTATGGAGGAGATTCAAGCAGCGTTGCTTTTGCTGCTTTATTGGTTTACTAAAGAGGTAATTAACAAAATGGCGGAAAAGAGGCGATCACTGATACTAAAGCATATTCTGAAAGCTTTTACGAGCTTTTTACGAGCAGTGCTTTGTAAGTGGGCAAACCTGCAAAATCGGCAGTGTATCAAATACTTGTTCTCTCCACTATAGGGGTTGGACAAAATAATTTGAACACCTGGGGAATGGACAATTTCTTTATCAAGGTGTTTTACCAAAATGTGCCTTATTAGATTAGATTAATACAACTTTTGAACAGCAGTTGAATGTTATATCGGAGCATCTGCCTGTTGCTTCAGAGATGTTGAAGGACGGAATCTGCTTCTCACTCTCACTCTCTCCAAAACTGCCCATAGTTCAATAATATTCAAGTCAGGCGATTAAGCTGACCAGGGCTGTTTTTACTAAAAGCATTATAAGCCTAAATTGATCCTATTGGTAACAATTGTTCTATGATCAACTTCAGCTTATGATGCTTTTGGAAACACAGCCCTGTGCAGTTGATGAAGCTTAGCGCTCCAACTGTCCAGTTTTTTAATGATCATAACCATCTATTCTACATTTTAGTAATGGTGTCTGAAACAACAACAACAACAACAAAACAATTGCAGCTCTTTCATAGATGTTGGCTTAGTGAAGATTTCTGTGGTCAGTTTTTGTGGAAACATGGTCTTTAGGGTGAATATTGAGGTTTGCTGTCACTTTGCTTTTTAGTATTCACCAGTCCTTATCATTCACTTATGGTTTTTTCCCTCTTCGCTGATGAAGTCTTACCATGCTTTCTGTACACAGTCATAATCATCAAGACTGTTGTTCTTAAAACACACAACAATTGCCGTGTGGCAAGGGGGGCGTGGTTTAGCGAAGTCTGTGACGGGAGAGAGAGTCAGAGGACGAGCGGCACGTAAGTGGATCAGACACAAATGATGAACACCTGTCTCTTGTTGCAGTAATTGGCGTGGAGAGAGGATATAGGCCGGGAGGAAATGAGAGAGAGGGGGAGAGAGAGGCTGGCAAGCTACACACGCACCTGGAACTCGACACACCCGCAGAGAGGAACTGCCCAAAACCGACGATTTAAGAAAGCTTGAGTTTATGATTACGTGCTGTGCGATGTGCACCCTGTTCTGAGTTAATTAATAAACACGATACGAGTTCCAGCCAGCCGACCCCTGTGTCTTCTTCCTTCCCTTCCCACGAACATTACAACACTGGTGCCGAAACCCGGGGTAGGAAGAAGGACAGAGCCGCCACCATGACCACGTCAGGAACGCCGTTTGCGGAGATAATCCAGTCACTCGCGGGCCTGCACCAGGAACACCACCAGACGATGCTGGAAGTCAGAGAGGAGCAGGAGCGGCGGTTCCAGGCGCTCCTCCTGAACCAGCAGCAGGACCGTGAGTTGATCCGGAGCTGCCTGAACCGGGAGGTTCCCGCCGGGGGAACACCATCGACCCCGGCCCAGGCCACCCACATGCAGCTCAGCAAAATGGGGCCGCAGGATGACCCGGAAGCTTTCCTGGACCTCTTCGAGCGGTCTGCGGAAGCGTGTGGGTGGCCGCGCTTGGACTGGCCAGTTCGCCTCATCCCGCTGCTGTCGGGGGAGGCACAGATCGCCGCCCAGCAGCTGCCAGTCCAGAACCTCCTGGTTTACGACGATCTTCGACGGGCCATCCTCCAACGGGTCGGCCTCTCCCCCGAACAACATCGTCAGCGGTTCCGGTCGCTGACCTTGGGGGAGAGCGGCCGGCCCTTCGTGATGGCCCAGCAGCTCCGGGATGCTTGCCGCAGATGGCTGATGGCCGACCAGGGCGACGTCGACCAGATCGTAGATCGAGTGGTGCTGGAGCAGTTTATTGCGCGGCTGCCTAGGGAAACCGCGCAGTGGGTCCAGTGCCACCGGCCGGCGTCGCTGAGTAAGGCCATCGAACTGGCGGAGGATCAGCTGGTGGCGTGCCCGGGGGTCGGCGAGCCCCTTCCGGCGGCTTCTCTCTCTGTCCCCACCCCTTCTGTTTCTGCTTCCTCTCCCTTTAGGCCGGTTCCGGCTCCCCGGACCAGGGGGAGCTTCCAGAACCGGGGTGCAGCACGGGGAAGGACTGGAGGTTTCCCGGAGCGATATCTGGGGTCGCGACTGCCACCCAGGGGCGGGGAAAAGCCGCATGGTTAAGGTACGGTGTGTGCACGGGGATGTGGTGAATTATCCGCTGATGACTGTCGTCATTCAATTTCGGGGACAAAAACATAGCGTGGAGGTAGCGGTTAATGCGCACCTCCGACATCCGCTGATTTTGGGAACCAATTGGCCAGGTTTTAGTGAAGTAATGGGGGTTTTATGTGCGGATGTTTCTTGGGGGGAAATAGGGCGGGGAGAGAGAGCGGTTGTGCAGGTGGGGGAAACGGAACCGGGACCTCCCGGGGTGGTTTCAGAGGGACCTAGCGTTGTGGTGAGGCGAACCCTCACCGAACGTGATGACTTCCCTCTGGAACAATCCCGGGATGAGACCTTGAAAAATGCGTTTGCGCAGGTCCGTGCTATTGACGGTCAGTTCCTCCACCCTGCACAGTCGGTCTCTTATCCTTATTTTGCCATAATAAAGGACAGGTTGTATCGGGTGGTCCAAGACACTCAAACAAAACAGGATACAACTCAGTTGTTAGTTCCGAGGAGCCGTCGGGAAATGCTTTTCCAGGCGGCTCATTCTAATCCGATGGCAGGACATTTAGGTCAGGCGGCGACACTGAATCGCTTAATGGTCCGGTTCTTTTGGCCGGGCATTCATGAGAATGTGCGCAGGTGGTGCGCGTCATGTCGTGAATGTCAGCTGGTAAATCCGCCGGCCGTTCCAAAAGCGCCATTGCGCCCTCTTCCGTTGATGCAGGTCCCCTTCGAGAGAATTGGGATGGACCTCATCGGACCATTAGAGCGATCCGCACGAGGGCATCGTTTTGCATTAGTCTTGGTGGATTATGCAACACGATATCCCGAAGCAATTTCCCTCCGCAGCATTTCGGCGAAAAGTGTTGCGGAGGCGTTGTTTCGCGTAATCTCCCGAGTGGGGATCCCGAAAGAGATCCTCACTGATCAAGGCACGGCGTTTATGTCACGTACACTACGCGAGCTTTATGAATTATTGGGTGTTAAATCGATTCGCACCAGCGTCTATCACCCACAAACAGACGGCTTGGTGGAACGATTTAACCGCACTTTGAAAACAATGATTCGCAAGTTCGTTCAGGAAGACGCCAAAAATTGGGACAGATGGTTGGATCCCCTGTTGTTTGCCGTGCGCGAGGTCCCGCAAGCCTCCACGGGGTTTTCCCCCTTCGAGCTTCTGTACGGACGTCAGCCCCGCGGGGTCCTAGACGTTCTCAGAGAGGCTTGGGAGGACGGACCGTCGCCAGCGAAAAACGAAATTCAGTATGTCATGGACCTGAGAGCAAAACTCCACACATTGGGGCGGCTGTCCATGGAGAATTTGCTACAGGCTCAGGACAGACAAAGCCGGCTGTACGACAGGGGAACTAAACTGCGCAAATTTACACCGGGAGATAAAGTGCTTATATTACTCCCAACTTCTAGCTCAAAGTTACTCGCCAAGTGGCAAGGACCGTTTGTGGTCACACGGCGAGTGGGGGATCTCGATTATGAGGTGATTCGGTCGGATAGGAGCGGAGCACATCAAATATACCACCTTAACCTCCTAAAAAAATGGAGCGAGGCGGAGTCAGTGATGCTGGCCACGGCGGTGAGTGGAGAGGATGATCTCGGGCCGGAGGCGAACGTAAAAATCACATCTATCGCTCTGGCCCCGGGGGGAGATCACCTCTCGCCCGTGCAGCTCACTGATATAGCCCAGTTGCAGAGAAGTTTTTCCGATGTGTTCTCGCCCCTACCCGGCCGAACCGATCTCATTCAGCACCATATCGAGACAGAGCCGGGCGTGGTAGTTCGCAGTCGGCCCTATCGTTTGCCGGAACACAAAAAAAAGGTGGTTCAGGACGAATTAAAGGCAATGCTAGATATGGGAGTAATAGAGGAGTCATACAGCGACTGGGCCAGCCCGATTGTTTTAGTACCGAAAACGGACGGCTCGGTTCGGTTCTGTGTGGACTATCGCAAGGTGAACGCAGTGTCGAAGTTCGACGCATATCCAATGCCAAGGGTTGACGAGTTGCTCGATCGGCTGGGCGCAGCTCGCTTTTATTCGACGCTGGACTTGACGAAGGGATATTGGCAGATCCCCTTAACGCCTCTATCTAAAGAAAAAACAGCCTTCACGACGCCGTTTGGGTTACACCAATTTGTTACACTTCCGTTCGGGTTGTTCGGGGCTCCGGCCACCTTTCAGCGTCTCATGGATAAAATTCTTCGCCCGCACGCGACATATGCCGCTGCCTACTTGGATGATATCATCATCTATAGTAACGATTGGCAGCGGCATCTGGAGCATGTGCGCGCGGTCCTGAGGTCGCTGAGGGTGGCCGGGCTGACGGCCAACCCGAAGAAGTGTGCGATTGGGCGCGTGGAGGTGAGGTATCTGGGTTTCCACTTGGGCCATGGACAGGTGCGTCCGCAAATTGACAAGACAGCTGCAGTTGCGACCTGTCCGAGACCCAAGACCAAAAAGGAAGTGAGGCAGTTCTTGGGGCTGGCAGGATACTATAGGAGATTTGTTCCTAATTATTCGGACCTCACCAGCCCGCTGACTGACCTCACGAAAAAGGAAGCGCCGGACCCGGTCCAGTGGTCAGAGCTGTGCCAGCAGGCTTTTACCCAGGTGAAGGCTGCTCTATGTGGCGGGCCGCTCTTACAGTCACCTGATTTTTCTCTCCCTTTTGTGTTACAGACAGACGCGTCGGACAGGGGGCTGGGGGCAGTCCTAACCCAGGAGAGGGAGGGTGAGGAGCGGCCGGTGCTGTACATCAGTCGCAAGCTCTCGAAGAGGGAGACGATGTACAGCACCATAGAAAAGGAGTGCCTGGCGATCAGGTGGGCCGTCCTCACCCTCCGCTATTATCTCCTGGGGAGGGAGTTCACCCTCTGTTCGGACCACGCGCCTCTGCAGTGGCTCCACCGCATGAAGGACACCAACGCGCGGATCACCCGTTGGTATCTAGCATTACAGCCATTTAAGTTCAAGGTGGTCCACAAGCCGGGGGCGCAGATGGCTGTGGCCGACTTCCTCTCCAGGAATGGGGGGGGGGGGGCTGCAGACCGGATGGTTCCCCGGCCTGAGACGAGCGGTGGGGGTATGTGGCAAGGGGGGCGTGGTTTAGCGAAGTCTGTGACGGGAGAGAGAGTCAGAGGACGAGCGGCACGTAAGTGGATCAGACACAAATGATGAACACCTGTCTCTTGTTGCAGTAATTGGCGTGGAGAGAGGATATAGGCCGGGAGGAAATGAGAGAGAGGGGGAGAGAGAGGCTGGCAAGCTACACACGCACCTGGAACTCGACACACCCGCAGAGAGGAACTGCCCAAAACCGACGATTTAAGAAAGCTTGAGTTTATGATTACGTGCTGTGCGATGTGCACCCTGTTCTGAGTTCATTAATAAACACGATACGAGTTCCAGCCAGCCGACCCCTGTGTCTTCTTCCTTCCCTTCCCACGAACATTACAACATGCCGTTTTGGACGTCCCACACAAGTCACCCACATTTCACATGACTTGTAGGCTACTAAAGACTGCTGAAAACCACTTATTCTGCACAGAGAAAAAGATAAATAAAAGATCATCACAATGTTTGTTTTTTCATTGTAGCCTATACAAATGATATTATAATGGGTGTTCAGATTTTGTCCAACCCTATAGGCCTATAGGCTATCATTATATAGATATAATATCCAAAAGTGTGCAATAGTTGCAGTTCCACAAATTATTTGTATCTTATAGGCCTAATTGCGTTTGTGACAACTTACCCAATATGACAATGTGCTGCACCATATGCCTACATGGGGAAATAAGACTTTGCAGAAGTTCAACAGTATAGGCTATCCCCGCCCCCAAAAAAGAAAATAATATTACGTTTGTAAAATAAGAAAAGCTGTGGAATTGTAAATAGTCCTTTGTTACCCTTTTCATCGCTTTCCATTTGGAGCCAATCACAATAAACCAAAAGCAAAGCGCTAAGAAATATTTCTAAGTTGTGTATAGGCCTACCAATTTTTTTTTACAATTTTTTTTTTTTAAACAAACTTGCAAACTTGATATATGCTTCCACAACATTTATTTATTTAAGGACCGATATATACAATCAATTATTGGAGATAACCTCTGGCTTAGGTATTACAGTAATTGGCCTAATATCTGGTTTATTTGGCCAAGGCGCGCCCCCGCTTGGCTGAATTACGTACAGCCACAGGAATGACTTGAGCGCGGCCCTGTCTGCTGTCTCCCGTGCTTTCGCTTCCTTCACTGGCAGGATAAGCAGCACACTGCAAGCTACTGTGATGGGCTGCTTTTGAAAAGACAAATATACACTTCAATCTCAAATAGTGGCGATTAAACTTAGCAGATCCACAAGGACCGTCCGAACATTGTATTTAACAGTATTTACAGAATGGCGAGGAAAGGTTTGTGCTTTAACTGATCTACTTTTGTCAGTGTGTGGATATAGTTTAGCTTGCTAACAACATAGCCAACTAGCCGACAAGAATCTGACTAGCTCAAACAAAAGACTTGATTCCTTTTGTCCCTGTGTCCCTAGATTGTTTAATTTATACACTAGGTTTTCAGTTAAGGATATTTAGCTGATATGGAATTAAACAATAGAAGCTGACCACACAGTGATTTTAATTAGATATGGTGTTTGCACCAAGGCTAACCAGTTTCTTTTGCCACATTGACCAAGCCCAGAAAACAATCTGACATTTAAAAACAAATGCCCAAAACACAGAAAAAAATATATTATTCGTGTACTAAACATTTTAATTTTAATGGCCTGAATTAAATTGGTTGTCAACGCAATTTTAGGAGCAGTTAATCCGGAGTCGAACTCACTCAACTTAAGTTAAATTGTAAATAGCGTAATGAAGTTTATAGACCGTCCATTAGAGTTCAGTTCATGTTTTTCAGACATCATATAGCTGTGGATGCTGGATATGTCTCATTATATATTTTATATTAAATGTGATTTCAGTCTTTAGCAGTGTTGATAATGTCATGATGATGTACTGCTGATCTTTTTATTAGTGCCTGATAAATGCTTATGAGTGGATTGAAATGGCAAAGTTTATCGTATGAAAGATATGTATTTATTTATATTTACAGGTTGGGATGAGGAGCCTTTGGATCATGCTGTAATGTCACAGTAAAGCTTAAGCTTGTTTCTGCTGTGTTTACCTGATACATGTGTACAATGGCATCAAGAAATGAAATTCAAGATATTTACTAAAGCTTAGGTGAGTTGGAGGGTGGTGTGCAGTCATTATTTCAACTTTAATTTGGTTCATTAAAGTCAAAATAGTTTGGTTAAAAGTGTAATATAGTCAGGTGGATTTGTCCGTTGGTTTACCAAAATGCAACTAATGTGCCCTTGACTATACCTTGTCAACAAGGGCAAGTTCAGACCTGCCTATCAGGCCTGTGCCAACAAGCCATTTAGTCACTACATTGGACTTAACTTATTCTGATGTTTTTCATCAAGCACAGCTATATTTAGAGTGATGGTTTCTCGTAAGCATTTTCATGGATTTAAAGCACATTTTTTGTGGTGATGTTTTGTCACACTACAGACTGGATTGTGATATTGCACGCTTCCGGTGTTAAAGGTTTTCCTAAAACTCATTCTTTCATTTTCTTCCTCCACTTTTGATAGATTTTGTGCCCTGAGTTGGGGTTAGCGATGACTCTCATTTGAACACAAAATGGCTTGCTGATGGCAAAGTCAAAGATTTGTTATTTTCAGGTCAGGAGCAGAGGCAGAAATTGCTGCCGTTTATTTTTCTTATATGATGCCATTGCTCTGTGTTTCCATAAAGGTCAAGTGGTGAAAGCTTTAGGATCGTCAGCGCTTCTTGTAGAGAGGAGTGAGCTGGCGATGTCAGGGGTCCCAACCCCTCCTCCTCCAGGGGAGATGTCCAGCGGGCCTGTGGCAGAGAGCTGGTGCTATACCCAGGTGAGATGGGCTCATATACAGACTTTGCTGAACATTTTTGGAAGCTGCTTGATTGTTTACATCACATAATGTAGACTGTATTGCACAGAAGTTGAATATATATTAGTGGTGGGCATAGATACATTTTTTTAAATCTAGATTAATTCCAAGATTAATCTCGATTAAAATTGCTCATTTGAATTCTGCCGAAGGCATTCAGAATATGTGTGCTCGTAAGTGATCGTTTGTCTTTTTTGTAGTTTGAATAATAAATTATAACTTCTGTCCCTTTAAGACCTGACGCACGCATGGATCCCAAACACTGTTCCTGTGAGCTGGTTACGACTGCGTTTACGTTAAAACTCACCAAGATGGGCATTGAGACATTTGTTTAGTGTATTTGACCATTAATCTGATTTTTGCACTTGTATGTCAGAGGCGGCTTTATTACGGTATGTGTGTGTACACTTCAGATGCGAGCGCGAAATCTGCGGGAATTAGTAGAATTAACGTTATGTGCAACCCTGCGCGAAATTCAGACCGGTCACACCAATACAAAAAAGTCCAGCAGAACAGGCGTTCGCAATGTTCAGAGGATTAAACGGACTGAATGAGAGGAGGCGGGTGCTTGTCAACTCGCTGTAGGTCGGAGAGGAGAGCGCAGCTGATATCAATACTGTAGAAAATGAGTATTGTATCGTTTCAGATATTTCAGTATCGATACATAGCCAAATATGGATATTTTTGACAACACTAGTAGGCATACACACAGGTTCGAAGACTCGTTCTCTCGCCCCCTACAGTGCAATTCGGCTAGGTGTACATCCGCGCTAAAATATCAAGGTGAAAGTCATCATAGCTTGCGTAGTATAGACCCAGCTCCCAACCCAACTTTGAGAATAGATTAACGGCGATATTTTTTTATCGCCCGATAAGAGTCTCACGTTAACGCAGCACGTTAACGCCGATAACGGCCCACCACTAATATATATATATATATATATATATATATATACATACAACTTTATCCCTATACATACAGTACACTCATGTAAAGCTATAGTCTATATACTATATAGCAAATCTCAACTATTATATTATCGCCCGGCTCTAATCTGCTAAATGGACTATAACACCGTTTCCTAACCAGACGTGGCATGCAACACCCGGTAAAAGGTCTCTTTTCCATGTTAATCAGATTTTTTTAAATTTTTTTAAACAAATTCAATGTAAACAAACAAGTCTATTCTATGGCAAAGATTGTTTTAGTCTCATTATTTATTTGTAATATTATAATGGTGTGTCCATTTCATTGCCAGTGCAGTGCGCTTGCAGAGAAGCCCCCCCCCCCCCCCCCCCCACGCTTTTCTGATTGGCTGTGAATTTTTTTATTTTGTTGCATCTGGTAGTCATGTCTCGTCTGGTGTGGATAGACAAAATGCTTGTCACTGGAATTGTATGGCATTGCGTCTGGTTAACATGGTGTAAGGCATAAAGATATTAAAAACATTAACATCATGATTTTCTGTAAAGCTGCTTTGAAACTATTTATATTGTGAAATACATTATATTGCGCTATACAATATTTTGCTATACAATACATTTGAAATTTGACCATTTCTTTCAGTTTTTTTTTATTTTAATATGATTCTTAAATGATGTGTAGCTTGAGCAAATGCATATGTTTTGATCTCTTGCTTGTTATGGCGCTCTGCACAGTTTGATCTAATGAAGGGTAATCAATGCATTAAAGTAGATAGAGTGACACTTTATTGTGCAAGTGATAATGAAACTCATGCAGTCATCATAATGTGGTCATGCTGGTTTATCAGATACGGTAAAATGATACCCATCGGAAATTTGTCTCAGTAAGACTTAACCTCAGGCTAATGCAATGCAAAGTTGAATAGGAACTGTTTAGTTGCTTAGGAAGTGAATCAAATGTTGGTAAAAACATTTGAAGTTGAAGCTGCAGGAAGTGCATGTGTTCTCATAGCATTCTATGTGTTGTTGACCAGGAATGACTGCACATTGGTATGTGTTGACAGTTATCCTTTTACACTGATGGTAATCTTTGGTGATCTTGTAGGTCAAGGTAGTGAAATTTTCCTACATGTGGACCATAAACAACTTCAGCTTCTGTCGAGAAGAGATGGGTGAAGTTTTAAAGAGCTCTACCTTCTCTTCAGGGCCTAATGATAAGATGAAATGGTGAGGAGCCCTATTAATGTGTTTGTGTGTGTTATCACTTTTCATGCTGTCATGCTCATAAGACATCTCAATCTCTCTGCATCTTTGTTTATCTTCAGGTGCCTGCGGGTCAATCCGAAGGGACTCGATGATGAAAGTAAAGATTATCTCTCGCTGTATTTGCTATTAGTTAGTTGTCCAAAAAGTGAAGTCAGAGCCAAGTTCAAATTTTCTTTACTGAACGCTAAACGGGAGGAGACAAAAGCTATGGGTAAGAATTTTGTCTTTAAAAAAAAGCTTTTTTAATGTATGAGTCCTGTTGTTTTAAATGCTACTTATATTTGTAATCCAGGATCAGCTGATTTCTTTTGGTGCTCTTGAAGAGAACATTTCTAATTTGGCTCTTACTTCTTTTCCCAATGCAGAAAGCCAAAGAGCCTATCGGTTTGTACAAGGCAAAGACTGGGGCTTCAAAAAATTTATTAGGAGAGATTTTCTGCTTGATGAAGCAAATGGGCTGCTACCAGATGATAAACTCACATTATTTTGTGAGGCAAGTATGCATTTACTTCATAATCTGTTCAGTACCTCAGATTCAGATCTAAGATTCATGTGGAACAATGCAAAAATGTAAATGATGTAACTAAATAATTGAATGGTGTTGTCATTTTTTAATAACATGTATATCAACCATTCAAGAAAAGGCAAGCGTTGATATGATTTTAAAGATGTCTTGCATGTCTTGACACTTGACACTTGCTTTTTTGTACTAAATTTTAAACAAATTCTCCTTTTATCAGATTAGATATTCTTATTTGTCTTTGACCTATTTGCAGGACAATTGTTTTTGACACTTTCTTGATTTTGTCTGATCCTTGGGGTGATTTATTATTGATTTTTCATAAAACATGGAAATGTGGAACTTGCAAAATGTTAGGCTTTTCTCCTGTAAGTAGATTGCAGATTGAATTTCCTGCACGCTCTGATCTGTTTGTATGAATATGCTAGTAGCCATTTGACAGATCACCCTTCTCTTCGGAACGTAGCAGGATAGAGACATCACCTAGAGCGGCAAATGAAATGGGTTGTCAAATGAATTTACTGTAACACAATTATGAGTCTTGCTTGAAAAATAGTCGACATGCCTGGTGAGATCTGCTGCAGGGTTTAATATTTGCAGGGAAATTGGCAATATCACAAGGCAAAGTTGAAACTAAATGCAAATTGCAGATAATATGTTTTTCCTCATTAATTGGACAGTTTTTGTAGATGATTATTGCCAGAAAAACTATTAAACAACTGCAGGACGCTTTCATCAGTGTTTCTGATTGCTGCAGTTGTTTTTCATTTTGCATGAAAGATTTTTTTTTTCTTGAATTCACCTTCATTTTTATCAACACTGGAATATTTTCGAAGCGGGCTAGATTGCTAGTACTCTAAATGAGGCAACGATGTATACAGAGAAAGTATAAATAGGAGCACTTAGTCAATTAGTACTTAATTAATAGGATCTGCATTTTCCATGTCCAGTCTCCATTGCTTTTGCAATCACATAATTAAAGGAATAGTTCACTCGAAACAATTCCTTTGAGCAGTGTAGCATTTGAGGTCATTTTTCGTCATGGATGACATCAGAGCTTTGATTTGGTTGCAGTCAAATAAATTCACCAGGACACACTACCTCGGGTGCTCTATTGCATTTACATGGTTCTGAGAAGTAAATGAATACTGCCATGTAACATATGCTTTTAACATGTTGTTATAATAAAATATAACAGGACAGTGCAAAGGCTTTTCAGTACATCACATTGCATTACCAGACCAAGTGGATTAATTTCATATGTGTTAATTAGGTAAGTGTTGTCCAGGACTCCGTGAACATCTCTGGACAGTCCAACATGAACATGTTGAAGGTTCCGGAGTGCCAGCTTTCTGATGACCTGGGTAACTTGTGGGAATGCTCACGCTTCACGGACTGCACTCTATATGTGGGGGGGCAGGAGTTCAAAGCCCACAAATCCATCCTGGCAGGTGAGTCTAATCCAGACCCCCAGCCCTGCTGACGACATCACCTCCATGTCCTCCTCTCATCCCAGCGACGCTAGCTCAGCACCCACCCTTCTGAGGGGTTGTGTATCAGTTTCTGTGACCTTGGCGGTATTTTTTTCTATTTTTCTGAGGTCGTAATTCTTCAATATGACAGATTTAGATTCATCATTGAAAATCCAGAGTGTGGTCCACTGCTAATGTTCTCAAAGGACGACTGGGTTCATGATGTAACTTCTGCAAACATTTTTTTTTTTTGCCTGTGTAGATTGACTCACAGGTCTGGAATAATCTAATAATAACTGGACTCTTGTGTCATTTGTTTTTGACTGTGACCATCGAAAGATGCTCATATAATGTGACTGACAGATTTATTGCTTTCTTGACAGCGAGATCACCGGTCTTTAATGCCATGTTTGAACATGAAATGGAGGAGAGTAAAAAGGTATGCATTTGATGCTCTTCTTATGTTGCAATATTGTTTCAGATACGTTTGCTTTTATACTGCTTATGAGTTCATAAGCTGCTTTGTTTTCTTGCAGAACCGAGTGGACATCAGCGATGTTGAACCAGAGGTTTTTAAAGAAATGATGGGCTTCATATACACAGGAAAAGCACCAAATTTAGAGAAAATGGCTGATAGTTTATTAGCTGCAGCTGATAAAGTAAGTATGGGTGTTTTATGAACTTGATAATGTTAAATGCATATATTTAATTTTTAACAATCTCCTAATGTAATAAGAGAAATGTTTACCATCAGGGCATACACTACCATTCAAAAGTATGGAGTCGGTAAGATTTTATTTTTTATTAAAGAAATTAATATTTTTAACACCTCAAAGGTGAGGGTGTGAATTTATTTGTACTGGTAAAAAAATCCAAATAAATGCTGTTCTTTTGAACTTTCTATTCATCAAAGAATCCTGAAAAAATGTATCATGGTTTACACGAAAATATTTAGCAGTACAACTTTTTTCAACATTGATAATAATAAGAAACATCACTTGTACATCAAATCAATTTATGAAGGATCATGAGACGCTAAAGACTGGAGTAATGATGCTGAGAATTCAGCTTTACCTTCACAGGGCTAAATTGCATTTTAAAATGTATTCAAATAGAAAATGGTTATAAATTGTAATATTTCACAATGTGCACATTGTTTTTATTGTGTTTGTTGTGATCATAATTTAATAACATTTGGAAAAATCTTACTGCAACCAAACTTTTGAACTGTAGTTAGGGCACAAGCACCAGTGGTGAGAGGAAGTGCTCCATTTATATATGTATGTGTGTATTTTGAAAACCAAAGTGGTAATTATGTGGGTTACCTTTTTTGGGAAACTGTCAGAAGATAAAAAAAGGATCAGGAAACAAACTGTTTGTGCAAAAGAATAGTTCAATGAGAAGTGAAACTGTCATTTACGCACCCTTAAGTTGTATCAAACCCATATGACTCTTCTGTGGGAAGAAATTTTGATCTGATCACTAAAGCCAAGTGGTTCGCTGAAGAAGATCAGACTCAAAAGAACAATTAAAGCATCACTACTACTTTCATGAATGCATCGTGGTGAGCTAGGGAGAATATTAAGAGTGAATAAACATATAGTTTGGCTCCTATTTTCGTTTTGGAGCTTTTTCCTTTTTGAAGCTTGAAAGCTTCAGAATATTGACCAGTACGTGATTACAAATGTATTATTATTTTGTGTTTCATAGATGGAAGAAAGTCATACAGGTTTGGAACAACATGAGGGTGAATAAATGATGCCAGAATAGTCATTTTTGGGTGAGCTAATGCTTAAAATGGCACCAAAAAGTTTTGTACAGTGTAAGTCATTGTGTGTCATTCTCTCAGTACGCTCTGGAGCGCTTAAAGGTCATGTGTGAGGAAGCCCTCTGCAACAGCCTCTCGGTGGAAAACGTGGCAGACACCCTCATCCTGGCCGACTTGCACAGTGCCGAGCAGCTCAAAGCACAGGCCATAGATTTTATCAACAGGCAAGCGCCGCCAAAGAAACTCTGCTTGATAAATTCCTGCTGCCATGGCTGTTTACCAGCCTGAGAATGAGAGTGTTTTTCTTCTATCTTATCCATAGGTGCAGTGTCCTCCGACAGCTGGGCTGTAAAGATGGGAAAAACTGGAATAGCAAGTATGTAATTAGCTGATATGTGTGACACAAGATTAATACCAAGCTCTTATCTGCTTTCTTAGATGCATTAGAATTCATTGTTTTAGGTTCTGGGCAGCCCGAGCTGCTTGGCTGGTACCCACAGCCCGCATGTCTCCTGATACCAGTTATTAATAGACTCTTGACTGTCTGAAACGTCAAGGAAGGGAACATTTCTACATTATAAACATAACACAAAGCCTCTATTATAAGATCCCTGGCACCCTGCTGATCGCACTCTTCAGAACGGCAATAACTCCTGCATTAGTGCATGCTCATTCGGAGCAAAACGGCCTTTCGTATAAATAGAGTTGCTTGTATCTCCCATATGCACCATTTAATTGAGCCTCTCGATTTTTAAATGCGTCTTGTGCTAATACTGAAATGTCTTCACCCTCTCCTGACAGTCATGCCACGGACATAATGGAGACCGCGGGCTGGAAGTCAATGATCCAGTCTCATCCTCACTTAGTGGCGGAGGCTTTCCGTGCGCTTGCGTCAGCACAGTGCCCCCACTTCGGCCTACCCAGGAAGCGCCTAAAACAGTCGTGACAACGTTCCTGCTGCTCTCTTGGGCCTGTCCTGGGGCAAAAGCCAGAAAACTGCAGAGTTTCGACTCTATCCCATTGTCATCTGACCCGACGGCACGTGACTGGGACGGGCTGGCTTCTAAACGACAGCGAAAGCTGTTCACACCCTTCTCGAGCCATGGGTTCGGCATCTGAGCTTTATTTTGCGAATCTTTCTGTCACTTCAAACAGCCTTAAACTATCTGCCATGACTCTTGTGTGGAGTATTTGAATTCTCTCAGTTCTACTCTGTGCCTGCCTTGTCCCACGAGACCAGGCCTCTTCCCTGTTGCACTAGTTCCCAAAGTCTCGCTGTTTTGATATGGAGCTCTCTAGGAATGTGTCAGGAGTTTGATCCACAGGAAATAGTATATATTCCTAATGTTTAGTTGTGCGACTAGACATTGAATAAACGTTAATACGATGAGTGCAAGGTCATTTCTTTACACTTTTTGAAAAGATAGCTATGCCCCATATTGATGGCACGATTTCTATGTAAAGACACAGTTTAACCAAGTGGGGAGGAGAAAATACTAGTACTATTCCATATTGTCGGAAAATGAAATGCATTTTGAGATATTTGTATTGATATTGTAACAAAAGGAATTCCTGTTTGTGTCCTGCCCCTTAACCTGTGTAAACAACATTGTCATCTAGTCACAATTTTACAAATGACTACATTTTTAGACTCAATAGTGTTGCTTCCCTTGAATTGGTCTACCATACACAGACAAGTAGTTTAAAGTTGTCTGTCCCATAATGCATTTGTGTAACCTGATTGAACTAGTCAAGACAATCCATCTCCGAACACGCTGTCCTCCGTAATCAGGAAATATTTGGATGCTGAGCATCAGAGTGTGGCATTACTATGTATGTCATATGGATGGATTGATGAATGTGTGAGTGGAAAATAGATTGATTGTCATTGATCTATCACGGTTTTGTTTTGAGCTGTGGTGTTAGTCAAACTGACAGTGATTTGGAGCAGTCTGTATATTGTCATGCTATACTGACTTGTTCTGTTAAAGGACATGTTTTGTGAAGATTCTGGAATTTGTTCCATCTTTTAAAAAACAATATTGTCTGCGAGAATGCCTGCATTAACTCATTAAAAAGTTTTTCAGCATTCAGTGGTGTTTTATGTATTATTTATATTCTATACTTCTGTTCAAAAGGTTGGGGTGGTTGAGAGAAGTCTCTTATGCTAACCAAGGCTGCATTTATTAGACTGAAAATAAATACGTTGTGAAATATTACGCTTCCTATTTTAATATATTTTAAAATAGTTTTTCTATGATGGCAAAGCTGAATTTTTAGCACCATTATTCCAGTGTCACATGATCCTTCAGAAATATGCTGATTTGGTGCTCAAAAGACATTTCTTATATCAATATTGAAAACAGTTGTGCTGCTTAATATTTTTGTGGAAACTATGATCTTTTTTTTTTTAGGATTTTGATGAATTGAAAATGTATTCAATAGAAATCTTTTGTAACATTATAAATGTTTTTGTGACTTATTTTGTTTAATGCATCCTTGATGAATAAAAGTATACAATTTTTTTTTATTTTTTTAATCTTACTGAACCCAAACTTTTGAACAGTATAGCTATTATGGTTGCACTTTATTTTACAGTAGGCTACGTGATGCACTTAGTACTGGTTAATATAAGGTAACTAGTACATAAGGGCCCGGTTTCACAGACAGGGCTTAGACTAAGCCAGGATTAGGCCTTAGTTCAATTAGGACATTTAAGTAACTTTTATAAATGTCCCCATGAAAAAAACATTACTGGTGTGCATCTTGAGAAAAAACAATGCCACTGACATATTTTAAGATTTGTCAGTGCAAGATTATTTCAGTTAAAATAGCTCAAACATGCATTTTAGTCTAGGATTAGCTTAAGCATTGTCTGTGAAACCGGGGGAAGGTCAGGTTTAGGGGTAGCCTAGTACCTAGCTTTTACCCATAACAATGACATAGTATATGGGGAACAGGAATGTAGAATAAAGTGCTACCGATATTACGTCAAATATGATGTTTATTATGAAGTCATTTCTAGATTTGCAGTAGCAGTTTTTTAATAATTGACAGTCTGATTTTTGTTCACTCTGTTTGGATTATGTACAAGTAGGTGCTCAATTCAGTCCTTCTAGGGAATAAGCTTTTCTTCAATAAGAACTGTGTATTATTTCATGATCTCATCCTGAGTAGCTTATTAAGTTTTGCAAGAAGTGAAATGCCATCTGCAATATGACTAATGTTTTGACATTTTGGTTTGGTTATTTGTGTGAATAGCACATTTCAAAAAGGTGAAAAGAGGTGATGGACTCGTCAAAAAGAACGATATAAAGACAACCGGCCATCCATCAGAATTCCAGATTGCATTTTGCTAAACATAATAGTCATTTTGAGATTGATTAAACATTGCAGTGTTATGCTTAGGCTCTGTAATGCAGCACAAGTTGTGATGCCATGACCGTTGTGATCTCTGCAGCAGTCTCAACGTATTGCTCTCGCACCCTCTATGATGGGGAAATCGGGGCTAATTAAAGTGAACAGCATGCAGTCCGTAATCTGAGCTATCAAACGCACATATTTTTCCCGTGCCAACATGCCGCTTCATGCCGCCCGTTTTCCGCGGCTCCTAGGGAACTGTGATAACATTTCACTATTAGAAACCCTCTCTCCCACTCCTGTCTGTCTGGAAGACAATTTTTAAGTGCACCACTGAGCTAATGAGACGTTGCGGATTCATTCAGTTGTTCTTTTTTCCATCATAGGACAATTCAGTTTTGTCTTTTGTTCTTTTCTTTTCTTCTGACTGAATCGAATGGTAGGAGGCCGTCTATGTTCAAAGCCAATCCATTCTGAAAGAAACAAAAGGTTAACACTTGAGGAAGAGTCAGTCGTTTGCATGTGCATATAAACTAATGTAACACGGGTCTACACATCAGAAAGCATTTTATTGAATATGATCATGTATTAAAGCTTAAAGAAACGAAGCACAAATCACAGGATGTAACGGTTTTACCCAGAGGTAATGTGATTTTTCACGATTTTTTACTGATTTAAGAATCAGTGTTTAATCTGGTCATAAAAATGACGGAGAATATATGCACGTTTCACTACAAATCTCACATATACTGTCTGGATATGCTTCATGGTTTTCTTCGTGACAGTCATATTGAATAAAAGCTAAAAGCTGGGAGCTCAGGTACCTATTTTGCTTGAGCGTTTTCCTTTTCTTTTTGTAGGCTATTACAGATATTGAGGACAAACATAAAGCGTACAATTTGCAGTTGTGAAAAATAAAGCTTTGACAAGCCAGATGACTAAAATCTACATCTACTTGTTTATGCATCAAATTGTTTATGTTGTATTGAGAGAATAAAGAAACTAATGCATCATTAAAAGGCAAAATACACACGGTTTTATAGTCACATTTATACACTATTCACAAAATTGCACACAGGATTATAAACTAAATACAATTATAAACAGCTATCTTTGTATCGACATGTTCTTGATACTAATGTTCATGTGGCAAGACAATTAGAGTATCAGTACAATTAATAATCCATCTGTTTCTTCACTTCGAGCAGAACTGTGATCCAGATCAGTCGTTCTGATATGAGAAGGATGAAATAAGCAGCCATAAACTGTTTGGCACGCACACACACATATGGAACCTGAGAATTCCAGTTCTGATTATCAGACTATGGCATTTCAACTGGTTCATTGTGACACACTGACATTTAGACTATAATGTGCAAACAAAAAATGATTCCTTCAATTGATCTCCAGGTACTGTTTAAAATAATGAAAGACTCAGTACAAGGCAGAGTCACATGTATTTCATGTGTGTTTGCATAAATGTCTGTATTTACTCCCGATCTTCACTTTGATTCAATTTGTGTGATTCCAGTCCAAAGTCACTGGCATGAATAGAGGTTTGCTACATGACTGACATGCTAAATTTCAGTTTTTGGCTTCGGTCCCCTCTGTCATGGTTTGTAAGTGAAATTTCCCACTATAATTAATGTTAATTAGAGCCTGGAAATGTGGATCTCTGTGGCGAGACCATGACAAAGGGTTGTTAACCGGCTGCCAGATTCACTAAATCCACCTGTCCAATGAATTGTGCTCTCGTGAGACATCGCAAATTACTCTTTGAAATTATACACAAATCTCAATTCACACATAGATCTTTTGTGAAATGCAAAATCACTCAGAGATTTGTATGTGATGTCTTTGCTGTATGATTTAACCCGTTCGCACCTCGTACCATATCTGCTTTCCACAATTTAGCGCCAAACACATTGATCAATAAAACACGCACACACTAACAAACACATAAACCTCACAATAAAAAGGTGTTTTACTTATATTCTATCCTCTGTAGGTCTGTGATTGATTAGCTTGACAAATAGCAAAAGGTGTTTTCGGGAAAACTTCCCAACAGAACTCAAACCACGGGATGGGATGTGGGACATTTAAAGCCAGAAACGAAAATGTTGATCAGTTATTTTGCCATCAAACGTCGTGGCTGCTGTATCACAAAAGGCAAAGGCAGAGGTTGAAGCACATGCCAGTAATGTATAGCCTAATGCGAAACATCTGGATTTATTTTAATTGCTTCTAAATCAGATGAAACACATGGGGAAAATGAGGTTGACCATTCTCACTGTGGAGGAGGGACTGGATCTTAACCTGTGGAAGCGTACGGCGTGTCACTGTGGTAGTTGTAATCTGGGCAGATTTTCTGCACCAGCTTATAGTCAGTGCTGTAAAAGGCGATGTAGATGCATATGACTTTGAAGGGCTTTGAGCAGAGCCAGGACACGTGGCTCTGGGTGGACTCTTGGTAACACACGTTAGATGGGTCATAGCTGCAGTGTGAAGTCTTTTTGCTCCGGTCCGTTTTCTGGTACTCGATGCGGCAGTTGAAAGATTTTGAGTCTTTCGTCTCCAGGGTGGACTGCTGGGCGATCTCAAACTCCACCACCTTGGAAGGTGGCACCAGGCTTACGGAGACGTTCCCCAGCCCTGTGGAATTATGACGAAAGTAAACGCTGAACGTGCCGTTGCCGTGGTCCACTATCTTGCCTGTAATGAGGAGATTTAGTTTCACAGTCTTGATGTTGGAGTTGAAGTCACCCCAGCCGAACATTTTTTTAAACTTGCCCGTTTTCACGATGGGTCTGCGTTTAGTCCTGCTCTGCGACTCTCTGACATCTGTCTGGTTAGATAACCAGTCCCAGGAGTCCTCGATGTTTTCCAAATATGTAATCTCCCTCCTGTTGCTCTTGAACCCAGGGGATCCCCGGGCGAACAGGCGCAGGGGGTTGAGAACACGGGGGCTGGCACTTTTGGGGGAGGGGTGCTCCTCGTTTTCCCCCCAGTCCACAAGCCCCACCTCTGGAATATGGACTCTGCATGTGGCCTTCCAACAACACTGAGAAAAACACAAACACGCAAACATGAGAATCCATCATTTTATATGTATATGTAATATTTACCTGTAATCTAATATTATAATCTTCATTATAATATCAGTTGCCTTGACTGAATTATTTTTCCCATTCTGTTTTCCCATAGAAAACAAAAAAAAGTATAAACGGTTACATAAACCAACCAGCTACGAAGTGAATTGCATCATTACAAATTTTGATTTGAAGCAAAAAGTATTCGAAGATTGAGAGAAAAAGACAAGACTGTGTACTTAGGAGACTACGTAATGGCTTTAATGTGGGAAAGAACTACAATTTCTAGAATTGCAAATAAAAAATGATGCAGAAATATAAAGTTTAATTTAAATAAAATGTAAAGATGTTTATTATAAATAAGCAATATATTTTGCATACCATTGTGTATAGGGACACTGATATGATATGTGAGGATTGTCTTGGTAATGTATGTGTTAAAAAAAAACATTCAAATGATCTGCAAGTGTAAACACAAAATTATTTCTGCAATAAACGGCAGTGCTGATCCTATGTGCCAAATAACCTTTTTGCTCCAGGATTGAGTTCTGGTCCACTTAAGATAAAGTCTTAATAATTTGTAGAAATAAGCCAAACTAGTTTTGCTGGTAATTAGCGCAGGCTGCCATCCTGAGGCACGGCTGAGAGGATCATTTGCTGAAGCAGATGTGAAAGTAGGGCTGTTTGAAATCGCACAGACGAGCAACCCTGTATTTTCTCTATAATTACTAATTTTGCTGTAAGCTTAACAGAAGCATATGAGAATTCAGTCAGCAAAGGACTATGTTCATGAAGACATTTCCATCTAAAATCGTCCAGAGCGTATTAGTATTTTAGAGGCCGTGCTTTATCAAATATGGTTAAAATTCTACGTAAACAAAACATTTCTGATCGTCTGTGTAAACATTTAGATGGGTGTGAAATATTGTTGTCGTGAAATAACGTAATGGCTGCAGAGAACATCATGCACAACATTATAAATGATGCAAACAGCCAGTAATAGACCAGTAATTTGAAAGTTCCCTGTTTAATGTGAAATCAATGTGTCTCCCATGGATTGGGGGGTTTGTTCATCTATCATTCTTCACAAAACTTAATTAAGACAATAGCTCCACGTAAAAACACAGAGAGAGAACAGAACACAGTGTAAATTTCCATAATGAATTTACGGGCTGCAGGTGAAACTTTCCAGCATCTTCTGGAAGTCCAATGAACAAAGATGGAATATAACCCTCAATGGAAATGAGAAAAAAAAGATAGAGATTTTTCTCTGTGATTAAACATTTATTCACTTTTGAGTCCCCCTGGTATTGTGTGATGTTCGGTAAACTAGAGCGCTCATATCTCTGTTCTTGCATTTGGTTGTGAGTTGCTTCATTTTTAATTTTGCAGACCTCAACGGCTTGACAAGGGAAGATGAATACCATTCACATTTAGAGAAAATGTGGTGAGAGACAACTTCAGGTGAAGCAGGAAGGAGATGATAATGCTAATGTAGAAGCAGTTAAAGGATGATGAACAACTGGGGAAATTGCTGTGACAAGTGGAGGGATCACAGGCAAAATAAAACGTTTTACTGCCTTGAGAGGATAACTTAAAAGGTTGTGCTGACAATCGGTCCCAATCCTTTCCCTCTCTACCTCACTCATGCCCTCTCTCTCTTTCCTACATGTGGGGTGGTAATTCTACACATATTTTGGTAATATGTTTGATGTCTAACTCAAGGAAAGGACTGAAGCTGTGACTTTGGTAGAGGTAAGGCATACATGGTTTGCTAAGGGGAAAATCTAAGAACGTTAATTAAGACTTTAACTACAGTACTGTCCTGCCGGCTATAGACTCAGAGTAATAGACAGATATTTACCTTTAATTTAATTCAGAAACAGCAGTTATATACAGTAATTAGCCTCAAGTTCATACATATCCTATCAGAATAACCAGTGTTTTGAGGTAGGGTTAGGTGATAGAATATACAGTTTGCACAGTATAAAATAATTTTGTCTAAAAGTCCCCATAAAATATGAAAACCCAATGTGTGTGTTTGTGTGGTTGGTAAACCCTACATTATGGACCTTGGCTTGTGGAGACATTTTTCGATCCCCATGAAGAAAAACAGCTTATATATCATGCAAATTATGTTTTTTGAAAATGTAAAACATTCAGTTCCCTTTCAGTTGGTCACGTTCAACGTACGTTGGAACTGACCGACGAATTGGGATCTATTTTCAGAGACCAATCCATTTCGAGTGTATAGAAACGAGCCAATGAACATTGGCATGCCCCGCAGCGCGGGTATAAAACACAGAAGTGAACGACGCATACCGCTTTCAACTTCGGAGCCGATAGTTTTGCTGCTTACCTGCGCAAGACTGTTTCTGCCGAGAGTGTTTAAGAGACGTGTCTGGAGAAGTGCTCTTCCTGGTGTTGACGTGACTGCGCGAGTCAGCGAGTGGCTGCAGAAGAGTTCCTGTGTTGGTTCGCTGGGCATTTTCCTTTGAGTGCTCACCAGCGGGCTTGCACTATCGGACCGCAGGGAGCCGCGGCCATCTCCCTGAGTGCTATAGCACTTTAAAAGAGCATTTTTTCCTATTCCTAAAAGCATACACGGTTTGACCCTGCATCTTTTTGTCATTCAAGATGTCATTCAAACCGTGTGTTTCTGGATGCCGTCGTTTTCTGTGCCCAGTTGACGGTCATGATCGCTGTCTCAAGTGTTTGGGCGTTCAGCATGCTGAGGCAGCGTTCGTGAATGACTCATGTTCCCACTCCGGGAATATGATCATCGCAGTGCTTAGGTCTAGGCTCGAGTACCTCAAACGGGGTGGAGTCCCATTGCATATCTCCCGATCTAGTGGTCCTCCTGCTGCAAAGCAGAGGGCTGCTACTTTGGTGGATGCCTTTGGTGGAGACCTGAGGGTGACGGTCAGGGCAAACCCGACGGGCCAAAAAGCCCCTTGGGCTCCTCCCCCCTCCACTGCGCCGGTGGAGCTACCAGAGGAGCGCGCTGGTCCTTCCCATGGGGGGCCAGCCGTTTCCTTTGGGGCTCTGGCTGAGGATTTGATTTCGCTGGCTGCATTGGAGGATGAGCTAATGGGCTCTGGAGATGACGACCCGTCACCTCAGCCTGTTGGACCTTCGGGTCAACCGAGAGAAGAGCAAACTCTGTCCCACACAGAGGATCTCTTATCTCGGTATGGAGCTGGATTCGGTCAACCGGACTGCGCGCCTCACAGAGTCCAGTCAGTGTTGAACTGCTTGAATACATTCAAGAGCAGCACGGCGGTCCCACTGAAATTCTTTCAGAGGCTCCTGGGGCATATGGCATCTGCAGCCGCGGTAACGCCGCTCGGATTGCTTCATATGAGACCGCTTCAACGCTGGCTACACGACCAAGTCCCGAGGTGGGCGTGGCAGAGCGGCCAGTATCGGGTCCCAGTTACCCCGTACTGTCGCCAAACCTTCAACCCTTGGTCCGACCCCTCGTTCTTATGGGCCGGAGTGCCCTTAAGACAGGTGTCCAGGCATCTTGTGGTATTCATGGATGCTTCAGCCACGGGTTGGGGAGCCACATACAACGGGTATGCAGTCTCGGGTCTGTGAACGGGGCCCCAGTTGCATTGGCATATCAGTTGCCTGGAGTAAATGGCAGTACGTCTCGCGCTAAGTCGCTTCAAGAAGCCACTTCAGCACAAACACGTACTGGTCCTGCACGGATAATTAGTGGCCATTGTGTACATCAACCGTCAGGGTGGTCTGCTCTCCCGTCGCATGCTCCAACTCGCCCGCCACCTCCTCCTGTGGAGTCAGAAGCATCTGAGGTCGCTTCGTGCCATTCACATCCCTGGTGCACTGAACCAGACAGCCGACAAGCTCTCTCGTCAGTGTCCACTTCCGGGAGAGTGGCGACTCCACCCCCGGTCTGTCCAGCTGATATGGGACCTCTTCGGAGCCGCACAGATGGACCTGTTTGCCACTCCGGACTCGTCCCATTGCCAGTGGTACTATTCCCTGAACGGGGGTACCCTCGGCACAGATGCACTGGTGCACAGCTGGCCCCGGGACCTACGCAAATATGCGTTTCCCCCAGTGAGCCTTCTAGCACAGACTCTGTGCAAGGTCAGGGAGGATGAGGAGCAGGTCTTGCTAGTTGCGCCCTACTGGCCCAACCGGACCTGGTTCACCAAACTCACACTCCTCGCGACAGCCCCACCCTGGCCGATTCCCCTGAGGAAGGACATTCTTTCTCAGGGAAGGGGCACTCTATGGCACCCATGTCCAGACCTCTGGAAACTCCATGTCTGGTCCCTGGACGGGACTCGGAGGTTCTAGGTGGGCTGCCACAAGCAGTGGCAGACACCATCGCTTCTGCGAGAGCCCCCTCTACGAGGCGCCTCTATGCGCTGAAGTAGAACCTGTTCGTTGAGTGGTGTTCTTCTCGCCGCGAAGACCCCCGGAAGTGTTTGATTAATGTTGTGCTTTCTTTCCTACAAGATGGGTTGGAGCGAAGGCTGTCTGCCTCTACCCTGTAAGTGTACGTTGCAGCAATAGCGGTAACAATAACCACTCCCGCCTATGGCCGGATACGTGCATTATCTTCTCCAGTTGTGTTCCCCAGAAATGGTGAACCCTGTCGAGCTCCTCCGTCACCCCTTCGGTGTCAGACGTTGCGGCCTTCTGACGCCAGGCCTGCACCCGTATGCTTGTGGAACGTGTGTGTTAGGCTGGGTCCATATGTAGCGGTTCCCTCACGGCGACCCCATATGTGTATTCTCCACGCTACCTGCTACCCTACTCGGCTAGCCCCGTGTTTTTCACTTGACATAGCTCCTCTGTCGTCTCTGGCGGTGTTCTTTCCCCCCTGGAATCAGGTTGGAACCACCCCAGAGACTGCCATATGTTGTTACTACCCAGATAGGTTAGTCCGTATGAGTATTCTCCACCTCGGCTCTGCAGCGTGGCTGCAGACGTGGCTCTGCAGCGTACTATCTCCCGAGACGGGCAAGCTTTCCCAACGTTATCCAATAGTCACGCTGAGTGGGTCTTGCAGAAACAGCAGTGTCGGACCTCCCTGCCTTAAGCCCTGACTGCTGCTCCAACTAGGAGCACCCAGTGAGAAGGGTGGAAGGGCCAGCACCCTGGCGCTGGCTTTTGTAGGGATTAGGGATGGCGAAAACTAAACATTTTCTTGACCGACCACCGAGCCTCATTAGCCGGTTGAAACCGGTTAACCGATTAGTAAAAAAAATATGCTGCGCTATTTGAAATAACAGCCGCAACTCGCGAGCCGCGCCTGCAATTTCGCAACTCTGTCGCATCTCTCTCACACACACACACACACACACGCACACTGTCCAGGCGCCGCCGCCTGCCTTCCACTCACGTCAATTTTTTTAAATCCCCTACAGCGCGAAACATGAGTCCCGCAAACGCGGCGCTGAGGAGCTTGTTTGTAATCGGAGGACAAATGGCTCCTTAGTTTCGAAATGGTTTGGGCACAAGGTGATCGCTTTGAAAATAAAGGCTATTGTCTAGCGTTAGAAGCTCATTTGAAACATTGCCGCGACTCATTTAAGATAATGACAGCTCCGAAGAGACGCCGCTTTAGTTCGAGGTAGTGCTAACAATAATAAAGAAAGATGATGATCAACACCTTATGTGTTACCACTGAAATGTAGATGTAATATATTTAGATGATGTGCTACTACTGTATTTAAGCACTGTATCACACAAGTTGCAACTTACATCTGAAGCTGAACAATGAAGCATTTGCTGACGCGTTTCATGCATTATTTATGGTGTGAGCACATTCAAGCGGTTCAGAAAATATTCATCTGTAATATCGGTTATAAATAATAAATACAAATTATAAAGACACATTTTGGCTAAGTTGTTTATTTCCGAGTGTTATGCTGCCTTCACGTGCTCTCTGAATTATTGTAAATAGGAGTTTCCTAGGTAAAAATTGCACGTGAACGCGCTCGAAATATGAACGAGAAGAGTTCACTTCATAATCACGACTTTAGACGTGGGAATTGTCAAATTTCCGATAGCACGTGAAGGCAGCATTACTTTCACTTACTTTTGTTATTTCCAAGCTGGTAAACTGAAATATTGCGCATGATTTGAGATATGTTTTCCACGCAGGTTGTAAGAGAGGCTATGACAGTTCATAACACAGCAAGCGTTCACCATTCTAATGTGTTTTTAACTGTATAATACAAGTTTTAAAGTCTACCTCCACTATTACTCATTCTCTAATGTAGTGTCTGTGTCCTAAAGTCCGCGAATGCATTGCGTTGGTGACGTCACGTTCCCATTCTCTATAAATAGCCTAATTTAGAGATCACTTTTTTTTTTTTTAACCGACAACCGACAACTTTGATCGGTTAACGTTGATACGGTCAACCATCGGTCAAACGGTCATCGGTTAACATCCCTAGTAGGGATCCCAATTCGTTGGTCAGTTCGGACGTACGCCGAACGTGACCGACTGAAAGGGAACTTCTCGGTTACATATGTAACCCTCGTTCCCTGAAGGAGGGAACGGAGACGCACGTCCCGTCGCCAGGTGCTGTGCTTCAGCTGCAGGCCCGAGTCTCACCTCGGCTCCTCAGTTGTAAAAGCGGTATGCGTCGTTCACTTCCGTGTTTTATACCCGCGCTGCAGGGCGGTGCGTGAACTGCATGCCAATGTTCATTGGCTCGTTTCTATACACTCAAAGTGGATTGGTCTCTGAAAATAGATCCCAATTCGTTGGTCAGTTCCGACGTACGTCTCCGTTCCCTCCTTCAGGGAATGAGGGTTACATACGTAACCGAGACGTTTTCTGTGATGGGTAAGTTTAGTGTATGTGCAGTGCCGCCGCTCCCATTACGCACATCACGCGCTGCACGTAGGGCACCAAGTGCTCAGGGGGGCACCACAAGAAAATGCTCTCTCGACTTTTTAGCAAGTACATACAAATTAGGGAAAATCACTGCTATCACAAAATCACTGCATCACAAAATCTCTCTCCTCTCATAAAAACCCACGAGGTGAAGATGGATTAAAGTCGGCGTGAAACGGAAGTTGAGATCGTCTTTTTCTCCTTATTGTGACGCATATCCGAGTGAAACGGCTTCTGAAATGAGAAAAAATGTAGGGCGGGGCTTGATTTCATCCTTCGGGAATTGATTGGATAATTGGAAGTTAGGCGTTGCTAACAAAATGGAGGCAGATTTGAATGCCAGTTTGCACTCAGTTGTGGAGAAAAACTCGATCTATCTCTTAAATACATTTATTTACTTGTCTAAATATGTTACTGAGCATATTTCCTCACTTTTCGCTAGTTTATGCTACAGATTTCACTCATTTTAAGCCTTTTATGGCTTTATTTCTGTATAACTTTTTTTTCTGCTCTCCCTTATAAGGGTGGCGCGCCATAAGCGCATTCACACACACTGCATTCCTAAGTGCCGTCACGACAAGCTGTTCGTCTGACTATATTGAGTAATTTTTACATTAAAAAAAAGCTTTTATTTCTCATATATTCTCTTTTTGCCTTCCTGAAGTCCTCCCTGAAGAAGGTATTGTGTACACCAAGAAAAATGCACCTAATAGGGATGGGCGATATGGCCTAAAATCCATATTGCGATATACATGGCAGCCTCTTGCAATAACGATATATATTGCGATATAAAAATTATAATAGAACCATTTCAGAACGGGTTAGACCCTAAGGAAAGCCTAAGGAAAGCCAAACTGCTAAATGTTTTTTTTTTTTAAAGAAAGAAACGTTGTATGTAGTTTTGAGAACATTTATTGTGCAAAACTGTAATCATAACATATTGTTGCAGATAAATAAAATTCAAGTACACTAACTGCAGAGACTTTAACAAAAAAAAGGCAGAAAGTTTTAAAAACATCCTGTACGCGCTTATCCATATAATGGCAGTGAATAGCGATCAGGCTAAAACTTTACAAAAATTATACAAAAGTATCACACAATGATACAGGGAGATGCGTGCCAGATCTGTACCAATTTCGGTACCACAATTTTTTTTTATTTAAGTATTTAAAAAAATTAAATGCAATTCAATAAGTGTATTATTTATGATAATCATTATAAATTAATAATACATAAACATTTAAAGGCTGTATGCTGTTTAAAAGTAAACATTGTTTAAAGATCAAGTGAAAAATAAGCAACCATCTAGGCATAATTTTTATTATTATTAGTTGAGATGAATTATTATTACATAGAGACAAAGTTAAATCTACAACAGTAGCCTAATATATTGTGAAAAATGTATCACGTTAAACCAAACTTTTATTTTGACGGGTTGCCATGTACACCTTTGAGTGTCTGTTCATTTTATGATATGACAGTTTTCTCAAATGAAATGGTAAATTCTCATGAAGTGATGGTTTATGCATTCGTGTCCTCTATAGCAGTGTTTCCCAACCTTTTTTCAGTCATGGCACCCTTTGAAATTTGTTTCCATTTTGTGGCACCCCCCCGCATACATTATGCTAGGGGTATAACGGTACAGATTGCTCACGGTTTGGTTTGTATCTCGGTTTTAGGTTCACGGTTTCGGTACGGTTCAGTATTTGCTATGTTCAGGTAAAAAAGGACTACTGTCAAATAAAAAAAATAAAAATAATAAGAACAAATAATTTAAATACAAACAGCATCATAAATAAATACTTTTGAGCAAAGATACTAATAAAATAAACTATGCTTTTCAGGTTTTTCAGGTAGCCTACGTCTAACATTAGTTTTCAGGTACAGAAAATGATCAGATGTAAAATAACATTGCATATTTGACTGTATAAATTAAAGATTAATCCTATTAAACTTATAAAAGCATTTCAATCAAGAGCAGTGAGTGATGTCCTTGTCTTTTGTTGTTTGACATTAAACAGACAGCAGTAAAGGCTACTGCCCCTTTAAGACCTAATGCATGGATATGCGTCGTCTTTCTCGACTGTATAAAGTTTACTTAAGGCATATACAGACTATGTCTGCTAGAATACTCACCAAGATTGACATGTTGACATACTTTTTAGGGGAGTTTGTTCGTTCAAGAGCAAGACTTGAAAGAGAACTCAATATTTGCGCGCTGTGAGACGTGTGCGCGCTCTCGGATTTTCTCAGCGCGCGCGACTTCTCATTCGCGTCTTCTGGCACTTCACCCGGGTGATGACGGCGAAAATGACTGGTCATATTCGAACATCCGGCACCACTCGCATGCATTGAACAAAGTTTACAAAGAGAGAATTATTTGAAAAATTTGAAAGAAAAAAAATGGTTCCGGTTGGGAAACACTGCAGAGACTACAAAGACAGTGAGCAAGTGTGTGTGCGCACATGCACGCGCCCGCTCATCTGTGCGTCGGACGGCTTAAATTCGAATCAAGTCCAAACAATGGATGTTGCACCGATCTTTTTTACCAGCTCCTCCGTTTTGCTTTCAGCTATGTTTACTCAAGATGACCAATACGATGATGCATTGCTGCCATTTGCAGCTCGTGGCGCGGGTAGATTCTGTCATCAACGTGCATTATTGCGATTATTGCCAATTTTGTATCGTTTATATCGCATATTGTTTATATATAGCCCATTACTAGCAACTAACCACCATATTGCTACGATCAGTGACAGGTTTCTGAGAGGCGGTGCAGAAACAAGACAGGGGGCGATAACCCCGCCCTCGCGCCATATCACATGACAGGAAGAGAAGAGAAGTCATTTCGATGGGGGAGGGCGTATTTGACGTATTTGATTAAAGATTATATGGGTAAATAATTTTTTTTTAATTAATAAAGTGCACAAATAAATCAGTTATAGTAAACACTACAATATTAAATATAAAAATACGAATTGTAAAATTTGATTTCATGCCGACTTTAACCACTTTCAATCAACTTTCAATCAACAGCAGTTTCGACAGGCACCACCTGATGAAACACTTCGAAGCTTCATTTAGCCATAGTCACGTGACATGGGTGTTTCGAATAACAATTCGGAGCAGTGTTTCGAAACATCTACGAAACGTCAATTTCACGACAGCCATCCCTACTTCTGCGTGACAAGCGAGTGTCTGAAGCGTAAAGTGCCGCAGCACCAGCTTGTGTACTTGGAGCGCCATCTACTGAATTTGCACGTTCACTTTGCGCATCGCCAGTGAAAATCGCTTGGGTGTGAACACTCAATACGTGCTGAAAAACGTCTCGAAAAACGCTAGCGCGATATTCGTCCCGGTGCCTTAACACTGCGTTTTGATAGGCGTGCCGCATTCAAGACCTGGAAGTAACCGCCCACTGCTATGATTGGGTAACAGTTTTGCATCTTACAATAATTTCCAATGTCCCCGCCATTTACACGTGTGGAATTGTTTTGAAAACTTCCAATTTTGAAAAATATCTTGTTACATAGTTGAGACATTTTCCAACAATGTGAAACATTTATGCGTATTACATATGCGTTATAAGTCTTGGTTGTGGTAAATAAAGTTTAAGTACTTGGAGTTACCACAGTTATAATTGACAAAAAATGACTTATGTTTCTTGAAACCGGAATTATGAATGAATGTACCATTGTTTGTCACATTGTCATTCTCATAGGCTATGAGAATAGGCCACGTATACATAGCATTTGCAGCTTCGTGGTTTAAATGAAATTAAATGTGATGACAAAACAGAAGATGACGCTCACTGAAGCTTTTATTCAGGATTACAGCGAATGACTTGGATCAAAGCAATAACAAAACCAGCATTCTCTACGTGCTAAGTGTATTTGATAATCCAATGCTTTAACCCCATAAATGCTGAACAATCACAACTATTCAGTTTGACTGCGGTGCTACAGTATTAATTCTCAGTACATACAAAACAATCTGTATCACACAAATCAATAGTGACTACTAGGGATGTCAAATTACACAAACTCCCATGATCGATCGTTGTTTATATTAACGATCAAGTAATCAATAAATTTTTAGCCTTAATACTGCAATATGCGTCTACAGCAGTGTCTTATAGCCGACAGCATGACAGGGTGTGCAAATGCTGCTCAAAATGCCATGTTCTTCACCAAATGAATGAACATCCTCACCAAATAAACCCTAAAAAGGGTTTTAGTCTAAATAAAGGGCTAGTAGGATTGTAAAAGGATTGTTGAGTCGATGTGATTATCATTAAATGAAATTACTAATTTAATAATCAAATATAACAAGTAATTCAATGTGTCACCAACATCGTCTCAGATGCATGTTATTCAGAATTGTGGACACGCTCTTCATGGAACAACGCGCTGAAAACACCAGCTATGACCCAATGAATTCACAACGATTTATTGAAATAGTGTTCTCATTAGTGTTATGTAATATGACAGTCCCAATCATAGTTATTATTAGCCATGCATTGCTGTTTGAGCGCACGTGCTGAATGAACACCGGTAAATTGGAGCAGTTTGCTAGCACGTAATTTATCTCAAAGAAACACTTAATTCATATGTGAGATTAATCAGATATATACAAAATAAACATAATATTATATCTGCAAAAAATCAGGGAACTTAGTGAACTTGAACTAAGTTATTTGCTATTCAGAATGTGTTTTTCATTCATGTTGTGGACGCGCTCTTCCTGGAGCAATGCACTAAAACACTAAACCCACTGAAGGTTTTATTGTTTTATTATTATTTTAAAATGTTTTATTATTGTTCTCTTTATAATGTTATGTAATATGACAGTCCTAATCATAGTCATTCGTAGTGCATTACTACTACATGACGTGTGAATTGGTGGGCAGGGCTAAAGATGCAATGATGTAGAAGTAGGTGGTCTTTTGTCGCACTATGAGGTAATAATGTGACAAAATCAAGTTGTTTTATGAGCTTGGTTTTAATAAAAGATTTTTTTTGGACTAACAAAGAAGTTGTTCTTTGTTTTTAGTTTTGAGTTCTGAAACTTACAGGATATTTTTTTATAGTACAACCTCTTATATTTCAAAAGATTAAGGAAAATTTGATTTCTCAATTCAGGACCGCTTTTGTTTTTTGAAAGACTGCATTTATTTGATCAAAAATACAGTAAAAACGGTAATATGGTGAAATATTATTACGATTTAAAATTGTGTAAACTGTTTTCTAGTTTAATATATTTTTAAATATCAATGTAATTCATACCTGTGATAGAAAAGCTGAATTTTTAGCACCATTACTCATCACACAATCCTCCAGAAATCCTTCTGATATGCTGATTTTGGCCTCAAGAAATATGTATCATTATTATCAATGTTGCAAACAGTTGCAGCTTAAAGCTATGGTCTACGATTTCAAAGATTGTTCATTATTAATAACCTCGTTTAGATGCTGGTTATGGTTCTACAGTACAATCCTAACAATATGAAGAGAAAAAAGAATAAAAAAATTCCATTCACTCTATTGGGTGTACACCCGCAGAGAAATTGACCAATGTAAGCTGTCCGGCCGGACAGCTTACATTGGTTAACTACTCTCATCCAATCCCCTGCTCCACTCGCGTCTCCACCCACCGCACCCCGCCCCGCCCCCTCCTGCGACATGAAAGTAGGCAGCGTCAACTCAGCAATGGAGAAAAACCAACAAACAGACAGCAGCAAGCGGCCCCTGCTCGCCCCAACAGTCAAGGTTGGAAGAAAGAGAAAGTCAATTGAGGAAAGAGCAGAGATTAAAAAAATAAATGTGAAGAACGGCGGACTCAAAGCCGAATCAATATAGGGTCCACCATTGCCCGTTGGAGCAAGCTTCAGAGAAACCTTTGGACTTAAAACCGACGCTGACTTTTTGTTGAGACGGTAAACATTTATTTATACTTTTATGGTGTGGTGTATTACATAGATAGCTTTTTATCAGTCTGACAACATGATCATGCTGCCGGTCGGCATTGGAATGTTAGCCGTTTAGCATCGCCTATCACGGGTCAAAGTAATTATATTTCTTGAAGTGCTTGACTATTTCAATAGTCCTAACGTTAGCCGGTTTCTGTTCGAGCCGATTAGTTTTAGGTTTGATATTCGCCGCATATCGGCATAGGCTGCTTAAGGGACCGTCTGCAAATTCACCACACAGTGCAAATCGAGTCTCAACAATGAATTCAAATAAATTTTACAGGGCTATGTACAGTACCCTGATATTTATAGAAAATAAATAAATACAGTAACTCACTAAAAGGGTTTTTTCGTGTACTATGTGTACAATGTACTAATGTACTACAACCTTTGGAACAGGAAAAAACCCTTTTGGTGAGTTACTGTAATTGTTTTTCTATAAATATTAGTGTACTGTACGTACAGTAAGGGCGATATTGGCATAATTTCACCTGTAGTAAGTCAGTCATAAATATTTTTAATGTACTACAACTTCGAATTATTTGTATTTATTTTTTATTTTAAAAGTCATTTTAACTTATACAAATTAGACGTTTTTACGCTGTTGGGGAATTTAGAGACATTCCCTTTGTCATGAAGCCCGGTGATAGCGCGTCAAAGCATTCTCGGGTATAAATCAGGCATAAATATGCAGCTGTAATATACGTAAGTGGTTTTGAATTAATTGTTTATGTTGCTATACAGTAGTTGCATAATTGTTCAAACTATTCATGGTATTTATGTCTCTGAAAGATTGTTGACTCTTTAGAACTGTATCAAGGGAAAACGAAAATCCGGCGAATATCAAACCTAAAACTAACTTTACTCCGCTACATTGCATGTGTTGCTAATCTTGCGTGGGCGAACTCAAATCGCACATGGTACATCTCTGTTCCGATGTTTACTCCTGCTTGACTGAGTGACGTTGTTCAGGTCGTTTCCCGGTGGGAGGGATCAGGTAGCACAGAGGGGAGGGGTGTGCGTGTGGAGGGGCGGGATGAGTTTTTTAAAAATTCAGGCTTTCTCGACTGATTTTCAACATCGTAGACTACAGCTTTAATATTTTTTGTTGAAACTGTGATTTTTTTTCAGTATTCTTTGATGAATAGAAAGTTGAAAAGAACAGCATTTATTTGAAATATATATTGTAACTTTTGATCAATTTAATGCATCCTTGCTGAATTAAAGTTAGTATATATATGAACAGATAGATAGACATAGATATATAGATATCTATATCATACAAGCATACATTAAATAGTTTAAACCTCTGATATATATCTCTAATTTGGTAATGTGTTGAACAATGTGTCAGTCACCCACACCGATAGCTGGCCCATTTTCGTAGTGACAGCATCATAATATGACATCCACAAAGTAAGAAAAGAATCAGTCTAGACGTTCATCTGTGATGAGCATTATGGAGCAAGCTGTCTGCCAGTCCCTGGGGTGGACATATCCTTTACGGCTTGACATAAAGGTAATTGCCGTGGTGACCAGAACTAGCCCTCTAGAAAGTTATTAAGAAGTCAGGGACATCTCAGTGGCGGATCATGGATGAGGATGCTGTTAAAATGCATTTGCTTCGTCTGGCAGTAGCACACCTCTGATGGCTCTGATGGCTCTCCAGCCCCGGGGCATGAATCTGTTTGGGTGTCAGACCTGCACCTTCTTGTCATTTTCCGTCCATTTCTCTTTCTTGTGCTGTCTCCCTATTTCTCAGCCCCACAGACTGTTTGTTCAACATGGTAGTGCAGCTGTGATTTGTACCTCACTTTGAGAATTTACTTCCTTGAATTCTACATTCTTCCTTATTTTAAAGATATAGTTCACCCAAACGTGAAAATTGACTTTACTTAAGGCTGGAATATACTACACGACTTCTGCCCAGATGTTTGCCCTGCTTTGCAGTTTGGATGAGCAGATGCCAGTTGCTGAAAGTCAGAGCCAATCTGCAGATATTGGACAGTAAGAGTTGACAAATTTCACAGTAAATCGACTTTTAAACTTCGGGCCGAATCCGTCCAATCAGAGGATATTTTACTGATATTTTGAGCTGATTTCAGAACAAATTTTTAATAAGACACAATTTTCTGCGTGGGTTAGTTGTGTTTGGGGACAATTTAACAGTCGGGCAGCATGTGATCCTCAGTTGTTTATATTTTTAAAGTTATAAAAGCATGGTGTTTTTTTTATCTGTTCAGACAAGAAGTGAATTCCAGCTCATCCTTGCTCACCCTCATGTCATTCCATTCCACCTCTATAGTGTTTTTTCCATGGAAAATTAAAGGATATTTTTTTAGAGGGGGGGGTGGGGTTGTGAAATGCTGTTTCATGCATAGTGAGCTTTTTACACTGTTAAAGACCTGGATTCCCATGCTAAACATGGACATCGTTTGATGGAGTATTTATGTGCCAAAAATACTCCTTCCGGTTTCTCTTAAGTTTCGGAAAAAATGTTTTGAGTATGGGCCAAAGTGAAGTCAGCAAGGGCGGAATGTCCTTGTACGGGCCGTATGGGCTCTTCTCCCGGAAGGGCGCGCACGCGACTAGAGCGAGAGAGCAAATACACGTCCTTTAACGCGCTTTGCTCGGCTTTAGGGAAGCTGGCTGCGCTGCAGTCACAGGACTTCACACGAAATCAACGTCACCAAAGAAGTGTGTTTTTGGTTGTCAGGGCAAGACAACCCTGTACAGCTTCCCAAAGAACCCAGCGTTAATCGGACAGTGGATGGAGTTTGTTTTTCCGGAGCAGCAACGGAGTTGTGCAAGTGTTTTTGTTTATTCCCTGAATTTCGCCGACGATGGTTTATAAACAAGCCCCAGTTCAACTACGGATTTGTGGCTCGTCTAATGCTGAAAGATGGAGCAGTGCCAGCGATTAAGGTTCACGGTCGTGTGTTGGAAGCAGGCGGTGAGTAAAACTGCTTCAAATGTCTTTGTGTTGTTAGCTATCGACTCGTTCATTCAAATGCGCTACTATTCCTGCTGTACAATATGGCTGCCGTCGCATCATCCAGGTGGATGCTGCACATTGGTGGTGGTTAAGGAGATTCCCCCCTTCTATGAAAACCGCGTTGAGTGCCTAAAAAAGAGCTATATAAATGTAACAAATTATTATTATAATTATTCCATTGTTGTACGTAAACACGCACTAGTCTGACATGCAAAACCATTCCGCTTGCTACTGCTAACATTAGATCGCATACAATAGTCCATAAACTCAATGAACTGATTTAAATATGTTTTTAGTACATTACTGGATCTTGAGAGAGGAAATGTCATTGCTGGCTATGCAAGCCTCACTGAGCCATCGGATTTCAACAAAAATATCTATTTGTGTTCCGAAGATGAACAGAGGTCTTGCGGCCGTTTCACACTGCAAGCATGAGCAGTGCATGAGCGTCACATCAGCGTAACTACACCGTGACTGCAACTGCAGATGCGCAAGAGTATTCACACTAGAAGCGTTTGTACAGCGTCACAGCAGCGGCCCCACCGCTACATAGGCTATAATGCTCACTTATATCATATGTGAGCATTTCTTTATAAAGACAACTAGCCTATATTTGTTTTTAGAAGGTGGTCATTTATAAACTTTGTTAACATGGGGAGGCGTAGGCTACTACAACATTCGCATGTAAATGGTAAACGACAAACACAACCAAGAAAACTGCGATCATGTGGTTTCTTTCATACTTTGATATGTTTAGAAAACACACTCTTGTTTGATTTGGGTAGTGCTAGAGCCTAGACCTGTCTGTGTAGCCTAAAATAATGTTTATATATATATATATATATACACACACACTATACTTTCATCCAAGCTAATTAAAACGGTTTAAATGGGTTTAAACGGTTTATATTCTACAAATATCTTTTTCATTTTCTTTTCTGACACACTTCAGTTCTTGTTAAAACACACTACACGTGCTTGTGTGCATTTTGAGCACCTTTTGTGTGAAATCATATTTTATTTTGTCTATTAAAAGTGTTTTCACTTTGAGCGTCCGCAGCACAACAAAAATAGGCTCGTCGCCGAAACCCCCGCTTCACTGCTGCTCACGCGCTGCTCCTGCTCCCGGTGTGAATGCACTCATTGATTAACATGGGCGCTGCAAAAAATACGCGCTGCTCACACGCCGCTTACACTTGCGGTGTGAAACAGCCGTTACGGTGTCGAGCAGCATTAGGGTGAGTAATAAATTAGAATATTCTAATTTTTGGGTGAACGTCTGATCCTTGAACATAGCTATTGTATGGATTCAGTAGTGGAATATAGTTTTATTTACAGTGGGGAGAACAAGTATTTGATCCACTGCCAATTTTGCAGGTTTGCCCACTTACAAAGCATGTAGAAGTCTGTCATTTTTATCAGGTACTCTTCAACTGTGAGTGACGAAATCTAAAACAAAAATCCAGAAAATCACATTGTATGATTTAAGTAATTAATTTGCATTTTATTGCATGACATAAGTATTTGATACATCAGAAAAGCAGAACTTAATATTTGGTACAGAAACCTTTATTTGCAATTACAGAGATCATACGTTTCCTGTAGTTCTTGACCAGGTTTGCACACATTGCAGCAGGGATTTTGGCCCACTCCTTCATACAGACCTTCTCCAGATCCTTCAGGTTTTGGGGCTGTCGGTGGGCAATACGTACTTTCAGCTCCCTCAAAATAGATTTTCTATAGGGTTCAGGTCTGGAGACTGGCTAGGCCACTCCAGGACCTTGAGATGCTTCTTACGGAGCCACTCTGCGTTTCGGGTCGTTGTCATGCTGGAAGACCCAGCCATGACCCATCTTCAATGCTCTTACTGAGGGAAGGAGGTTGTTGGCCAAGATCTCACGATACATGGCCCCATCTATCCTCCCCTCAATACGGTGCAGTCATCCTGTCCCCTTTGCATAAAAACATCCCCAAAGAATGATGTTTCCACCTCCATGCTGCAGGATTTAAATCCATGACGGCGTAGTGTGTTACTAATGGTTTTCTTTGAGACTGTGGTCCCAGCTCTCTTCAGGTCATTGACCAGGTCCTGCCGTGTAGTTCTAGACTGATCCCTCACCTTCCTCATGATCATTGATGCCACACGAGGTGAGATCTTGCATGTTGCCCCAGACAGAGGGAGTTTGACCGTCCTCTTGAACTTCTTCATTTTTCTAATAATTGCACCAACAGTTGTTGCCTTCTCACCAAGCTGCTTGCCTATTGTCCTGTAGCCCATCCCAGCCTTGTGTACGTCTACAATTTTATCCCTGATGTCCTTACACAGCTCTCTGGTCTTGGCCATTGTGGAGAGGTCTGTTGAGTCTGTTTGATTGAGTGTGTGGACAGGTGTCTTTTATACAGGTAACGAGTTCAAACAGGTGCAGTTAATACAGGTAATGAGTAGAGAACAGGAGGGCTTCTTAACAGGTCTGTGAGAGCCAGAATTCTTACTGGTTGGTAGGTGATCAAATACTTATGTCATGCAATAAAATGCAAATTAATTATTTAAAAATAATACAATGTGATTTTCTGGATTTTTGTTTTAGATTCCGTCTCTCACAGTTGAAGTGTGCCTATGATAAAAAATTACAGTCCTCTACATGCTTTGTAAGTAGGAAAACCTGCAAAATCGGCAGTGTATCAAATACTTGTTCACCCCACTTTATGTCCCTTTTTTGTTGTTGTTTTATTGCATGGGATAACCTTTTATTTTATTTATAGGCTTTTTTTTCTATATAGGACAGTAAAGAACAGACAAAAAAGTGAAGGGAGAGAGAGGGTGATAGGATTTGATTCAAACCTGAATGATTCTTGTGTGTCATTAGCATGTGCACTATACACAAGTGGGTCAACCATCTAAGATCACCTACTCTGATGTTCTATAATAAAAAATAAAAAAAATCTTATACAACACATATAAGAGCATTTGTTTAAGCCAAGTCACCCATTCAATCGACCTGCAGTTTCTTGAACAGCACTGAACATGGCAGCAGCTGCCTCTCCATTACAGCTGTCCAGCCCCATGTTCCTCCCCAAAGTCTCTTATCCCTATCTTTGTCTCTCTCTCTCTTCATCTCCCCACTGTTTCTCCTGTATGGTGTTACAGGGCATTTCATTTGTAATGATTCACACAAAGAGCAGTTTCAAGAGAAGGCCCCAAAGGCCTGGAGGAGGCAGGTGGGGTCCTGAGTCTACACACAGCCGCAGAATAGATTGCTACCCTGATGGGTGAAACAGCCGCAAACCCGAAACCCATCATTCTTAATCAAGAGCCGGGCTGCTAACAAATGGCAGGTTTTTCAGTGGAGAGGATCAAAGAGAGAAAGCCTCACCCTCAGCCGGGACTGATCGTTGAACTGTACGCTGTGCTGCATGTCTAATACCATATAATCCCCACTGTCATTAGCACCTGACCCTTACAGAGCCAAACGCTCATGCATGGCTGCCTTAGTCACCGGACCCTTAAATCATCCGGTCAGACCTGTAGCCAATCAGAGGTATGGTCGCTTTCAATGACTTCCAATTAAAGTGATGTGAGGCCAATGAAATGCATGCTTAAACATTTGTATGTAACTCTGCATTTAAATTTTAATTGTCAAAACTCGAATATATACGTGCGCTTTAGATCAGATAATAATAACAAAAAAAGATTAGAAAACCTAAACATGTGCTATTAGTATTTCAGTACTTTCACTTTTCTCTGCTTGGTAATATAGTAAGGGAGTAATGTTGTGCTTATGCATGATAACTAAAAAAGTATCTGATAAAATTACATATATACATTTAATCATTTTAGTAACAGCAACTAAATGTCTAAATGTCTGTATAATGATAATGATAAAGATATAGTTCTAAAAATAAAAAGGTCCACATCACAACTATAATGAAAATGGCACAGAGGTGTGAACGGCCCTTAAGCGTCCTAGGGCAGTGGTTCTCAACCAGGGGGCTGGGGCCAATAGAGGGCCTAAGAAAACTTCCAAGGGAAGAGACACAACAAGTTTTAAAATACACTAAAACAACTGAAATTCAATATATTATTTTAATTCACTTCCTAAACAACATTTGGTTTTCTTTAAAGAACCAGAGTTCCTGTGGTCTAACTGTAAACTTTAATTGTAGCTTAATTTTAAAAGCGTTAATATCTAGACCTGGAAACATCAATAAATCAATACAAATGCCATCTGCATTTTTATAAAGAAAAATGTTGTTTTCTTGTTATGCCAAGCTCTATTTCTATAATTTATTTGTTGGAAATTGTCTATTAAATAGTTTTTAAAAAGTGATGTAAAAGTCATGGAAATGAATTGGTTAAAAAGCGTGAAATCCCTGAAGAAATTTCAGCTCTTAAAACGTCTAGAAAATGTAAATTATTTTAGTTACTTATTTTTATATATAAACAAAATAAGACTGTGGAGTGCAGGCATGTGGTTACCATTAACAGAATGAAACAGTTATAATTTCAATTTTGAATAATTGTGTTAATTGCATGTGTTACACGCCCTACATATGTCAACAATTGTGGGATAAAGCTGATGGAAAATATGTGAAAAAGCATTAAGGACCAAAATAAAGAAAGTCGGACAAGGTGCTATTGTATTGCATTTTACTGTACATCATAATCTGTAAAGAAGTTCAGGACTGTTAGGTGATAAGTGATTCTTGTTCTTTCCCCTTTAATACCTGTCGGTTCTTTGCGCCACACTCTGCTGGTGTACTAACTATCATCCCATCAACACCTCTACAATCCCAATTTTATACCCATCTGTCTGGTCTTTGTTCCTACAAATGTGTTTGACATTTTCTCAGCAAGTATAACAGCTATGATCACAAGTTTCACATGCAAGGACAACACTGGAGAGAAAGTATCGGGGGGAAACGTGCATTAAAAAAGTACGCAACACATCACTTCCTGATTGGGAGCACTTCTGATGTTCCATTTGTTCACCTTCTTAATTTCCCTCTTTGCTTTGGATGAAGAGCATTCAAATATAAATAGTGAGAAGCATGCGTGTGAAGCATATGCAGCCAGCCCTGTCAGCACAGCGTTAGAACTGACAGTACAGATGTCTCTGTTCTTTGATTAGGACGAATCCTAACTGTTTCTTTTCAGACATACCAGCCTCTTTTGAATACAATGAAACGGCATCAAAAAAGAAGCCTTTTTTGGCTTCTTATAAATATGATAGGTTCTTCATAGAAACGGGGCTCCACATCAGAGTGACAAAATGAGAGACAACGGGATGAATTAAAAAATGAAGGTAAAGAAAATATTTTGGAGATGGTGAAATAGCTGAAAGCTCAAATGAAGATTCATTAAAAGGAGAAAAGCTATTCGATCTTATAACATGAATAACAAATTCTAAATCTGCACACTCACCCAAAACGAAAATGAAAAATCTGTCATCATTTAATCTCCCTCATGTCGTTCCATCCAAACCTGTATGATTTCTTCTTTGTAGCACAAATTAAGATACTTTGAAAAATGTCTTGGTGTTTTGTTTTGTATGTCCGTACATTGAAAGCTAAAGAGCGTTCTTCAAAATGCCATCTTTTGCATTCTGCAGAAGAAAGAAAGTCATAATACAGGTTTGGAAGGTCATAGGACAGAGATGCTACACAACACATCTATCATGATATAAAGCCTGGAATATACAGGCCTGTCCTTCAGCTCTGGAACACTCTGAAATCACAGTTTCCAGCCCATAAGTGGAAAAGCATTGATTTTATATCTCAGGTAATGGATGACACTAGCATTACATCCATGGCAAAAATAAAAGTCAGAACTTTGACAAACGACATTAACATAAACTGTCTAATGTGTGAGACACACATTTAAGATTACATTTGTAAACCATTAAGAGTAACTCTTTGCTGTTCAAGTGACTAATGAGCCAAAACTGATGCGTTTTTTTGTAATTCATTTTATTTTTTTATTTTATTTTTTTATTTTTTATAGTAATAAATGAATACTAATTTATGGAATTTCATTTGAAATTAACACATGTAATTCTAAGAGAGATTTCCAAGGCCAACAATTTCACTGCAGGCTAATTCTTGCAGTCTATCTAAAGCAATAATAATAATAATTATTATTATTTTTATCATCACTGGAGTGGTGAAAAACTGCCATCCTAAATCACTAGGTTTGATCACGTTTCCACATTTCGGAATGTTCTGTCAAGCAAATATAATTAAATCCAACATGTCTGTCATTATTCATTCACAATAAATGTGTCTAGATGTGTCTATTTTCCCACATGAAATTAACAAACATAAGAAAGTGCACACCACCCAGCATCACTGCTTAGAACGGTAAATGTCACAGACAACATTGTTTATGAGGGATTACTGAGGCCAGGCTTCTGGAAAGCAACAATGACCCCAATATAGACACAGATACACATCACTGGCATATAAGCCCAGCACTGATAATGCCAATCTAGAGAGAAACGCTCATATTTACAGACGCACTCACTGAAACCCTCATGTAATCTCTCTAGCGGGAATTTCTGGGTTACTGGACCTACAAACACATTTCACAATTCCATTCTGGCACTGCCTTTTCCTCTCATTTGGTGTCCTCAGCCCAATTCTGAGAGCCCGATGTACGTTCTCCCCTCACATGGAAAATCCTTGTGAGGGCTTGATGTGAAGACTCGGGCTGCAGCAGGTTCTGAAGAATATAAACAGCGTTTTTATTGTCCGGAGGGACGGGTGTGTGAAAGAGACGAGGGCCTTATCACAGCCCAGCAGCTCTGTAATTCGCCTCCGTGATACAGCACCAGAGAGCGGAGAACCTTACACGGCTGGCACAATCCAAAGACGGATTAGTTTTTCTGACATAAGCTTCCTGAAAAACTAATCAATCAGGCCACGCAGCATTATCAGAGGCATAAGATTAAAGCGTGGCTCCTAATCCGAGCACTGTAAATTTTTAGTAAATTCTCCACCGCTAGTTTTCCTCCAGTAAATAAATAATGAAATCAAAACTAATTGCACACAGAGACAGCTGGACGACCTCGCGATAGGGAATGCACTGCGAATCATTATTCCGGCTTTAAATTTGCTCTCCATATACCATTGAAGTCTGCGTATTCAAATGCGCCTTCTGAGTTGAGATTTCAGCTGAGGCAGAGTTTCATACTGAAATAACTGTGAGGACTGTGGTATTCTTACAGACCAACATCATATGAGTGTTTGAGTGAACATCTGTGTGCTGTTGGGAGTTAGTTGTATGGGCATCACACACCACCGCCTTCCTAAATTACTCATCATCTCTTCTTTCAATCAACAAAGCTGTGCTCTGGAAAATCTTGATCATCATAGATTGATGGCTGTTATTCTTTTTATGTATGAACAAGAGCAAAGCACAACGGCGGGCAACAGAGGGGGTGTTGAAGAGAGCGGTGCTCTGGCAGCAAAGGCCAACTGCGCTGAACTTCAGCCATGCAGAGAACAATCATCATACAAAGATGAGGAATGAAAGGGAATGTGTCTAAACAATAGAGTCAAGTGGATTTAGTGCTCAAGTGGATTTAGTGCTGATCACATTGTTCAGTGTCCTGCTCTCAGAGGTTGACTGCAGCAGATGTCATGGAATGAATAGTTACTAGTGTGTAGGCTCTGACCCTCTTATCTGTCCCTAGGGAGCCGCACAGATGCTGGGCTACTTCTTCTGTATTTGAATCACTGTGTGTGTGTGTGTGTGTGTGTGTGTGTGTGTGTGTGTGTGTGTGTGTGTGTGTGTGTGTGTGTGTGTGTGTGTGTGTGTGTGTGTGTGTGTGTGTGTGTGTGTGTGTGTGTGTGTGTGTGTGTGTGTGTGTGTGTGTGTGTGTGTGTGTGTGTGTGTGTGTGTGTGTGTGTGCGTGATAGAGAGAATGAGAGAGAGAGAGACTGTAGGGACTCAAATCCATTGGGACGCTGCCTTTGGAGGATTGTACAAAAGTGGATGTGCTCATAGACAGAAGCCATTCCCACAGGTACAGCCAAATGCTACGGTCAGCCAAATCTTAAAAATGATTATGTGCAAGGTTGGATTTCTTCATAAATACATACTGAAAATTATGTTTGTATACAGTTCTGTGACTGATGATTTTGAAGTGTTTTAGAATCTCTGTATTACCCGTCAGGGTTTTACACAATAAAATGACAAAATTATTTTTCTCCAAAAGTGCATGTAACTACCCTTCTAATCACAATCTGCTTGTTATTAAAATACAAATATGACAAACAAATTGAAGAATGAATAATAGGCTACACAATAATATAGATCTTTGCTTTTTCTCTTTAAATGGAAAATATTTAATGTTTAAAGTTACACTCAGTCGAGAATAAGAAGGTTTATGAGTTACCTGTAAAGAACACTTCTTTTGTTTTATCTGCTATGCATCCACACTTGCATCCTGGACATATTTCGTCCAATAATTTTGCTATTTTTTCTCAGTAACAGAAAACAGCTTTCAAAGTGGTCATTCCTAAGCTCTTATAGTTGACACATTCAGAATAAAATCATTGCTTTATGTAGTGGACATTTATTTTCAACATTGTTTTGTCTTCATTGCATAGTTAAATAAAATGAATGACTATCACCTCAGCTGAAACAAAAGTATGATGTTATTGGATTCCAAAATCTGAATTTTAATGTGACGGTATGCATGAGAGAAATAAATAGAAAAAAAGTTGGTAAATGTGTCTTTCTACGTTCCACCAGGAAAAGCAAATAGAAAAGAGATTAAAACGACTATGGGAAATGATTGACTTATCCACTAGAATGATGCATATACTATAATTTTATTTAAATAAACTAGTTTACCCAAAAATTCTATAAGTATACTGTTCTTAAAATACATTTAAAGTTTGCACATAATTGCATACAGTTTTCATATAGTCTACGTGTAAATAGAAAGGATGGTACTCACCTTGTGCAAACAGAACAGGAGCAAAACAGCCGAAGCAATCTGCATCTTGACTACAGAAAATTGTCTTTGACTCTTACTTGAGGTGGGAGAAGCAAATATCCAGTTCACAGGGTTTACAAGAAGGTGCCATTGCTCTCAACTACCTGAATTAGAAAATGACACGAAAATGAATGCGTTTATCATAAAGATTGCTGTCTGAAGAGTTGAATGGCATCATATTCCATAAAGCAAAGTGTTTGCTTACCCTTGGCAAAAGGTGTTGATCATGTTGAAAAGTGACGGTGACCAGCGGGGTTTATGACGGCACAGCTGGAGAAGGTCCCACAGGCGTCAGTGATACTGATAAATGTGCTCGGGACAGGAAAGGCTGCTTTAAAATAGATTTTTTTATTGGAAAGTAGTGTCCGAGTGGCTGCTCGATAGATCGACGGAACGCAGCGATGACTTACGAAACGCGCCGAGTCCGATCAGTGCGAAGGTGTGAAGCCTCTCAGCATTTTGCGTGATTGATGCGAGTGCTCGCTCGCGCAGTCCGCCGTGTGTCTATATGGCAGTTTGCTCTGATTAAAGTTTCATACAGCCCCAAAGTAGAGTCGATCTTTTACCAAAAGCTCAATATCTTAGTTGGTTCGTCTGTAGTTTGATTTGTGAATGTGTGTGTGTGTGTGTGTAGTGATGTGAATCCCTCTTTGAAGTGCTCTTCAGATTTAGCGCCTGTGAGGGACTCTCAACTGAGAGACGTCAACTGATTAACCCATTGTAGACGTGTCTGCTTTTTCCTTGTCTTTATCTGAAGTAAGGGATTCGTGAAGACGGAAAACATACCGTGAGCATTACTAAATTAGTTAGACGTATTATGTTTTAGAAGTTTTTGAAAGATTACGAAAGTGTAGGCTATTTGAGGTGACGAATAAAGCATCTAGTGCCCTGCTGCAGGTAGGCTAGACTGGAAAACCGTCCATAAAGTAATTATAGTAAGCTTGTAGTCTTGTTTAATAGGTTTATTATTTTTTAATGAATATGTTACTGAAGGCTGCATAAGCCACAGCAATAATAGCATTAGAGAAAAGCAGGGAGAGAAAGTGTATAGAGTCAGACTTATTGATGCGTTTTACCTGTGGTGAAATAGTGCAAAAATAACATTACAGCTACACCCACACATTATATTAAAATGTTGACATTACAAAAACCTATAGTGGGGAATGAGTGTGTCTGGAGTTGTATGCAGTTAAACCGTGAGCAGTGCAACTTCATGCAGTTAACACAATCTAGTTGGTACAGTCCTATAGCGCCACCATGTGTGTAAACTGCCTCAAAATGATTTATAGTGCTGTAATATTGTAGGCTAATTTTCAATTAAGCTAGATATGAATGTAAATAATATTATATATAAAATATTATTTATATAATTAATGCCAAATGTATTTTAATTTAATTGAAGTAGGCTATTTAAATGGCAGGCCTATTCAAACCAAAAATGTAATCAATTTATTTTTAACTAGTGTGTATAGTATTCAAAAGTTTAAAATGAACGCATTTTCTTAGCTTTTGAAGGTGGCAATCGAAGAGACTGTGGAGATTTTACCATCAAAGTAACCATTGAAGTTTGCAGCAAACCTGTTCAGTGTTTTCACAATGTCTTGGGTATGCGTCTCAAGAACACTGATGATTACTGAACTGAATATTCTCATATCATATCCTTTTACAAATGTACTTTTCCATCACCTGCAAGCACATTTTTTAGTGCACCAGCTGCAGAGCAGTTCAACCATTTCAGTTAAATACTTCAGTTACAAACTATCACAGTAGTACATAGGCCTACCGTCAGACAGTTGTTAGCTTGAAATATGTCACAAATAAACTAAGCACATATATTTTATAGTGTTATAACTTTATGGTGTTTGAAATTCTGCTCCATCATGACTTAAATATAAATTATTATCAGTTTCACACAGTTTTACACAGTTTCATGGGCTGCTCTCACTGCTGCCATCAGGCAGACGGTACCGCAGCATCAGAACACGCACCAGCCGACTCCAGAACAGCTTCTTCCCACAAGCAATTAGACTCCTTAACTCCTGATCCATCAGTATCATAACACACACTGGACAGAATATCACTCAGCACAAACCACTGGAGATACACACACATTATATACACATTTATTTATCATATAGCATCTATTGTACATCGGATTTCTATTTGTGAACATATTGTATACTGTACATTGTATATTATTACTATAGCTTAATGTATACTGTTATTGTTTAATGTATGTTTAGTGTATATTGTTTAAAGTATATGTATATTGTAAGTATGTGTATATTGTTTAAAGCTGTGAGAACTACACTCACATTGTGTAAATTATTTATTGTTTATTGTAGTGTATACTGTGCTGTGAGTAATTGTGTGCGCATCAGATGTGTAATCTGTTGTTGCTTAAATGTTGTACATGTCATGTCATGACTACTATGTTTGCTCGGACTGCACCTAAGAATTTCACCTACTGTTGCACTTGTGCATATGGTAGAGTGACAATAAAGTGATTTGATTTGATTTGATTTGATTTGATGTTGACTGAAAATCTTTAGAATACTGTCTTTTTATCATATAGTTTTGGCAACTGCACAATCAGAGCATAATGCTTTTTGACAACACATTTCAAACAGTTTGGCGCCATGCAGTGCAAGCATGACTATGCACATTCTAATGATGGTATGTAGTGGATATTATGGTGGCCGATGTGCTTTGAAAGACTTGTCAAGCAGGTCACAGGTAAATGAGTCAAAAGAGAGGTTTTAGGGGGCTTTTTCATCTTGACTGGAGTAGTCATATCAGCTCAAAGTACACCCTCTGCCTGAAAGGGGTTTAGTTACAGTCTACAAGCTTTAAAAATGGGCCCATCCATAAACATTAAAATACACTGTTTCAATATATAGTCACACGAACAATAGGCTATGCGTGTTAACATGCTTTAATGTAAAAAAAAAACACATAATTTTCTGTCAAGTTAGGCTATATCTATTGTACAATTTTGTAGCCATGACAGAATATCAAAAACCCTACAACTAGGCAATAAATGAATGACTTTTACAACTCATTATTGGTGTAAGTGCTTTATAAAATTTATTTCTTTGCTGGTCATTTTCAGTCAGTTCAGTTCTGGCTCTCTATTAATTTTGCTTTATTGCTTCAAAGCAACTCAAGTGGCTATAGGCTATTACACAGGAATAAAACAGCGTCGCAAAAAAAGGAATCAGAATTTTAATAATTTCAATAATGAAAATAACTTCAGTTTATAATGCATTATGCCACTCTATTCATGTTTTCTCTCTGTCTAACTCTGACCTCGAATGGACTGAGAAAAGAAGAAAAGAATGAGAAGGTGGAGCCCTCCGAGCACTCCCGCCTATTACGTCATCGTCATTTTTTGTTTGTTCTTCGTTTTTGCTTGCAGTATGTCGGGACGGGACCTGCTGGGGGTGTGGTTTTTCACGGATGAGTGGAAGGTGGTTTATATTCTTTTGATGCCCTGCCTTCTTTGTTGGCTGTAGAAACATTCCATTTAGAATATAAACCTCTGCCTGGAAGTGCAAATTCAAAAGTGCCTTCCAACAATCCAAAACAGCCAATCTTGCCAATACTACCAACTCATATGCTTGTAATTATTGCTGATTATGAATTATATGATTGTTAGAATGGCTGCTTCTGTATTGCTCTTGTGTCTTTTCTGCCTGGGATCAGCAGAGGCTGGGAAGCTATTGGTGATTCCAGCATATGGCAGCCACTGGACAGGCATGAGGCCTTTAGTGGAGGAGCTTGGCCGTAGAGGAAACCAGGTGGTGGTCGTCATCCCAGAGGAAAGTCTGAACATGGGCCCAGCACAGCACACCACCACTTTGACGTATCCAGTACCTTACACCAAGACCCAGCTACAAGAGCGCATGAATGCAGGTATTGATGAAATGTTAAGTGCAGATGTATCTACAGATCTGGCCAGGTTTCAGAATTTTATCAACACTTTGGATATGCTTAAAGTTATTATAACCCGCAACGCTGAGGGTTTGCTCTCCAACAAGGACTTGATGAAGAAACTGCAAGACTACAAGTTTGATGCTATTCTCACAGATCCATTTGAGGCTGTTGGAGTTATTGCTGCTGAATATCTCTCAGTTCCAGCCATTTATATACAATCAAGCCATCCTTGTGGTGTCGACGCTCTTGCCAGCCAATGTCCAGTTCCAGCCTCTTATGTTCCACAGCCTTTAACTCACTTTACTGACCGCATGAATCTTTGGCAAAGAAGTGTGAACCTGGTAAGGACTCTGCTGCAGCCCATGACTTGCGGACGTATGTTTGCCCGTGCAGATGAGATCGCTTCACATGTACTGCAGAGGAAAACATCGATGGTGGAAATCATGAGCCGTGCAGCTCTCTGGTTTATGCATTTTGACTTTGCCTTTGAATTACCTCGTCCATTGATGCCTAACATGATCATAATTGGAGGAATGGACAGCAAGAAAGCAGGACCTTTTTCACAAGTAAGTCTTTTTTTTAATAGCTGTCATTTTACACTACTGCTAATTTTGCCTTTGTTGTCTACCAGCAAAGTTTCTCTAAATTTGTCCACGGAAGAAAAGTGCAGCCTCATTTTTGTTCAAAAACAGGATATGTCACCATAAACACATGTAATCAATATTTTCAAACAGTGCATTTTATTATTTATACATTTCTTATCAAATATTTCATCTAACAGTAATTCCACTGGAGTACAGTGTGTCATTAGTTTTCCCATGTACAGACTCACTGTAACTATAACTGATGCAGTTTCTGAAGTTTCTTGAGAGGGAAGTCACAAATTCATCATGATTTGTAGTATTAACTGGTAAAATGGTTTCCATCTCTATAATCACACATATAGATCTTGTTTTATTTGAGTTTGACCTTTACTTCACTCTCTGTTAAAAATACATGGGCAAAGAGTTATGTCTTCCGTCTGGATTACTGGAGATATATGCAGTTAAAGTCCCCATGAAATCAAAAGTTTTTTTTTGGCTTTTAGTATGAATATGTTAGCCTTACTGTTATATATGCTAGTGTGCTCCAAAAACAATGAAAACATTTCAATTTAGAAGATATAAGCATTCAAAACTTACAGTCTCTCACTTCTACCAATATGGATCAATTATTTTGATGACATCACTCTGCACTTCTCATCAGATTTTCTGTCCAATCAAATGCTCTCTATAATCTAAATCATCCCGCCCCCTAAATTATAAATAGACACTGAATCTGAATTAATTGAAAACACTCCCTCTGCCTTGCGTCATTGGAAACGCATAGTTAGAGATTAGGAGGAAACTACAGCTTTACCGAGCTCAACGGCTCTGGCTGAGCTGTGATATAAACTAAACGCTATTGGCTGTTTTTAAAAAGGGGAGGGGCTATTCGATATATCCCACCCTGTCTTCCTGTTTCAGTGGAAATTACGTCAAGACACTGAATAATGCAGTGCGTTTTAAGTCCCTTCATTGGGCCTTTAAACTGTGAGCAGTGCAACATCAATGCAGTGAACAGTTCATATGGACAAATGTGTCAATAGCGCCACCACGTGTGTAAAAAGCAAAACTATTTAGAGTGCTATTTTGTAGCCTGTTCTTTTAGATATCAACTATAGTAAATACATAAATGACGATTGCACTTTAAATGATGGATATTATGGTATTTAATAGTCAAACTATCTAGCCAGAAATGAACTTGAGTGAAATTATCAAATGTTACTTTCTATACTGTATTATGCTTTTGAAATTGGCAATCAAAGTGGACATTTTCCCATCTAACTTTTGAAGTTTTTAAAGCAACCTGTGTTTAGTAACTATTTTCTCAGTGTCGTGGCTACGTAAGGTAGAAAACACCAGATGTTCACTACATTTAGATTTCTTCATTTTGTAGATGTTTTCATCACATATTTTTATTAAACAGCAGTATAGTAGTTGAATAATTGTAGTTTTTAAACTACCATACTGGTCAATTAATTTTCTTTTTTTCTGCAACCAAGAAAAACTCAACAAATGCATGTTACATGAAGATAATCAGGAACACTGATTTTATATTCCTTTTTTTTTGCACCATACCTGTGCTATCAGAGCATCATGAAAACATGCCTTTTGTCATATAACCATAATCCAAAACATTTCACACAGTTTGGATCCCCACTGCAGTGCAAGTATGAGCATGCACATTCTAATATAAATAATAAATAAGCTACAAGCGGTCAATGTACTTTGTAAAAATGTTGAAGAGCTCAGTTTATGTGCTTTGATAGCTAGAGTTGACATTAGAGGACTCATATCAGCTCAAAGTCTACCCTCTGTCTGAAAGGGGTCTTTATAAAAATGTGTATAGTAGTTTTTTTCCCTCTTAAATATAACAAGAAAAAAATACTTTATTATTTTAGTATAAATAGTATAGTATAGTATAAATACTATATTATTTTGCAGGCTGTGCAGAAGAAAATTAGGTTAGAAAATGGAGAAATTGAGTCTTAATGTTTAAAATCTGTAAAACAAGCAATTTACAGAATCTATACAGTGGCACCAAAAAGTATTTGGAGACTGTTTACATTTTTTCCCACAAGAAATTCAATATAATAGCTGTTATTTTGCCCTTGCTAACTGTAGTCAACTTCAAATGTGAAGAGAACCTTGGTCTTGTTGTGAATGATTTACTAGTGCAAAAAAAGTGCCTTCATAATCTTTAGTCAAATTGTAATAACTTTTGAGTTATTACAACACTCAGCTTATTTATTTATGAGATCTGGATACATTTCTCACTCTACTAAGGACATGCTTTGCCACTAAAGAATCGAGATTGTCAACTTTTCAGGCTCAGCCTACTTTTGGTTGTTGAAACTCCCCTTTCAGGATAAAAGCCTGTGTCGGGAAGAGCAAATTCAAAAGGGCTTCCAGACTTACAAGACAATCTTCTTGCCAGTACTACCAGCTCATATGATTGTAATTATTGCTGATTATGTATGATAGGATTGTTAGAATGGCTGCTTCTGTATTGTTGTTGAGTCTTTTCTGCCTGGGATCAGCAGAGGCTGGGAAGTTATTAGTAGTTCCTTCAGATGGCAGCCACTGGACAGGCATGAGGCCTTTAGTGGAGGAGCTTGGCCGTAGAGGAAACCAGGTGGTGGTCGTCATCCCAGAAGCAAGTCTGAGCATGGGTCCGTCTCAACACACCACTACTCTGACATATCCAGTACCCTACACCAAGACCCAGCTACAAGAGCATGTGAATGCAGGAGTTACTACTCTGACAAGTGCAGATGTATCTACAGATCTGGCCAGGTTTCAGAATTTCATCAACACTATGGATATGCTTAATGTTCTTATAACCCGGAATGCTGAGGGTTTGCTCTCCAACAAGGACTTGATGAAGAAACTGCAAGACTACAAGTTTGATGCTATTCTCACAGATCCATTTGAGCCTGTCGGACCTATAGTTGGTGAATATCTCTCAATTCCAGCCATTTATATACAATCAAACCATCCTTGTGGTGTCGACACTCTTGCCAGCCAATGTCCAGTTCCAGCCTCTTATGTTCCACAGCCTTTAACTCACTTTACTGACCGCATGAATCTTTGGCAAAGAAGTGTGAACCTGGTAAGGACTCTGCTGCAGCCCATGGCTTGCGGACGTATGTTTGCCCGTGCAGATGAGATCGCTTCACATGTACTGCAGAGGAAAACATCGATGGTGGAAATCATGAGCCGTGCAGCTCTCTGGTTTATGCATTTTGACTTTGCTTTCAAATTTCCACATCCGGTGATGCCAAACATGATCATAGTCGGAGGAATGGACAGCGAGAAAGCAAAACCTTTGTCGCAGGTAAGTATTTTAATAGCTCTTATTTTACCACTACTACTGATTTTCCGTGTGCTGTTTTCTATTATCATCCACAAATGTGAAGAGAATTTGCCAATATCACAGTTTAAAAAGAAAGACCCTTCAGAAATAAAATAAATAAACGCACCCATTTGTGCTACTGGAATGAAAGCTCTCAATAGGTATTTTCATTATCAGTCAGCAGTTTTGTTTTGTTTTAAATTTTTGAGAGATTTTAGGTAATTTGTGAAAATTGCAATAGTAAGTGGAATCAAATAATTAATTGATCAAGATGTTGGGAGGAGGGAGAACTGAAATTTGAGCCTTTCACAGGTATGTGTAAGAACAGGAGAAAAAAAAAGTTCTAAAACCTGTTTGACTGTTTCTGGAATTTTATCACTTTACAAAATTCTACGAACTTCTTCAGTTTCTGTGTACAGGAGCAACGTGCGAAACCTCCCCAGCTTCCACCCGGTTCGTTTTTGCATAAGCCAATCATGCCAAACATCACCACCATCACCAATTAGCAATCTGGTCAACAATGCTTCTATCCTTATAAGCACACATGCTGGTAATAGACCAGTATTTAAAAAACAGGCTGCGTTTGATTTTTATCTTCAAGCTCATGCTTCACTCTTTAAAAAGAAATGTTGAAAAGAGCACAACTTGCATTAGTAATTAACTATAATTACACATTGTTCCACAGATTTTAATGTCTAGTTTCAAATGTAGCATTTTAAAGTGCCTTGGTTTTTGGTTAGTGCTTATTTAATAGGTTATAGATTATTGATAGCTACATATTTAACAGTATTCTGTAATGTTTAAAGAATGGCAACCAAGAAGCCAAAATTGTCACAAGTAAGCTCCCATAATTATATTTGCATGTACATTTGCACTAACATTATCAGTGCCATTGCTCTATATCCCTGTCTGTCATCAACTCATTGCATTGGACTGTGAAAATAGCCAGAAAATACAGTGTTTTGTCTAAATTAATGACATCTAATGGGCTGAGAAAGAGCAAGACACTGGGTCTTTTTTTATAAGAGCAAATCTGTAAGAGGACAGAGTATAATAATTCCAGAAATATGCTTCTCTTGAAACATCTCTGCTTTAACAACAATATGAAAAAGTTTATCTATCTCTTGTCACTGAGGCAAAGAACCTTTGTTGAAGTTTGACATCCTCCTTCCACACTAAAATACGCTGATATTTATCTATTTTCTCCCTGATCGCATGTTATCATGATAGCTGATATATTGATTTAGATGGGCAAGCTTGAGTGGGACATTAAAGGGCACAATGTTTTTTTTTTTATATAGCCGATAGCCCATAGTTTTTGTTACAGTCCAGTGTTGTGTTAGATATTTCTGTCATTATAATCACAGATTATAATTGTTCTTATCGGTTTCCTAACAGATCAGCATTTGTACAAACTGATACTGTTTCATATTTAGCCATTTAAATGTCTTGTTTGCTCTCTTTAAAACAGCTAGTTAAACCAAAAGGCTTAAGACTGAGCATCATGTTTAATATATTGTAGGATACGTTTTATAATGAAACTAAACATAGGGGGAGACTGGGTATGGTTTTAACATGTTGTTACACCACCAATTCCACCCATCAGGGATAAGCTAGGAGTCCTATTATCATTTTATTATTTACCAACTTCTTCCCAGATCCCATATGAATGGTTGTCAAGGCTGTAAATCGGCACATGCAGATTTTATAAAGACATTTTTTTTTTTTAATTAAGAATATAATTTTGGTGTTTTTTGATCAAAACTATATTTTCTTTAGTCCTTAAACATTTGCAGATAAAGTCATATTAAATTGTAGTCTCAGGCAAAATGTGAAGAAATTTTAACCTGATAATACTATCTATACAACTACTGACAGCTGTGGGTGGGTTGGGTTGTAACACATCTTTAAAAAGTGTTACAACCAGAAGGACAGGTCAGTCAGATCAGTTGCGAAAAAAATGATTAAAGCCAGTGGTGCAGATTCTGAGACCTCAGACAATGAAAACTTTTATGTTGTCTGTATGGAGCCATTTTGCTCTCCAGGGTTAACAACGCTGATTTCTGACCATTGTTACTCTTATTAAGAATATTAACACTTAGAGACACAATCTCACACACATTTACACTGTTTTACATGTTATTCATACAGGTATACTGGAGTTGAGTGTTCTTTAAGCATAAATACCGTTAAGGAACTTAGGAATTTAAGGACTAATTCACACACACACACACGCACACACTCTTTTGAAAATATAGCTCAGAAAAATAGCTCAGCTATTTTGTTCTTCTGGTTTAAAAAGCAAAGTTTAACTGCAATGTCACGAAAAGTGAGGTGGCTGGAGAGTATGCGTCTCTACGTCATCAGTTTCTCCATATTATTCATGAGAATAGACTCTTTCAATCTCACTATATTATGCATGAGATCGCATTATAGCAGATAATTTAAATGTAAAAAAAAAAAAAAAACCTTTAAAAGACTGGTTCGGTGTTGTTCGTTCACCTCTGCCTGTTCAGCACAAAAGAGTTTGTTGCATTTTCCCTGTGATGCAGTCAGAGCTGGAGTACCAACACGTGGAAAATATGACTAACAATATGTAATAATATGGCTGTCAACGTTAATGCGCTTGCGCATGCGATTAATTCAAAATCTTTAACACATTATATTATAAGGTAGTATATACTATAAGGTATAAGGGAACAATATATACTATTTTGCGCAAAAAATGGTTAACGATCAGGAAAATTAACAAATTATTTATACTGTAAGTATTTTTTAATTAAGGGGTAATTATCCTTGTAGTTACGGGGTAAGTATGAATCTACAGGCTGTAAATTAAAGTGGTGCTTGTTCCCCTCTTGTTTCATGTAGTTGGGTAAGTATGAATCTACGGGCTGTAAATTAAAGGTCCCGTTCTTCATGTTTTTTTGAAGCTTTGATTGTGTTTACAGTGTGCAATATAACATGTGTTCATGTTTCGCGTGTAAAATGTTTTTTTCACATAATTTACTTATCTGTATACCGTATACTTATACTATCTGTATACTTATCTGTATACCTTATCTGTATATCTCCTAAAAACGGGTTGATGAGTTCCTTGTTCTATGAAGTCCCTCCTTCAGAAATACGTAACGAGTTCTGATTGTGCCAGCGGTTGTGATTCGACAGCAGCTTAGCGCACGTTGTACGGAAAGGTCACGCCTCTTAACGGGGTGATGTATGCGCTCAATGATCTCTACAGCGTCCCTGGCAAAGCCAAACAAAGGTGATTTGACTCCGGGATGAAAATAACAGCGTCTTGACGACATGGCGACAAACACACTCAAACGCACCACTTCCTTTTCTCCACGCGACCGTCCTCTTCTCCACGTGGGACAGCAACAAGACCACGCCCCCTTTTTTGCATTTCTTGTGGGCGGAGGTTAGTCTGTTCTACTGTTCTACTGACTGACGTAATTAATGAAGGAAGTACCAGGATGTAGTCCAAGCCGGCCGTTCGCTGTAGGCTTTGAAAGGGAACTTCTGTTAAATAAAATATCTCGCTTGGCATTGAACTTTGAGCTTTATAATTTTACAGGTATTATTTATGCTCTAACAGCAACATTACACACTAACTAAAGTTTGAACAATGGGATCACGAAGAACGGGACCTTTAAAGTGGTGTTTGTTACCCTCTTCTTTCATGTAGTTACAGGGTAAATACAATTAAAACTCGGGAAACATTTATTTGAAAAACAACTTTCAAAACAGATTTATAACACTTCTTAGTCATGTAGGATTATTCATGAACAAAGCTCATCAGACGAACACAACCTCAAATTCCAATGATCACAAATAGCCCTTTCACTGAATCATTAGCGAGTCGTAAAACTAATCCATGGAGCCAAAATAACCAAAAGGGGGGACCTTTTGGCCAGGCCTGCCTAATCTCACACCAGCTTGCTGTGACCCTCATGAAAATCCAACATTTTATCAGGAAACGAAGGTCCTGAAATCACCACAGATCCTACGCAGGACCTCTCCTCCCTTTCAATCTGTACATTCCAGATGAATCTCTCTAAAACCCAACAGAGACTTCAAAGAACTCCCTCATGATCTTAACAAACAATGGTCTTAAAATCGCTGCCAATTAATCTGGTGAATAAATCACCAGTAGGTGCCTTATATATATATATAGAGCAACGTGAAGTTCATGATGTTCTCGCACGAGTTTCATCTGAAGTTTCATCTGACGTCTCTGTCTTCCTGTCTCGTTTGATTCTCATTGCTATTATCATATATTATGTTATTGTTTGTATACTGCTGTGAGCAATAATTTAAAAAATCTAATAAAATAAAAACCGACGGCATCCAACATCCAACATCCGCGTGACCAGAGTCTTGTGCACGTGACTGTGGGTCGGAAGCGATAGTCTACAGTTTAAAGGGTAACTCAACCCCTGATCAGAGCCTAAAATGCTGGAAAATTAGGCAGAGCCCAGCGGAGACAGAGGGGACGACCCGAGAGCGGGGGTGAGCACCTGAGACCCGCAGTGATGGATTGATTAGGGCGTGGTGAGCTTGTGCCAGGGGCGTGGGTAGTGAGCCATTGGAAGAGCCAACAAATACGTCACGATGGCAAACAACGTCCAATAAGAAAATTCAACTGCAGTAGCCACCGTTCAACCTTAAGAGGGCAGACATTTTTACACCATATATTATAGAATTAAAACACTTTATACCCAAATGTCAAAACATTTACTTGAATCAATAAACAGCACAAATAAAGCTCCAGTCTTGCAGATCATTAACAAAAAATAGCTGTTATAGGGTTTAGTTACCCTTTAAAAAAAATCTAAAATATTGGTAGTTTTCTTACAAACACTTATTGTTTCACTTCAGAAGACATTGATTCCATTGGGGTCGTATATGGTTTATTGTATAGTTATTGTTGTATGTGCTGTTTGATGCTTCAACTTTTAGAGTTTTCATTAGTAAAGATTATTTATTTTTCTTATCTGAAGAAAGAAAGCCGTATACATCTCGGATGGCATGAGGGTAAATGATGAGTAAATGGTGAGGACATTTCTGGGTGTACTGTATTTTCTTTTATAGCTAGAGACATGGGATTCCTGCTTAAGATTCATCTGTGGCAAGAACGGGAAAAAAAGAGGAACAAGAGTAGGATGAAGTCAAGCAATAGAAACGAATAAGTGTTGTAAATCTGTTTTGAAAGTTGTTTTCCAAATAAAGGTTTCTGAGTGATATCAGACTGTGTATGTGTTTTTATTGTACTCATCCTATAACTGCATCATGAAACAAGAAGGTAACAAACACCACTTTAATTTACAGCCCGTAGATTCACTTACCCTGTAACTACATGAAACAAGAAGGTAACAAACACCAAAATAATATTTGAAGGAAAAATACAATCGCGTAGGGCTGTAATCTCCCAGTCGATTAGTCGATTATTAGTCGATACGTTCTGGCTTGACCAAAACTCTGATTGGTCGATTTTTTGCAGCGTTCATTTCACCAGTTTTGCGGCGCCACGTTCCTTTCATTAGGGTGAAGATCCACTTGTCTGTGCGACACTTCTGTCGCGCCGCACTCGACTGTATTCCTATGGGTGACGTCAAGCGACTTTAACGCGCCCGCAAAGCATTCCGGGAAGGCGGCGCTGCATTTGAACAAGAGTCTCTCGCTGGTTCTTTGTTTTTCATTCCCCGCTGGCTCAAATGCACGCCCATATCGGTAAACTTGAGAAACGCCCATCAACATACACATGAGGGGAAGCGTCACAACACCGCGCTTCTGTCGTGTCGCAAAAAAGGGGGTCTGTACTGTCAATTGCTAATGGGGGTGTTTTTAGAGCATCCCTGTTTCACAGGTAACATTCTGTCTTCAAAACACTCCCCCTGGTTTTCACTTATTTTGGATTAGCCCAACCCACTGGAGAAGAGAGACAGATTGAAGTACCGGTAGGCTAATTTGCTGTATATTATTTATTTAATTGTGAGAGCTTTTTTTTCTGCTCTTGATCTGGCTTGTTTAATAAATATTCCTTTTTTATTAAAGTGTAAGTGCCTTTTGTGTTTAAGAGTAGAAGCTTTAAGTTAATAGTCTATTCGTGTCTCAGCCGCGAAGCTGAGCTGAGCTCCTATGTTCGAGCTGCACAGAGCGGCTGAAATGATAGTGTCTGTCAGTTATTATAATACATATGACAAAAACAATTGTCTAAATTATGTTGCATATTCCTCAAAAGTTGTGATGATATCACTAGTTGACAACATAGCCTATGATTTCCGAAAATATAGTACTATGATATTGCGCAGGTGCACATGATGCAACGCTGTCAGAGCCGAAAGACAGACTCATTTCAGTGCAAAATAATCAGGTCAAAAACGATTTAATATACTGCAAATAGCCTACTAGTTTTTTAATGTTTATTTATAATTCATTTAGGCAGACAACAAGGCTACCAAGTAGTGCGCACAGTGCGCAGCTAATTCATTTAATGTTTTTTTTCCTAACGTCACATTTTTAGTCGAACATTTCAGGACTTCAGTCGACCAAGATTTTCTTTGGTTGATTACAGCCCTACAATCGCGGAAGTTTTGATCATGCTGATTTGTCTGACTCTGCAGTGAGGCTTGTGTGTGTTAATGATATCCACCGATCGTACAGGCAAAGTAATAAAAAATAACATTCCAATGAATTGCTGGTGGATGAGCGATAAATCATTGTGTTTGTTTGATAAAGACATTTTGCGAGCCCTGTAGCCGAATCATTCCGGTTGCCGTTTTCCCACACACTTTCAAAATAATTCCCCACGTGTACTCACGGGGGAGCAGAAGCTCATTATAATATGCAAAGCTTATCCAATCATAGAAGTGGGCTTTTACTTCCAAGTCTTTAGTGCGGCACGCCCATAAAAACCGAGCGTTCCATGAGAGAGGCTCAAAACCAAGGTAGAAAATAGCCTATTACTTATTCATTATGATGTTTTTGAACGTAAAAACCACTTGAACATCATAAGTTGAACTCAGACAACAGTACAAAAAAATAAAAAGAGCCAGTTCATGACCCCTTTAAGTAGGGTGTGGGGATGCGTTCTAATCTATACTGTATCTCTTTGAGCATGACAAGAAGTACATTTTAAGAGACCTAGTAAAGCCACTGTTTCCACCTGCATCATGAAAGTGCTGTTAGATGTTAGATTTACTCATGCTGAATTGCTTTAGCCGCGTTTCCACCGCAGGAACTTTCCCCAGGAACTAGGAACTTTGGGGTGGTACTCAGTGTGTTTCGACCGCAGGAACCAGGGTCTAAATGAAGTTCCGGGTAAATATTTTCCCCCTCTAAATGGCCCTGCTCGCGAGGTAGTGCTTTATCAAAGTTCAGGAACTTTCGGGGGTGAGACTTGGGTGATGCTACAAACATGCTGATTGGTTGAGTTCATGCAGCATTTTATTTAAACCGGCATTTTTAAAAGTCTTTTGCAAGGTTCGTTCTGCGTTCAGTAGATATCAGTCTTGCTCTTTCTGTCCGATGCTGCGCGTTTGTCTGAGCCATGTCACGGTCAATGTCTGTAATAGCTGATAATAACATACGTTGCTTTATTTTAAATCTAGCTTTACAAGCTTTCAGAATATGCTTTAGTATCAGTGCTTGTCTCTTTTCCGCCGTTTTGTTAATTTCCTATTTAGTAAACCAATACATAACCAGCAAAGGCAGCGCTGCTTGAATCTCCTCCATACTTGTTATTGTTGCAGACAGTATCGCGCAAAAATGATTAGTGTCCGTCGGTGACTGGGAGGAGCAGTCGTGCGCAGTCCCACTTCTCTGGACTAATTTGCCTAATCTTCACTGTCTAAATTTAGATCACAGTGGAAACGCAGACAGTAGCAGGTCTAGGGGGGAAAAGTTCCTGTAAAAAAAGTTCCTGGTAAAAATTGTTCCAGGTAATTTCGGTGGAAACTGGGCTTTTGAAACCAGTGTAGGCTTTTAGATTCAGATATATTTGATCTTTTGTCATTTCTATAAATGCATTCAATTTGTAATCAAACACTCATTTGCTTTAGACTTAAATAGTAAAAAACATAAATAGTTTTCATCTGTTGTAGGTAGCTACTTTAACTATGAAAGTGGCAAACAATGTAAAAACATGTGGCCTGTAATTTTTTTCTCACCTCTTTCTTTCATTGAGATTAGTGTGCTTTTGACCACTTAAGACACCGCACCTTGTATGTGAGAGTTCATGTTTTTGTGTGACTGCCTTGTGTTCCCGGGAGAGTTTAGAGAGTTGCCGTGACATGCGAGGCAATACTGACAGACCATAGTGACTTGCAGAATTGTTAAGTCAAAAGGTAAAGATAAAAGCAGTAACTTTAACCTCTAACAAACTTCTGGACTTATGAACCAGAAAAGTGACTTTTTTCATTCTTAAATTCTTCAATGGTTTATGGATTTATAAACAATTGTGAGGAAAAAAAAAACTTGGAAAATATTGGTTATGCTTATGATATTACTTGCAGAGGTGGACAAAGTACACAACTCTTTTACTTGAGTAAAAGTAAAAGTATTACAGGTCAAATATTACTCCGTTACAAGTGAAAGTTCTAAAAACAGATTTTTACTTAAGTAAAAGTACAGAAGTATTTGTTTTTAAAAGTACTTAAGTATCAAAAGTAAATTTCCTTTTTTATGTCAATGCATTATTTTATTATTGTTGCATTGTTGTATAAATGCACTCTATGCCATCATGGTGGTTTAAGCCAGTCAGTGATGCTCCATCCGACATGCTAGCATACGACTGCCTTAAACTCATTTCTTTACATTTGTATAGAGTGTTGTAACTTTTATAGAAGTATTGGAAGTTTCAATTTCTTGTATAAAAGTTATAAAGCTCTTTACAAAGCTGCTGTCACTTTAAGGCTGAATGCATGGACCCTATACTCTGATACGCATACGATATTCTCCCAACTGTTTACTCTTATCTTTCTCTCAGACATTTACATTTTTGAACATTTTATGAGACAGGCATCAAAGTGTATGCCAACTAAACTAATCTTTAATCTTTTGAGAAAACTGAAACATACTTTTTAAGTATAGCCATGGGTGCATACACGGTGCCAAGGAACCGTCTTCTTACATTTTGCTATAAACTGATCAGGGTTCAAAAAATGTTGGGAAACTTCACATGACCCTATACAAGAGTGATTACTGATAGGCTGTCTGCAAAAAAACAACAACAAAAAAACTTTTAAAGAAGAAAAAAATCATCCACTGACTTTTAAAGCTGCTACAGAAATTACTTTCAACTTTGAGGACCTCGCTAGAAATGTAATGGAGTAAAAAGTACGATATTTGTCTTTCAAATGTAGTGAAATTAAAGTAAAAGTATCCCTAAAAAATAATACTCCAGTAAAGTACAGATACTCAAAAAGTGTACTTAAGTACAGTACTCAAGTAAATGTACTTAGTTACTGTCCACCTCTGATTACTTGTATCAAACAAATAAACAAACAAACAAACAAACAAACAAAACAAGTATTACATGATAAATAATGGTTAAATGATTAAAGAAATGTTATTCATTTTAGGGTTTTAAAGTGTAGTTTAGTTTAACGTAATCCTTTGAACCGAGTTTCATAAAAAATACACACTCTCGTGAGATCATGTTGCAGAATAACTGTTAAGCAAACCAATAGGGTAAATAAGAACTTATCTTTAGAACAAGGGGTCAAATTGTCTTTATTAGTACTGTAATAATGGTAGTTAGGCTTAATTATTGGCTTATTCTGGTCAATAAACTTAAATATCACTCAATAAGGGCCATAATTAATGAGGATAAAACTTTCACTTTAGAACAGGGGGTCAAACTGTCTTTATTACACTATTTTAGCCATTTATAACTGCACAATCAGCAGTAACTAAACATAGGTTACCAGCTTATTGTTCAGTTAACTTAACAGAATGGCACAAAAATATAATTACATCACTACACAAAAATAATATATGGCCCTTTCCAGCCTTGTGGAGGTGTACAATTTTGTCTCTAGTGTCTTTGGACAGCTCTTTGGTCTTGGCCATGTTAGTAGTTGGATTCTTACTGATTGTATGGGGTGGACAGGTGTCTTTATGCAGCTAACGACCTCAAACAGGTGCATCTAATTTAGGATAATAAATGGAGTGGAGGTGGACATTTTAAAGGTAGACTAACAGGTCTTTGAGGGTCACTATTCTAGCTGATAGACAGGTGTTCAGATACTTAATTGCAGCTGTATCATACAAATAAATAGTTAAAAAATTATACATTGTAATTTCTGGGTTTTTTTTTTTTTTTGATTATGTCTCTCACAGTGGACATGCACCTACGATGACAATTTCAGACCCCTCCATGATTTCTAAGGGGGAGAACTTGCAAGATAGCAGGGTGTTCAAATACTTATTTTCCTCACTGTATATCCATCCATCCATCCATCATCTTCCGCTTATCCGGGGCCAGGTCGCGGAGGCAACAGTCTAAGCAGAGATGCCCAGGCTTCCTTCTACCTAGCCACTTCCTCCAGCTCTTCCGGGGTAACCCAGAGGAATTCCCAGGCCAGCCGGGTGACATAATCCCTCCAGCGTGTCCTAGGTCTTCCCCGGGGTCTCCTCCTGGTGGGACGTGCCCAGAACACCTCCCTGGGAAGGCGTCCAGGACTCAGGAGGCATCCAAAATAAATGCCTGAGCCACCTCAGCTGGCTCCTCTCGATGCGGAGGAGCAATGGCTCTTCTCTGAGCTCCTCCCGAGTGACCGAGCTTCTCAGGGAGCGCCCAGCCACCCTGTGCAGAAAGCTCATTTTGGCCGCCTGTATCCGGGATCTTGTCCTTTCGGTCATGACCCACAGCTCATGACCATAGGTGAGAGTAGGAACGTAGATCGACCGGCAAATCGAGAGCTTCGCCTTACAGCTCAGCTCCTTCTTCACCACGACAGACTGGTACATCGACCGCATCACTGCAGAAGCTGCACCGGTCCATCTGTCAATCTCCCGTTCCATCCTTCCCTCACTCATGAACAAGACCCCAAGCTACTTCATCAGGGTGCAGATACTGAACCAAGATACTGAACTCCTCCACTTGAGGCAGGAACTGTCCACCAACCTGAAGTGGGCAAGCCACCCTTTTCCGACTGAGAATGTGTGTGTGTATATATATATATATATATATATATATATATACAAATAGACCAATAGACATTTCTGTCAGTTTAAGTCAGGTATCCTTAAGTGCAATTTTAAGTTTATTTCTGAGAAGTACATAAAAAGTAGACTGATAGTATAGCCTACTTTCTTAATTTTAGTTTAAAAGAAGTATACTAATAGCACACTTGAATAAGCTTCTTTTTGAATAAACTTCCAAAGGAAGTGTGGGGATGACATTACAAGCCATATGCATTTGTCTCTATTTGCTTCATGTTTCCCCAAGTTGTAAGTCGCTTTGGATAAAAGCGTCTGCTAAATGCATAAATGTAAATGTATTTCATTTTTGCATGACATAGCATATTTCTAAACTTTCACCCCCATTGGTTACTTCACCTCCATATAACCCTATAGATAAAGTCCCACCCAGCTGCTTGGATCTCCACCTCTGCTAACATAAATCAGACTCATTGTGAGATATTGGAGTAGTTTAAGCTACACACTTCCTAGTTGCTTCTTGTCGTCCTCTCCTCCAGCTGGCATAAGCCAAAGTGAGAGATTTTTTTTAACACCATTGATAGAATGGCTTGAGTGTGGTTGCTCCTGAGTCTCTTCTTCTCTTCGCACATTTTTTTGTGGAAAAAATGCCTTGGTTACCTTGTTTCAACCATTCTAGCTGGTATAGAATGTCAGCAGGAAGACTCAGCTCGATTTGCGGCAGTTCTCATTAATATTCAACGAGCTAAGCTGCTTGACTCTGATTTGCTAACAGCTAGCCAATGAAAGCCTGGCTATCAGCATCCTTTACCCAGCACAACAAGTAGAGGAATATTTTGTTAGACATTACGGGCTGGGCACTGGTCATAGAATGCCGCGATGGTACTGCTCCAGTCTTCAACAGCAACGTTTTTGCGAAATTGTCACTGAGCTAGACGAATTCTGTGGGCGCGGCCTCAACTGGGCAAGCTCGTGAATAGTAATGAGCTCAGGCAACACCACATCAGACTGACCAGCTTTTGTAATTGGCCTGATTTCTCTGCTTATTTCTTTTCAGTGGCTAGAGCTGACAGAGGAGGTAGCAGTTCATTTTCACATTCACGACATAACACAAACACATATGGACCTAATATATATATTTTTTAAAAAGTAAGAACATATATTGAACAAAATATATTGTAAGCTTGCTTTCATATTGGTTGGAGATAGAAATAAATAGTTCCCTTTCAGTCGGTCACTTCGACGTACGTCGGTTGTACCGACGAATTGGGATCACTTCAGGGAGCCCCTATCAGCTTCGAGATATAGAGAGCAGGCCAATGGGCCATTGGCATGTGAGATTTGCATCTTGCGCTCCACCCCGCGCCGCGGTTATAAACAGGAAGCGAGAGCAATGCACTGACGTCATTCACTTCGGAGCCGAACGGTGTTGATGAAGCAAGACTGCTTTTCTAAAAGACAGCCTATCTACAAGAGAGTTACTCCAGAGAACGAGAAGGACGCTTTGTGTTGGCGAAAAGGCACAATCAGTGCGATTGCGTGCTCACAGCGTGTGACGTTACAAAGTCTCGCCGCTCTCATTCCCCTCCCCACAAGAGGGCAAGAATGGCAGTGTGTGTGATGCTACAAAGTCTCGCCACTCTCATTCCCCTCTTCTCAGCGGTGCGTGGACCACAGTGTGCGACGCTATGCCTCGCTGCTGTTGTTCCCCGCTGTGGAAGGAGGTGAGGCAGACCTTGTGCAACGCCACAAAGCCTTGCCACGCTCAGCCCCTCCTTCATTTGGGGAGTGTGCTTGGTGGTGTACAACGCTCCCATGCCTTGTCAACCTCTGTTGCCTCTCCAAATTGCCAGCAGGGGGCGCTGGCTGTCGGGACACACACAATGTGCCTCCTCACACTCGCCCGCCCCCTCAGTGGATGCAGGTTTGTATGTCACACACCCAGACCCCTCCACGGACCAATCCCATGTCGTCCACGGGTCCCTGCGTTCCGCTGCGCTGCCCTGCTGTGGGAACGTCTGTAGTGCCGATGATCCCGCTTGTACCGTCTCTGGGGGCCTGGCTAGTGCTCCCCAGGCCGTCTCGCTGTCTCATCCACACCATCAGACTCGGCTATGCAATTCAATTCGCCAAGCGTCCCCCCAAGTTCAGGGGCATTCACTACACATCTGTAACGAGGGAGAACGCCCCTGTATTTCAGGCGGAGATCGCTGTCCTACTGGCGAAGGACGCGATAGAGCCGGTCCCTCCAGCCGATATGAAGTCCGGGTTCTACAGCCCGTACTTCATTGTACCCAAGAACATGTACTTTCATGTCTCGGTTCTCCCTCGACACAGACCGTTTCTACACTTTGCATTCGACGGACGAGCATATCAGTACAATGTCCTGCCCTTCGGGCTGTCCCTGTCGCCACATGTCTTCACGAAAATCGCGGAGGCGGCCATTGCTCCCATGAGAGAGCGTGGTGTTCGCCTTCTCAACTATCTCGACGACTGGCTGATCCTTGCCCAGTCGTGGGATCAGTTGTGCGAACACAGGGACATGGTGCTCTAGCACCTCAGCCAGTTGGGTCTTCGAGTCAACTGGGAGAAGAGCTAACTCTGTCCCATACAGAGGATCTCTTTTCTCGGGATGGAGATCGACTCGGTCGCCATGACAGTCCAATCGGTGTTGAACTGCTTGAATTCGTACAAAATGCAGCACAGCGGTACCACTGAAACAATTTCAGAGGCTCCTGGGGCATATGGCAGCAGCAGTCGCAGTAACGCCGCTAGGGCTGCTCCATATGAGACCGCTTCAACGCTGGCTACACGACCGAGTCCCAAGATGGGCGTGGCACAGCAGGTCCCTCCGTGTCCAAGTGACGCGGAGATGCTGCCAAACTTTCAGCCCGTGGTCGGACCCTTCATTTTCTACGGGCAGGAGTGCCTATAGAACAAGTGTCCAGGCATTCTGTTGTCTCCACGGATGCCTCATCCACTGGCTGGGGTGCCACGTACAACGGGCTTGCAGTTTCGGGTCTGTGGACGGGGCCCCAACTGCAATGGCATATCAATTGCCTGGAGTTGCTGGCAGTTTGTTTTGCTCTCAGCCGCTTCAAAACGCTGCTCAAAGGCAAGCACGTTCTGGTCTGGACAGACAGCACTGCAGCCATTGCGTACGTCAACAAACAGGGTGGTCTACACTCCCACCGCATGTCCCAACTCGCCCACCATCTCCTCCTGTGGAGTCAGAAGCATCTGAGGTCCCTTCGTGCCATTCACATTCCGGGCCCGCTCAATCGTGCGGACGACGAGCTGTCATGGTTACCGGTGCTCCCCGGAGAGTGGAGACTCCACCCCCAGGTGGTCCTGCTGATCTGGAGTCGCTTTGGGGGCCGCACAGATCGGTCTGTTTGCCGACCACAACCCACTGCCAGTTGTTTTATTCCCTGACCGAGGGCACCCTCGGCACGGATGTACTGGCACACAGCTGGCCCCGGGGCCTATGAAAATATGCGTTTTCCCCCAGTGAGCCTTCTTGCACAGACACTGTGCAAGGTCAGGGAGGACGAGGAGCAGGTCCTCTTGGTAGCTCCGTATTGGCCCAACAGGACTTGGTTCCCGGAACTAGTGCTCCTCGCGACAGCACCTCCTTGGCCCATTCCTCTGAGGAAAGACCTCCTAACTCAGAGACGGGGCACCCTGTGGCACCCGCGTCCGGACCTCTGGAAAGAAACTCCATGTCTGGTCCCTGGACGGGACGCGGAGGTTCTAGGTGACCTACCGCAAGCGGTAGTTGACACCATCACTTCCGCCAGAGCCCCCTCTACGAGACGGCTGTAGGCGCTGAAGTGGAACCTGTTCGTCGATTGGTGCTCTTCTCACCAAGAAGACCCCCGAAAGTGTTCGGTCAGATCTGTGCTCTCTTTTCTTCAAGACGGGTTGGAGCGATGGCTGTCTCCCTCCACCCTCAAGGTGTACGTTGCCGCTATTGCCGCAAATCACGACCTGGTTAATGGTGAGTCCTTAGGCAAGCACGATCTGATCGTCAGGTTCCTGAGGGGGGCGAGGAGACTAAATCCGCCTCGTCCTCCCTCTATACCTTCTTGGGACTTAACTCTGGTGCTGACCGCACTGCAGAGGGCGCCCCTCGAGCCTTTACAGTCAGCTGAAAATCTTGTCTTTAAAGACAATACTCCTGATTGCATTGGCCTCGGTTAAGAGGGTAGGGGACCTGAAGGCATTTTTGGTCGACGAATTGTGCCTGGAATTCGGGCCTGGCAACACTCAGGTAACTCTGAGACCCCGTCCTGGATATGTGCCCAAGGTTCCCACTACTCCCTTTCGGGACCAAGTGGTGAGCCTGCAAGCGCTGCCCTCGGAGGAGGCAGACCCAGCCCTGGCTTTTCTCTGTCCAGTTTGCGCCCTGCGCATCTATGTTGACAGAACGCAAAGCTTTAGGACCTCAGAGCAGCACAGACAGACATTTGTAGCTGCGGGCTGGGCGACACCAAACACGTTCGCTAGGTTTTATAGCCTACATGTGGAACCGGTTGCTTTTCGTGTGCTCGCTTCCCATAGTCAGCAACACTGAAGTGCCCGTTCTAGTGTCGACTTGCTGCGCCACTCCCTTCCCCATGGAACGGATACGTGCGCTTATATTCTCCAGTCGAGTTCCCCAGGAATTGGCAAACCCTGTTGAGTCCTCCGTGTGGCGGAGCGTCCGACGCCAGGTCTGACACTTGTATGCATTGGTGGAACTTGTGTCAGGCTGGGTTCCGTATTTTGTGACCCCTACGGCAGTCCCATATGTGTATTCTCCACGGTACAGCTCCCTACGGCGACCTTGTGTCTTTCCCTCTGCAGAGTTCCTCTGCCGTCTCAGTATGGTGTCGTTCCCCCGCCTACAAAAGGCCGGGGCCACCCCTGGGACTTCCGTATGTTGCACTGCCCAAGGCCAGTCCATACGTGTATTCTCCACATGGTAACTCCCTCCAGGCATGATGTGGCTTCCGCAGCATCCCTCCGGGCACGCTTTCCCAGCGTTATCCATTAAGTCTGCTGAGTGGGTCTTGCGGAACAGCAGTGTGACTCTCCCTGCGTGAATTTCCCCGCCCGCATCAGAACGGGGTCTGAGGGGCTCTCGCTGGGCGCTGGAAGTGGTAGTACAACCAACGTACTTCGAAGTGACCGACTGAAAGGGAACGTCTCAGTTACGTATGGTAACCCTCGTTCCCTGAAGGAGGGAACGGAGACGTACGTCCCGTCGCCATAGTTCCTTACCATCACTACACTGGCCGAGTCACTAGTTCGGCTCCGAAGTGAAAAACGTCAGTGCGTTGCTCTCGCTTCCTGTTTATACCCGCGGCGTGGGGCGGAGCGCGAGATGCAAATCTCGCACGCCAATGGCCCATTGGCCTGTTCTCTATATCTCGAAGCTGATAGGGGCTCCCTGAAGTGATCCCAATTTGTCGGTACAACCGACGTACGTCTCCGTTCCCTCCTTCAGGGAACGAGGGTTACCATACGTAACCGAGACGATTTATTTTATTCTGGTAATTTAAACGTAGACAAGTCAGTCAGACAAATCAGTCAGATCAGTTGCACATGAAATTGTAAAAGTTAGTGGTGTAGATTCTGAGACCTCAGACAATGAAAACTTTCATTTGTCTGCATGGAGCCATTTGGCAGCTCTAAGCCAAAGGAAGTGTGGGTAAATTGTGCAATCTATGCAAATCTATGCAGTCTCTGGGCCCACCAAGCATGCACTTCAGGGTTAACAACAGATCTGTCACCATTGTGACTCTGATTGAGAATATTCACACATAGACACACAATCTCACCAACATTTTTTTACTACACATTTTTTTTGTTGGAAATGTGAAAAGAGTCCATTATCTGCAGCTATTTTAGATTCAGATATGTTTGGCTTTAGGCTTTTTTGTTATTTCTTTAAATGCATAAATTATTTTTACCAAACACACTCATTTGCTTGGTTTTGTTTTGTTTTTGTCATAATTTTTTATACAATGCACTTATTGTGTACATACATGTTTTGACACTGTACTTACATTTGAAAAATTACCTGCAAGAAATTACATCTGTAATTAATTTCTGTAATTAGGGGCCAAGCACCAAAGGTGTGAAGGCACCTATTGAAACCGTTAGCGTTCTTGGCACACAGATAGAGGACAGTCTGAAATGTCACCATAGCAAATTTGGAGTCTCTAACTCAATCCCTCTAGCGCCACCATCAGTCCTCATGTTTATGGTAATAACTTTTGAACCATAAGGGCTAGAAACAAAATTCAAAAATTATTTCCCCCCCTTATTCCTTGGCTCAAGACGATTCGATTGCACCCTATGACGTCATTTTAAATTTTTCGAAAAACCTACTTTTGCAAACTCGTCCTAGACGGTTCATCCGATTTGCACGAAAATTGAAACAGATAATCTTCAGACCATGCTGACAAAAAATCTTGCAAATCAAGTTGATTCGTCAAATTGTTTTCGATAAACGCAAAAACAAATTTTACGTAACGCTTGTGAAAACACACTTAAGGCAATATCTCTGCAACGCTTTATTGTATTCAAACCAAACTTGGTACATGTCATCACAAGCATGACCTGAGGCAACGTGCAGCATTTCGGCACAGCACCACCTACTGGTCCGGAGATACGAAAAATGGCTATTTTTGCTTAGAACTTCTGAACTGTTTGTCCAAAAATCATAAAAGTCTCGTTAGATTCAGGACGTCATGCCGAGTCGTCTGATATCCAATTTTACCATATCGTCATTTTGGCTATCGGCCATTTTGAATTATGTGCTAAAATGCTATATTTTATCAACGCATGAACGGATTGTTACAAAACTCGGTATGAGTCATCAGCTCGATGCCCTGAAGGAGCGTGAGAAGTTTCGAAACAGCGCCAGAGGATAATTTTTTTCCCCAAATGCTTATAACTTTGGGTGTGATTGACTTATATTCATTGGAATTACTTTTTTTGTTGTCTCCTGAATCCTTGCCGAGTCCAACGATACAAGACTTGCCAGGTTTCGGCCTATGGTTTGTGCAGCGTTGTAATTTAGCGCTTAAAAAAACGTTAGCTGATATCTTTGAAACCACTAGTACGATCGAGACGAAATCAGCGTCAGAAGTTCGGAAACATAGGTTGATTGTAAAACTCTAATGTTCTAATGTCAAAATATTGATAGTAAGGGGGAGTACAATCCAATCAAAGTCAGGTGTCAGTAATTTTTCATGTGTTTTTTCATATAAATGTCTATAACTCCAAAACGAAAAGAGATATTTTCACTAAGATTGACACACACATGTATGGGCTCAATCCGAGGACACATAAAAAATGGTAGGATTGTGCCTCTTGGTGGCGCTATAATAGAACAAAACATGTAATTTCCATTGACTACAATGCAGTATTATGATAGAAAATGCTATACTTTACAAATGAATTGGTGTATCATTACGAAACCTGGTATGTGCCATCAGCACCATGCCTTTAAGGTACTTAAAAGGTTTCAAAACAGCACCGCCATGTGGTTCATACTTATAATGAAAAGGCCTCTTGAGGCTATATCTCTGCAATGACATATTGACACTATATTGACACCCTGCTTTGATATATTGACACCAAACTTTGCATGTGTCATTGTTCCCTTATTCTGACCACACCACATCAATTTCGTAACTGTGCCACCTATTGGTTGAAAGTGATAAATCATTAAATCATTATTATTGACTGTATTTATCATTTTACAGATATTTTACCTAAAATCACCTTAATATGTCTTTAATTGCTCATTGCTGCAGTTGATCTGACACTGCCAGCCATTTTGGTATGTCTTGTCTTCTTCTTTGCGCTTGGCCCCGATAATGGCTGCTTGCAGCTATATTTACATGTATAATTACACTATTGATACTTCCCTTACACTTAACTCTATAAACCTACCCATACCACCACACCTTTCCCTAACTTTACCCGTATCCCACCTCAATATCAGCAAGTGTTTTGCAATACAAAATGAACACAATAAGTACATTGTATTTATTTTTTTGATGTAAGTACATATAGTTAAGGACACCTAATATCAAGTGGGACCAAAAAAGGATTAAGCCAAACTATATATATATATATATATATTTTTAAGAATTTCATTCTTTTTCTTCATTATGATCAGTACAGTTTTATCACCCCAACAATTAGACAATTTGATAAATTTTTGACTACAAATATCAAATAATTTCATTCTTTTTTTCTTCCTTATGATATCAGGACAGTTGTTTCACCCCGACAATTTTTTACTTTATGCCTAAAAGTATCATTATGTTTATAGATTTTTTTCTACTTTTACCTTTTTGAAAATTATTTATTTAAAAAACAATGTATTAATCTAGGCCAGTGCTGATTTATAATTATTATTATTCATTGTTGTTATTTATGTTTGTTTTTAGTAGATTAATGTTAGTTTTTACAGTTTGAAAATTTTAAACTATCTGTATATGTTGAAATTAACCTGAACATACATTAATATCTTCTGTAAAAGTTTATTGTTATAGTTCATGAGACCCAATGCTTCAACTAATGACAAGTGTTATCAACATATCAACCTGTGGCACACATTTGGTCCTCTTAACCTTTGTATGAACAAAGCTGTCTTTAGATAACTGTGACAGTTCTTTATGCTTTATGCGTACGGTCTTGAAATAATTAACCCAGAGCTTTTGACCCACTTGTTAGACTTTAGTTCTTAGTTGTTAGACGCAGTAAAGACTGAGCTGATTAGTTGTGCAGTATGCACATGCATCCAAAGACCTATCAACACTCACTTCCCTTTTATCTAGTTTAGTGGCACCTCCTCATTTGAAAACATTTGCAGTCTACATGAACCATACAAACATTAGAGGAATGGTGAGAGCACTGAGTACCCCCGCTCTGGGGCTTCTAGCCTGGCTATGCTTGTTCTTCTCAGAGCCTGTTCAGGCTGGAAAGGTGCTTGTCATGCCGGTGGATGGCAGCCACTGGCTGAGCATGAAGATCCTGGTGGAGGAGCTGTCTCAGAGGGGTCATGAGATGGTGGTCCTGATCCCTGAAACCAGTGTTCTGATAAGGGCTTCTGGCAATTACACCACTAAGTCTTTCCATGTGCCCTACACTCTTGCTGAGCTGAATGCCAAATTGGACCACATAAAGAACAGTGCGTTTGAGAAGCCGCCACAATTTGCTGATATTTTTACAAATTTGGGGAACCTTATGCAGTTCACAAATATGCAGGTGAAAGCCTGTGAAGGACTGCTGTATGATGAGCCACTGATGAAGAGTCTAAGAGAGACAGGATTTGATGTTTTGCTCACTGATCCTTTCCTGCCGTGTGGCACTATTCTTGCTGATTCCTTCTCACTTCCCAGTGTTTACTTCTTGCGAGGAATTCCCTGTCGGCTTGATGAGTCAGCTGCCCAGTGTCCCTCGCCTCCGTCTTTTGTCCCGCGCCTCATCACCGGCTACTCAGATAAGATGACTTTCCCACAGAGAGTAAAAAACACGCTTATGACAGTTTTTGAAATATACCTTTGTCGTAAACTGTTTGCCAGTGCTGATGAACTAGCCAGTAGATATCTGCAGAAGGACACTACATACAAAGAGCTATTAGGGCACGGTGCTGTCTGGCTTCTAAGGTATGACTTTACCTTTGAGTTCCCCAAACCTCAAATGCCAAACATGGTCCAAATAGGGGGCATCAACTGTGCAAAGAAGAGTCCACTGACAAAGGTAAGATGTTAATGAGCATAGTCATTTTCAGATCTAAATTGTCTTATACAGAGATTTCCCTGAGTTATGTATTTTACAATAGTGAAAGGCACTTATTGATAAGACAAATAATGCAAAAAACAAACAAAACAAATGGCAATTATTAATCTCTAGGTTAATGTTAATGCCTACCAGGTGCAACAATTGGGTATGGCAGTGGCCAAACCTTGGCTGCCTGGTCAGGTCAATGCAAAGTAATATATTTTCATTTATTTTCATTTAATTTGAATTATCTAGTAGTGATTTATTGTCTAAAAATAAATTCAAAAACAAATCTAGGCGATAATATAGAGTGGAAATGGCTAATGAGCCAATTAGTGCTCCTCTGCCGCCATCCACTGGTTATAGTGGTAATTCCATGTCTTTTTTTTATTTTAAAATAAGTGTTTGCTCCCTTTCGAGCCAACTCATGCTGCATCAAAGTAATGATGGGTGTCTTCAAATCAGTGGTTCAGAGCATCTGCCAAAGTCACGTAATCATGCGTATTCACTGAGATCGCTCACAAGTGTCTATGGTTTTTACCTGATCTCTGAGCAGTTTTATACATTTGTAGACATGAGTACACAGCTCTCCCATTCTCCCGTTTATGATCTGTTTAACAGTCCTGTCTAATATGTTATTAGATATACTGTATACTTTCTTTGTATAACAGTTCTATGAAAAAGTATTAGCGTTTGCAGTGTGGTTGATATCCAATGACGCTAGCTGAGCAGAAATACTCATGTTTCGCTTGGTCCCCTCAAAGTTGTGTTGGATTTTCTCTTTAGCATAAAGGTTGAGCGATCCATCTATCACTGTTTTCCATGTTATAATTGTGTAGCCTGTTTAGATATCAACTGTTCTTTCGATAGTAAATAAATGATGATTGCACTTTAAAGGATGGGTATTATGGTATATTTAGTCAAAACCATAAACTTGAGGGAAAATGTTAAATGTTTCTACATTGAATTGTGCTTTTGAAAGTGGACATTTTCCCATCTAACTAAAAGTTTTTAAAACATAAAAAAAAAAAATCTTTCATCGCATATGTTTAAACCTGCTGTCAGTAACTTTTTTGTGTTCAAGATTTACAAAAATTATATAATGAGAATGTACAACATGAATCCATTTTCCAAACCACTTTTTGTCTTACCCTGAATCAATGTGGTACACTTATAATAAGTGTTTATATTGGGACTATTTCAGACCGGACTGGTAGGAACCGGTGTGGAGGAGCACAGTCCCTGCATGACTCGCCATAGACATAAACAGAGAGAAGTAGCTCCGGCTGCAATGTTCTTCCGCAAGAGGCATGCAGTTCTGTTTATTAACCACTAGAGCGCAAAAAGTTACGGACTGCAGCTTTAATAAACAGCAGTATAGTAGTTTAACAATTTTGTTACATGAAAACATTTTGTAGTACTATCACAATGTTGAATGTACAGGTATACCAATTTTTCATTAACAATACAGTCTAGGGTATATTAGTACCAAATATACCCTTTCTATAAAATCCATATAAAAAGTTTTTGTGTCCATTTACAGAATGTATACAGTGGCACCCAAAAACATTTGGAGACTCACTTTTTCACTCATTTTTTCACAATAAATTCTATATAATAGCTAGTTGTCATTTTTCACTTGCTGCCTGTCTCCAGCCACAAATGAACCAGAAGAACCAGCATGTTTATAGTCTTGTTGTGAATGATTCACTAGTGTATGTTGTCTCAAAGAAAGAAAAAAAGGCTTGCCTTCATAATCTTTAGTCTAATTGTAATAAGAGTTTTCTCACTCTAGCTGTAACTAATATTTTCAATCATACCATCCATTTTATTATTTGTTATATCTTTTTGACAAATCCTTAAACTAATTAATTTTGTTATGGCTACTCTAATTATTTTACAGCAGCCTTGCATAGGAAAAGTGTTCGAAAATGTGAGCCATTGCATGGTTTTGGATAATTTGCCAATCGTGTCATATACATCATCACAATTTGCAAGTTTAACTGGTCAACAAACAAATGATATCTCTTTAAGCACACATGTAGTTAATAGACAAGTATTTTTAAAACAGGCTGTGTTTGATTTTTATCTTCAAGCTCATGCTTCACTCTTTAAAAAGAAATGTTTAAAAGTGCACAACTTACATTAATAATGAACTTTAATTACACATAGTTCCACAGATTTTCATGTCTTTGTTTCAAATATAGCATTTAAAAGTGTCTTGGTTTTTGTTTAGTGCTTGATTAATAGGTTATAGTTTATAGATAAGTATTTAACAGTGTTCCATTTGATTTTTGTTAAAATGTGAGGTAAAAAAAAACATATCCAGTATTTTGCATATCTTTTGAAAAAAATCTTAATATATACCTATTTGAATCACAAGACCTAATGACATTTCATGCTTGCATTTAGCATTTGACAGGAAGAATCAATTATATAAAAGACATTACAAGCCGTATGCATTTTTCTCTATTTAATTTTTTGCATTACATAACATATTTCTAAACTTTCACCCCAATTGGTTGCTTCACCACCATATATAAATATATAAGTCCCACCCAGCTGCTAGGATCTTCACCTCTGCTTTCATAAACTTGTTGTGAGATATTGCAGTAGTTTAAGCTACAAATTACCTGGTGGTTTCTTGCCACTGTATTTTTCAAAAGCTTTGGTAGAATGGCTGGCGTGTGGTTGCTCCTGAGTCTCTTCTTCTTCTTGGGTTCAGCTGAAGCTGGGAAACTGTTGGTTATTCCATCAGATGGCAGTCATTGGTTAGGGATGAAGCATTTTGTGGAGGAGCTGGGGAGGAGAGGAAACCAGGTGGTGGTCGTCGTCCCAGAGGCAAGTCTGAGTATGGGTCCTTCACAGAATACCACCACTCTGACATATCCAGTGAACTACACCAAGGCTGAATTAGAAGCAAGCTTAGCAGGGAAAATAAACACAATTCTGAGTTTTGATATCTCTACAGACCTGGCCAAGTTCCAGGCATTTATCATCTCAATGGATGTTCTTCAAAGGTTCATAGTGAGGAGCGCAGAGGGTCTGCTCTTCAACGAGGACTTGATGAAGAAGCTGCAAGACTACAGCTTTGATGCTATTCTCACTGACCCATTTGAGCCTATTGGGGTTATAGTTGGTGAATATCTCTCCATTCCTGCTATGTATATGCAAGTAAACCTTCCTTGTGGTGTCGACACTCTTGCCAACAAATGCCCAAATCCTCCCTCTTATGTTCCACAACGCAGTACCCACTTTACAGACCAGATGAATTTGTGGCAGAGGTGTGTCAACCTGGTAAGGCTCTCATGCAACCCATAGCTTGCAAATCCATGCATACTTACGCAGATGAGATCGCCTCACGTGTACTGCAGAGAAAAACATCAATTGTGGAGATCATGAGCCGTGCAGCTCTCTGGTTTATGCGCTTTGACTTTGCCTTTGAATTTCCAAGACCACTGATGCCTAACATGGTTATGATTGGAGGAATGTCAACCAAGAAGCCAAAGCCATTGTCACAAGTAAGCTCCCCATAATTACATGTGCATGTAATTGCATGTATTTGCACTAACATTATCAATGCTGTAGCTTTCTACTTTTATCCCTGTCTGTCTTCATCATTGGACTGTGAAAATATCTAGCAAATGCACAAGCAAACCTCAAAATCTAATATAGGCTGAGAAAGAGCAAGAAACATTTCTTGTTAAAGGAGGTCTAAGAGGACAGAAATATAATTCAAGAAGTATGTGGATGCTTCTCTTAAAACATCTTAATCTGAAAACATCAACAATATGATAAAGTTTATTTATCTCTGGCAATTGATGCAAAGTACAACCTTTTGTTAAAGTTTGCAATCTCCTCCTTCTACAAAATAAACTGACACGAAACATAGGCCTAATCTATTTTCTACCTTGATGTTATCATGATAGCTGATATATTCATTTAGATGGGCTAGCTTGAGTGTGCCATATTAAAAGGCACAATGTTTTTTTTTTTTTTGCCAAGAGGCTTTGTTTTTTGTTTCAGTACAGTGTTGTGAAAGACATTTTTGTGAGATATAATCACATATTATAATAGTGATTAATTGTGAAACAAATTCAAATATATTTCACAACACTGGTCTGCTGATTTATAAGGGAGGAGAAAAAACACTTGTTAGATTCTAATAACTCTTGTTTCCGTTTTATATTTAGACATTTAAATTTCTTGTTTTCTCTCTTTAAAACAGCTAGTTAAACCAAAAGGCTTAAGACTGAGCATTTTGTTTAATATATTATAAGCTTTCACATTGGTTTGAGATAGAGATAAATAGATTTGTTTTACCCTTGTCATTTAAATATAGATTAAGTTTTATATTAAATCTCACTCTTGGTGGCCTTATTAACTTAAGAAATGTATACTAAAATATTAAATATATTTCATGTTTTGAGAAAGGCACACTTGGCTTTGCTGTTGTCTTTAGATAGCATCATGTGTTTGGGTATTTTATGCAAATTATTTGTGTTCGATTACATGTTCAGTTCACTTGTTTAGAATACTCCATTAACTTTATAATGAGGTTGAACAAATTTATGTGCATATGCACATGTTGTGCATTTATACTCCTGTGAGTATAAATACACATAATCCTCAAATAATTATTAGTGAATGAGACCCATTGAGTCAATGCCATGTTTAGACTGAGCACATTCTACTATCTGCAAACATCACCACCCCTTTGAACCCAGTCCGAACTCCTGACTTATTTTAAGATGGTATTCTTAAACCTGTATGGTAACTGTAACGATCACCAGCTGGAGTGCCCTTGAGAGCCACCAGAGGGCACTCCACACATAAGACTATATTCACTCACAAACTACATTTCCCATAACTCACTGCCCGGACTCATCATCACTTATCACTGATCACATTCACCTGTACCTCATTCACTGATTGCATTCACCTGTGGCTCACCATCCTGTTAGTCTCTGTCTATTTATACCATGTTCATTCATTTACTCACCGCAAAGTCTTGTTTAATGTTACACTGCAATTCTGAGCATTCCCCTGGTTTTATTGTCTCCTGGTTTTCTGGTTTTGGATTTCTTGCCCTGTTCCCTGGATTACTCTCTTGCCTCTGGTCCCTGCCTGTTTTGTTTGTTTGTTCGTTTCTTTGTTTGGACTGCCTGTCTGTGTATGACCCTTGCCTGTACTTTGGATTACGCCTCTGGATTGCCCTCAAATAAAGCTGCATTTGGATCCACCTTTGAGTCTCGGAGCAGTTCGTAACAGAAGACTTTGCCGCATCCAGATCCAGCAGCTATGACCTCCAGGAATCCAGCAGTACAGATCTCGCCTGATCTTCCCAGCATGAGCCGGGAGTTCGCTGGCCAGGTCGCGGCCTTGGCCCTGGATAGCCTCGATCTGTTCCAGTACACCTGGGGGTTTGTTCCTCTCGCTGCCTCTTGCTCTCTGGGGGATGAGGCACTTCACGCCAGTCCAGCCGAGCCTGCACTTCACGCCAGTCCAGCCGAGCCCGCACTTCACGCCAAATCTGCCGAAGCCAAGTCAGTATGCGTCATGCCCCTGAGACTGAGAGCATCATGCCTGCCGCGCCTGAGACAACAAGCGACATGCCCGCCAAGCTAGAGCCTTCACCGCTGGTCCTACCCAGCTCAAAGCCCTCGCCACCGCTGGTCAAGTCAAGCTCAGAGATGCTTCACTTCCTGTCTGCAGAGCCAGAGCTTCACATCACTTCAGCCGATCCAGAGACTGAGCTTCACGTCACTTCTGCCGATCCAGAGACTGAGCTTCACGTCACTTCTGCCGATCCAGAGACAGAGCTTCACGTCACTTCTGCCGATCCAGAGACAGAGCTTCACGTCACGTCTGCCCGTCAAGAGTCTCGTCTCGCCGAGCCTGAATCTGTTCCTCTTCCCGTGTCTGTGTCTTCGGACAAGATGGCCGACTCCACGCCTGTGTCTCTTGACAAGATGGCCACCGCCGAGCCAGTGTCTCCGTACAAGATGGCCGCCGCCGAGCCAGTGTCTCCGTACAAGATGGCCGCCGCCGAGCCAGTGTCTCCGTACAAGATGGCCGCCGCCGAGCCAGTGTCTCACGACAAGATGGTCTCCGCCGAACCAGTGTCCCAGAACAAGATGGTCTCCGCGGAGCCGGTGTCTGTTCCTCTTCCTGAGCCGGTGTCTGTTCCTGTTCCTGAGCCGGTGTCTGTTCCTGTTCCTGAGCCGGTGTCTGTCCCTGAGCCATGGTTGCTTCCCTGGCCGCCTGAAGGGTCGTCTCCTCCCTGGCCGCCTGAAGGGTCGTCTCCGTCCTGGTCGCCTGCACAGCCTGATCCGCCCTGATCGTCTGCACAGCCTGATCCGCCCTGGTCGTCTGCACAGCCTGATCCGCCCTGGTCGTCTGCACAGCCTGATCCGCCCTGGTCGTCTGCACAGCCTGATCCGCCCTGGTTTTCTGGTTTTGGATTTCTTGCCCTGTTCCCTGGATTACTCTCTTGCCTCTGGTCCCTGCCTGTTTTGTTTGTTTGTTAATTTCTTTGTTTGGACTGCCTGTCTGTGTATGACCCTTGCCTGTACTTTGGATTACGCCTCTGGATTGCCCTCAAATAAAGCTTAATTTGGATCCACCTTCGAGTCTCGGAGCAGTTCGTAACAGTAACACTGTGCTTTACTTACTTAATCTCCTTCAACTACCACTGTCCTTCACACCACTGATAAAATGACTGCCGTGGAGTTTCTCCTGTGGTCTCTTACTAGTTTTCAAACTAAAACAGAGTCTGCAGCGTTTCCGAAAGTCTCAGTTTTCGAGGTTCGAGTAGTGTAGATGACAAGCTTAACCATAGCAAATGTTATGCATTTTAAAACTAAAATATACTAGTGTAAACGGTCCTTTGATGCTATTCTCACAGATCAGCCCATCGGAGCTATAGCTGGTGAATATCTCTATAGCTGGTGAATATCTCTCAATTCCAGCTATTTATATGCCATCCTTGTAGTGTTGACGCTCTTGCCAGTCAATGTCCAATTCCAGCTTCCACAAGCTTTTAATCACTTACTGACCGCATTAATCTTTGGCAAAGAAGTGTGAACCTGGGAAGGACTCTCTTGCACCCTATGGGTCCGTGTATATTTTGGCCATTTGATTTTCCTTATAGAAACGAGTATTAAAAAACAAAAAACGGCTCCTTTTTCGTTTTTTTTTCGTTTTTTAAACAAAACGAAAAACAAGAATTCAGCTCGATTTTTCGTTTTTCATTAAAAAGGAGGAAAATTAATAAACGGCTTGAATATTCGATTTCTAGACGTGAGCGGGAATAATACGCCCCTTTCTGCTGATTGGTCAGCCGAAGATCAAACTGTTCCATCATCAGTACTTCCTCAGTTCCGCACAGCAGAATAATAGTCCTGCGCTGCTACAGCTGTATGGATTGTTAACGCGTTTATTGCAGCTACATTTAATCTTTTATTCATCAAACAACCAGACCAACGAATGGCTCGACACAACACGTACCGGGGCAGAGCCTATACAGGGCTTTCTTCTGTGTAGATAGAAATTCATAGTCCTACACTTCGCATCAGCTGGGCATGGCAGGCTAGGCCTATGTGACGGCTGTCCACTCCGGTTGCCCAGTGTTTAAAAAATAATAATAATTAAAATATAAATTAATATAATTAGTTTTAAATTAAATATTTTAAACACTAATACAAAAAGGAAAAAAAATAATGCATTGACTTGGGTATGTTGGGCCTATAACGTTCACACAAGAACTGTCATTCTGACAACCGGAGAACAACAGTTCACACAGTTCCAATAGCCTAAATTGCGATGAGCTAAATAAACTAAAGCAGATAAACACGCCAACAGTCAAGCGCAGACCAGTAGGCCTATTGAAGTGTTCAGAAAATACACAGCTGTTATAGCTACCTTTTGTTTTTGAGTTTATCTTGTTAATAGTGAGTGTTAATTGATGTCAAGCAAAACGGTGTGTTATTTTCTCTGCCAATTAAATTTCCAAAGCACATCAAGTGCGTTCTCTCCACGTTGTCCTGTGTGTCCTGCAGCTTTGAGAGGTGAGAGTTGGCCATCCAAACAAAACAGGCCAAAGAAGTGTATGGGAGATGCAAGGTAGCCTACATTAATTTATGAAATAAACACTTACAATAGCCTAACCTATGTCTCTTTTACCTGCATATAGCCATAAGTGGATTTTAAATTTACAAGGACCCCATAGCGTAATTATAACAGTGATTCAGCCCAAAAAGAATGTGTGTGTGTGTGTGTGTGTGTGTGTGTGTGTGTGTGTGTGTGTGTGTGTGTGTGTGTGTGTGTGTGTGTGTGTGTGTGTGTGTGTGTCTGTGTGCAAATGGCCTCCATCCTATGATTTTTGTATAAATAGCCTGCAACTTTTATAATCGACTGTCGCTTTTTGCCAGAAAGTCGCACCTGAGTGTCACACCTGGTCATGTTGAGAGAGACGTGCGCGTTGCATCGTTGTTAAAACTGCACTTTATTATTAGCAGAATTAGTATAAAATAGGCTACTGGTAAATAAAATGGCTACAACAACACCACAGGCTATGCGCATTCTACTTGCCAAACAGACCAATTGTAACCATTGACCATTGTACAAAAGAAATAAAGCATATTATTTTTTAAATGTTTGGCTGTCTGTGTTTTATTTTGATAATAATGTGAGGCGCGGGCACCAAATTAGATTTTTTCTAATTTGGAAATAACTTAGCCTAATACTGTCGTCATCATCATAGGCTACAGATGAGTAGGACATCATAATCATCATCGAAACAGTAAAATGTATAATTTTATTTGGGCACATTTAAAATGACTACAAAGTCATGCCTTTGAAAAATAAATAAAACAGGATGCGCTGCGTGCGCCTCGGTCTCCTTGAACATCTGGCTCACACCACAAACATGAAACAAAATAGCCTACAGCGAACGAGTCTACTTTTAAAAGTCAACATTTAGATTATTTGAGGTTAAATGCATTATTTAGTCCCTTTGGTATAAATTACAGCATGTTTCATGATAATAAAAAATGTGAAAAATACGGTATGATAGGCTATGGCAAATTCGCTGACCCCCTGGCACTTTGCTGGTCTAAAGCCGCTGGTCTAAACAGAATAAACTCCTGTATAGGCTCTGCCCGGGACGTGTTGTCTCGAGCCATTCGTTAGTCTGGTGGTTTAATGAGAAAGAGATGAAATGCAAGTTGCAATAAACGCGTCAAGAATACGCATTTACTCGCATTTGCCCATCAATTTTTTTCAAGCGGATGCAAATTTGTAAAATAATCCTATGCAACTCGTGTCGTAGGTTACATTTCAAGCGTTCTGAAGGTAGGCTATAGCTTCTATAGGGTTTCCTGGTGAGAAACAAACCAAAATGGCAAATGAAAATTTTGTGTTGCAGTCTTGTGTGTGTGTGCAGCAGCTCGCTCCACGCACAAGCACATTCTTTAAGATATCAATTATAATAAATGTTAATACATTTTTGTTTTTTTAACATGTCTGTTGTTCTATGGTTGTCAGTTAGTCAGAATGACAGTTCTTGCGTGAATGTTATAGGCCATAGTCTACATCAATGCATTATTCTTTCCTTTTTGTATTAGTGTTTAAAATATTTAATTTACAACTAATTAATTTATATCTTAATCTATTTATTTGTATTAGTGATTAAAATATTTAATTTACAACGAATTAATTTATATCTTAATCTATTTATTTTTATTAGTGTTTAAAATATTTAATTTACAACTAATTAATTAATTAATTTATTTATTTATTTTTACTGGGCAACCAGGGTAGGTTATGACAGCCGTCACATAGGCCTAGCCTGCCATGCCCAGCTGATGCGAAGTGTAGGACTATGAATTTCTATCTACACAGAAGAAAGCCCTGTATAGGCTCTGCCCCGGTACGTGTTGTGTCGAGCCATTCGTTGGTCTGGTTGTATGATGAATAAAAGATTAAATGTAGCTGCAATAAACGCGTTAACAATCCATACAGCTGTAGCAGCGCATGACTATTATTCTGCTGTGCGGAACTGAGGAAGTACTGATGATGGAACAGTTTGATCTTCGGCTGACCAATCAGCAGAAAGGGGCGTATTATTCCCGCTCACGTCTAGAAATCGAATATTCAAGCCGTTTATTAATTTTCCTCCTTTTTAATGAAAAACGAAAAATCGAGCTGAATTCTTGTTTTTCGTTTTGTTTACAAAATGAAAAAACGAAAAAGGAGCCGTTTTTTGTTTTTTAATACCCGTTTCTATAAGGAAAATCAAATGGCCAAAATATACACAGACCCCTATGGCTTGCTGACATTTGTTTACTCGTGCAGATGAGATCGCTTCACGTATAGCTAATTCAGAGAAAAACATAGATGATAGAGATCATGAGCCATGCAGCTTTCTGGTCCGGTGATGCCATACATGATCATGATTGGAGCAACAGTTAGCCAGAAACCAAAACTTTTATCACAAGTAAGTCTTCATTGTTCCGTTCTTAAGATTTTAGGTGCTGCAGCTGTGTTGTTTTTGATAAAACTTTTCCTAATTTCTGTTGTCAGCTTGAAAAAAGAACCAAAAAAAAAGAAACATACATTTCCAGTAATTCTAGTAACACTGAATATACAAGGTTATTAAATATTAGTGAGAAGAACACTTAAATACTAAGTGAGTTGATAATGTTGATTTGAAGTGTCAGTTTTTGCATTAATCTGACTACATTCAAACCTGAACACAGAGGAGTGTTTTGTTACACATAACATCATAATTCAATAAAAATGTAACAGAAATTAACAGGTATGCTTTGTCACAGCTTATTAAATCAGGATCTGATTTCAACCACTTATTTGAGTCTTTTGGCTCAATTTTACCATAGTGTTACTGCCACACCAGTTGTGTGTCTGCATGTGTTTTAGTGGGTGTGTCTGTTTTGTAATTTTGTGTAACCTCTTCCTTGCTGTTTTTTTTTACTGCATTGTGGCTGAATTATTGATTTTATTTCACACATTTGCAAAAATGTGCTATAGTCACGCTAGTTCTTATATACAGTATGGGGTGGGGGGTGCGGAGTGGATGTGTCAATTTTGCACTCTTGACATTTTGGAGTGTCTCCCCTTCATTGCTGTGCACTTTTTTCTGCACAGTGGCTGATTTGTAATTTGTACCACCAAAAGATTCTCAGAGCTTTCGTATGTTTTAGCATTTCCCATTCATTTCCTGTCATTTTTGACTACGAAGAACTAAGTGTGACTTTTTTTTCTTGACCATTTAACATATCTGAATCATATTCATGATTTGATTTTGTTTACATAGATAATGCAACAAAAGTCACCAAGTGTCATCCCATTCCGATGATGAAGCAAAATTTTTTTAACATTTTAAATAGTTTTCTGTCATTTTTGACCGAAGAGGCCCAAAAAACTAGAAATACATATGCTGACAGGAAGGTAGAACATCATATCATTGCATTCGGACCAAATTCAATGATTGGACAAACACTTTATGGTTCTACACCTTCCACAGACGAGATATAAGCAATAAATACATTTAGACCACTTAATTTGTGACTATCTTGGAATGGATAATTCATTGAAATATGCTCCCGAAATTGAATCAGTGCGATCTCAACATTTATTTGGGAGCATTTGTGCGAGTGCAAATTATTGTTGTGGTGCGACCTTTTTTCTAGAAATGCACCAGTCAACAGGCATTAAATCAGTTTTTAGTTTCATTTTAGCTGATCTCTATTCCAGACGAAAAAATGCCAGGCACAGCAAAATCACTGTCCGCAATGCTTGAAATATAGGAAGAAAAAAAAAATATATATGGAATTGGATTGGGGGTTTGAATGTATTTCTGAAGGGAACTTACTGTCTTCAGATTAGTTTCAATGGCATTTTCTTTTCCTCTAACCTCCGGATAAAGTAGTATTTAGAAGCGCAGCTGCTTTGTATATAGCGAATTTGGAGGCCAAGGCAACACTTCAAACTTGTTGTGCTCCTCAAACCATTCCTGAACCATTTTTGCTTTGTGGCAGGGCATTATCCTGCTGAAAGAGGCCACAGCAACCAGGGAATGCCGTTTCCATGAAAGGGTGTACATGCTCTGCAACAATGCTTAGGTAGGTGGTACGTGTCAAAGTAACATCCACATGGATGGCAGGACCCAAGGTTTCTGAACAGAACATTGCCCAAAGCATCACACTGCCTCTGCCAGCTTGCCTTCTTCCCATAGTTCATCCTGGTGCCATTTGCTCCCAAGTTAAGCGACGCACACTCACTCGGCCATCCACGTTATGTAAAAGAAAATGTGATTCATCAGACCAGGCCACCTTCTTCCATTGCTCCTTTGTCCAGTTCTTATGCTCATGTGCCCACTGTTGGCGCTTTCGGAAGTGGACAGGGGTCAGCATGGGCACCTTGACTGGTCTGCGGCTATGCAGCCCCATACGCAACAAACTGCAATGCACTGTGTATTCTGACACCTTTCTATTAGAACCAGCATTAACTTCTTGAGCAATTTAAGCTACAGTAGCTCGTCTGTTTGATCAGACCACATGGGCCAGCCTTCGCTCCCCACGTGCATCAATGAGCCTTGGCCACCCATGACCCTGTTGCCGGTTCATCACTGTTCCTTCCTTGGACCACTTTTGATAAATACTGACCACTGCAGACCAGGAACACCCCACAAGAGCTGCAGTTTTGGAGATGCTCTGACCCAGTTGTCTAGCCATCACAATTTGGTCCTTGCTCAAATCCTTACACTTGCCCATTTTTCCTGCTTTTAACACATCAACTTTGAGGACAAAATGTTCACTTGTTGCCTAATATACCCCACCCATTAACAGGTTCCGTAATTAAGAGATAATCAGTGTCAATGGTCACCTGTCAGTGGTCATAATGTTATGCCTGATGCCTGAATTGTAGTTGTGGTGCTCCTTGATTTTCGGTGGGTGCTCCTAAATGTTTTGCACCAGTGCTACCAAGTAAAAAAGTTAATTTCGAGCCCTGTATCAGCATGTGAAGAGACAAGCACAACAAAAAATGTTTCTGGAACAAATCACCTACCCTGCCTTTAATAAATGCTGTAAAAGTACTGTTAGTTCATGATACCTAATGCATACCTCTTGACCTTTTGTATGAACAAAGCTGTCTTTCGATAACTGTGATAGTTCTTATATGCTTGTATATTCTTGAAATAATTAATCCAGAGCTACATTTGACCTACTTGTTAGACTTTAAACCGCAGTGCAGTGACATAGCGTATAAAATCTGAGCTGATGCAGCCAAAGACCTATCAACGCTCACTCCCCTTTCGTCTAGTTTGAGGCCCCTCCTCTTTTAAAAACATTACCAGGCTTCTTTAACTTATCTCTATATGCTTTCTACTAGACTAATGTTAAAAAAATGGTGAGAGCCGTGAGTATTCCCGCTCTGGGGCTTCTAGCCTGGCTATGCTTGTTCTCCTCAGAGCCTGTTCAGGCTGGAAAGGTGCTTGTCATGCCGGTGGATGGCAGCCACTGGCTGAGCATGAAGATCCTGGTGGAAGAGCTGTCTCAGAGGGGTCATGAAATGGTGGTCCTGATCCCTGAAACCAGTGTTCTGATAAGAGCTTCTGGCAATTACATCACTAAGTCTTTTCGTGTGCCCTACACCCATGCTGAGCTGAATGCCAACTTGGACCACATAAAGAAGAATGCGATTGAGAAGCCTCCACAATTGACAGATTTTTTTGAGAATTTGGGGAACCTGATAGAGTTCACAAATATGCAGGTGAAAGCCTGTGAAGGACTGCTGTACGACAAGCCCCTGATGAAGAGTCTAAGAGAGAAAGGATTTGATATTTTGCTCACTGATCCTTTCCTGCCGTGTGGCACTATCCTTGCAGATTCCCTCTCACTTCCCCCTGTTTACTTCTTGCATGGAATTCCCTGTCGGCTTGATGAGTCAGCCGCCCAGTGTCCCTCGCCTTCGTCTTTTGTCCCGCGCTTCATCACTGGCTACTCAGATAAGATGACTTTCCCTCAGAGAGTAAAAAATATGCTTATGACAGTTTTTGAAATGTTCCTTTGCCGTAAACTGTATACCAGCTTTGATGAACTAGCCAGTAGATATCTGCAGAAGGACACTACATATGAGGAGCTATTAGGGCACGGTGCAGTCTGGCTTCATAGGTATGACTTTACCTTTGAGTTTCCCAAACCTCAAATGCCAAACATGATACATATAGGGGGCATCAACTGTGCAAAGAAGGGTCTACTGACAAAGGTAAGATCTTAATGAGTATAGTCATTCTCAGTTCTAAGTCATGCACAAAATACAGAGAATCACGTGACTTTTACTATAGTGAAAAGCCCTTATTTATTAATGGAGATATATTACTATGTGTAACATATAATTTGTAATTGTTTAATAAAGACAAAAGCAAATAAATTAAAGTGATCTGGTTATTATATCCGTGTCACGTGAGTTCAACAGCACTGCAAATGTGTACATTTTTAATGTTATAATTAATATATTGTGATTTGATAATGTCTAAAAAATAAATGTCTAAAAATATATGTAAATTTTTTTTTAAAAATGGGCTATATTAGAGAGTGGAAATGGCTAATGAGCCAGTAAGTGCTCCCCTGCCGTTATCTAATGGTTATAGTGGTAATTTCATGTCTTTTTTAGATTTTAAAATAAAAGTAAAAAAAGTCTGAAACTATTTTTGAAAACAAAATAAAGGTTAGTTTTTTACCAAGCGTTAGTTTTCCTATATCGTGAAACCTTTAGTTCCCTTTCAGTTGGTCACGTTCGATGTACGCCGGAAGTCACCGACGAATTGGGATCACTTCAGGGAGCCCCTATCAGCTTCGAGATATAGAGAACAGGCCAATGGGCTCCGCCCCGCACCACGGGTATAAACAGGAAGCGAGAGCAGCGCACTATTGCCATTCACTTCAGAGCCGAATGGCGTTGATGAAGCAAGACTGCATTTCTAAAAGAGAGCCTATCTACAAGAGAGATACTCCAGAGAACGAGAAGGACGCTTTGTGCTTTGTGAAGGCACAATCAGTGCTATCACGTGCTCACCGCTGCATCAGCATAACAAACTGCTGTTCTCACAGCAACTGTCGGTTGGTGAGGGCGTTTGTTTCAGTGAGTGCAGACACAGGACTGCACTTACTTCCTGTGTGCTGCCGCGGTCTTCCCCTGGGTGCTTCAGCACCGTTGAAAGAGCGTTTCCTCACAAAACCGCATTTCTGGATGCGGTTGTTTCCTGTCCTGACGGCCACGATCCCTCTCGCATAAACATGTTGAGACTGTGTTCGTGGGTGATCCGTGTTCTCTCAGGGGAACGGGATCACGTCGACGTCCGCGTGAGGGTTTGAGTGTTTAGCGCGCCGTGTAGCTTCCGGGTGACAGCACGGGTTGCCGATGCGTGGTCAAGACTATGATACCTCAAACGGGATTGAGTCCCTTCGCTTATACCCCGATCTAGTCTCTTTTCTGGTGCACCAGAAAAGGGGCTACTTTGGCTGATAAGCCTGGGTGACCTGAGGATTACAGTGAGGCTTCCCTGCCGAGTACACCTCCGTGGGCCCCCCACTCCTCTATCGCATCGCAAGCATGTTGAGACTGTGTTTGTGGGTGGTTTATGTTCTCTCATGAAAGCATAACCACGTCAGCGCATTTTTCGTCTTGCCTTTTTCATAAAGGCTTGAGTGTTCAGCGCGCCGTGTGCCGTCTCACGGCCACGCTCACTATCTCACATGTCTGCTGGTAGCTTACAGATGGGATTGCTGGTCCTTAAAAAAAGGGGACCTAGCGTTTCATTTGGGACTCTAGCAGAGGACAGGTGTCAGTCGCTGCATCGAAGAGAGGGCTGTTATGTGTTGAAAATGAAGATGATGCTGAGATTCCCACTATAATAGTGGGCGCTCGTGCTGAATCAGATTCATGCTTGACAGCCATGCTTTCCCGGGTGGCTGAGGCGTAGTGCAACGCATAAATCGCCTTGCCCGCCCCTTGCCTTTTCCCGGATGTGCATTGGAAGGCTTTGGCATTGTGGAACTATTTGGTGCCAAAATGTGGAACACCAATAGGGCCATAATCTCTATAAAGTTTTCCTCTCTCTCACTACCCTCATCGGTGGGGTGGCAGTGCTACTGGCAGACCACCTCCGCCCTGCTTAATGCACGAGGGTAGTTCTGAGCCGAGGTTGAGCTGCGCACAGCGCTGGCCCTTGGCCAGACGATGTCCACCCTGGTCCAGAAACACCATTGACCCAGATTTGGTCAGGAACTGTTCTTCCCCCGGAGGAGGGCCGGGGGGAAAACCATTAGTAATTCTGTTCCGCCACTGGTGTTAAAAACAGCCAGTGGTACCCAAATTCTCAAGAGCAGTTCCAATACCTCTGGGTCTCGGGAGTTCAGGAATGGCAGCGTGTGACGCTACAAAGCCTCGCCGCTCTCATTCCCCTCCCAAAAAGAGGGCGAGAATGGCTGTGTGTGACGCTACAAAGCCTCGCCACTCTCATTCCCCTCTTCTCAGCGGTGCGTGGACGGCAGTGTGCGACGCTATGCCTCGCCGCTCTTGTTCCCCGCTGAGGAAGGAGGTGAGGCAGACCGTGTGCAACGCCACAAAGCCATGCCACGCTCAGCCCCTCCTTCATTTGGAGAGCACGCTGGGCGGTGTACAACACTCCCATGCCTTGTCAGCCTCTGGTGCCTCTCCAAATTGGCAGCAGGGGGTGCCGGCTGTGGGAACGCACACGAGAGGCCTTCCCACACTCGCACACCCCCTCAGCGGAAGCAGGTAGTGTTGCACAGCACACTCAGACCCCACTGCGGGCCGCTACCACGCCGTCTGTCAGGTCCCTGCATGCCACTATGCTGCCCCGCTGCGGGTACGTCTGTGGTGCCGTTGGTCCCACTTGCACGGTCTCTGGGAGCCTGGCTAGTGCTTCCCAGCCCATCTCACCGGCTCATCCGTACCATCAGACTCGGATTCAGTTCGCCTGGCGCTCCCCCAAAGTCAGTGGCGTTCACTTCACTTCAGTATCAAAGAAGGACGCCCCTGTGCTTCAGGCGGAGGTCGCTGTCCTACTGGCAAAGGACACGATAGAGCCGGTCCCTCCAGCCAATTTGGAGTCCGTATTCTACAGCCCGTACTTCATTGTACCCAAGAAATGCGCCGGGTTTCGACGATCTTGGATCTGCGATACTTGAACCGCTCCCTTCACAGGATGCCGTGCAGAATGTTAACACAGAAACGCATTTTCAGGTGCATCCGTCCCCAAGATTGGTTTGCAGCGATCGACCTGAAGGACGCGTACTTTGATATCTCGATTCTCCCTCGACAAAGACCGTTTCTACGCTTTGCATTCGACGGACGAGCATGTCTTCACGAAAGTCACGGAGGTGGCCATTGCTCCCATGAGAGAGCGTGGTGTTCGCCTTCTCAACTATCTCGACGGTCCGGACGGACAGTACTGCGGCCATTCCGTACATCAACAAACAGGGTGGTCTACGCTCCCGCCGCATGTCCCAACTCCCCCACCATCTCTTCCTGTGGAGTCAGAAGCATCTGAAGCTCAATCGTGCGGCCAACGAGCTATCACGGTTACTGGTGTTCCCCGGAGTGTGGAGACTCCACCCCCAGGTGGTCCAGCTGATCTGGAGTCGCTTTAGGGCCGCACAGATCCATCTGTTTGCCTCCCCCGACATGACCCACTGTCAGTTGTTTTATTCCCTGACTGAGGGAACCCTTGGCACGGATGCCCTGGCACACAGATGGCCCTGGGGTCTACGCAAATATGCATTACCCCCAGTTAGCCTTCTCGCACAGACACTGTGCAAGGTCAGGGAGGACGAGGAGCAGCTCCTCTTGGTAGCTCCGTATTGGCCCAACAGGACTTGGTTCCCGGAACTAGTGCTCCTCATGACAGCACCTCCTTGGCCCATTCCTCTGAGGAAGGACCTCCTAACTCAGAGACGGGGCACCCTGTGGCACCCGTGTCCGGACCTCTGGAAACTCCATGTCTGGTCCCTGGACGGGACGCAGAGGTTCTAGGTGACCTACCGCAAGCGGTAGTTGACACCATCACTTCCGCCAGAGCCCCCTCTATGAGATTGCTATATGCACTGAAGTGGAACCTGTTCGTCGATTGGTGCTCTTCTCACCGAGAAGACCCCCAAAAGTGTTCGGTCAGATCTGTGCTCTCTTTTCTTCAAGACGGGTTGGAGCGAAGGCTGTCTCCCTCCACCCTCAAGGTGTATGTTGCCGCTATTGCTGCAAATCACGACTTGGTTAATGGTGAGTCCTTAGGTAAGCATAATCTGAAAGTCATGTTCCTGAGGTGGGCGAGGAGACTAAATCCGCCTCGTCCTCCCTCTATACCCTCTTGGGACTTATCTCTGGTGCTGACCGCACTGCAGAGGGCGCCCCTCGAGCCTTTGCAGTCAGCCGAGCTGAAAATCTTGTCTCTAAAGACAATACACCTGATTGCATTGGCCTCGGTTAAGAGAGTAGGGGACCTGCAGGCATTTTCGGTCGACGAATCGTGCCATGCCTGGATTTCGGGCCAGGTAACTCTCAGGTAATCCTGAGACCCCGGCCTGGATATGTGCCCAAGGTTCCCACTACTCCCTTTCGTGATCAAGTGTTGAGCCTGCAAGCGCTGCCCTCGGAGGAGGCAGACTCAGCCCTGGCCTTTCTCTGTCCAGTTCGCGCCCTGCGCATCTATGTTGACAGAAGCAAAGCTTTAGGACCTCAGAGCAGCTCTTCGTCACTTGTGGAGGCCAGCAGAAGGGAAAGGCTGTCTCCAAGCAGAGGATGGCCCACTGGATAGTGGATGCCATCGTTTTGGCATATGAATCCCAAGACGTGCCCTGCCCGCTCGGGGTTAGAGCTCACTCCACCAGGGGTGTAGCTTCTTCCTGGGCGCTGGCTCGTGGCGCCTCACTGACAGACATTTGTAGAGCTGCGGGCTGGGCGACAACTAACATGTTCGCTAGGTTCTATAGCCTACGTGTAGAACCGGTTGCTTTTCGTGTGCTCGCTTCCCATAGTCAGCAACACTGAAGTGCCCGTTCTAGTGTCGGCTTGCTGCGCCATTTCCTTCCCCATGGAACGGATATGTGCGCTTATTTCTCCAGTCGAGTTCCCCAGGAAATGGCGAACCCTGTTGAGTCCTCCTCAACCCCCGGCAGTGGGATGTGGCGGTGCGTCTGACGCCAGGTCTGGCACTTGTATGCATTGGTGGAACTTGTGTCAGGCTGGGTTCCGTATGTTGTGACCCCTACGGTGGTCCCATATGTGTATTTTCCACGGTACAGCTCCCTACGGCGAGCTTGTGTCTTTCCCTCGGCAGAGTTCCTCTGCCGTCTCAGTACAGTGTCGTTCCCCTGCCTGCAACAGGCCGGGGCCACCCCTGGGACTTCCGTATGTTGCTCTGCCCAAGGCCAGTCCATACGTGTATTCTCCACATGGTAACACCCTCCGGGCATGATGTGGCTTCTGCAGCATCCCTCCAGGCATGCTTTCCAAGCGTTATCCAATAGTCTGCTGAGTGGGTCTTGCGGAACAGCAGCAGTGACTCTCCCTGCGTGAGTTTTCCCGCCCGGAACAGACGGGGTCTGAGGAGCACTTCGCTGGGCGCCGGAAGCGGTAGTAACTGAGGCGTTTTCCAAAGGGATCCCAATTCGTCAGTGACATCCGACGTACGTCGAACGTGACCGACTGAAAGGGAACCTCTCGGTTACATATGGTAACCCTCGTTCCCTGAACGAGGGAACGGAGACGTACGTCCCGTCGCCACAGTTGCTGTACCATCACTGCATGGCCGAGTCACTAGTTCGGCTCCTCAGTGAAAAACAATAGTGTGCTGCTCTCACTTCCTGTTTATACCCGCAGTGCGGGGCGGAGCGCGAGATGCAAATCTCGCACACCAATGGCCTATTGGCCTGTTCTCTATATCTCAAAGCTGATAGGGGCTCCCTGAAGTGATGCCAATTCAGGGAACGAGGGTTACCATGCGTAACCGAGACGTTTTACAAATGGGGACAATCTTTTAAGGATGAACCAAAACAAATTTTTCAGCAGAAGAAAGAAATTCATACAGGTTTGGAACAACTTGAGGGTGAGTAAATGAGGGGGAACGGAGACGTACGTCCCGTCGCCACAGTTGCTGTACCATCACTGCATGGCCGAGTCACTAGTTCGGCTCCTCTGTGAAAAACAATAGTGTCCTGCTCTCACTTCCTGTTTATACCCACGGTGCGGGGCAGAGCGCGAGATGCAAATCTCGCACACCAATGGCCCATTGGCCTGTTCTCTATATCTCGAAGCTGATAGGGGCTCCCTGAAGTGATCCCAATTCAGGGAACGAGGATTACCATACGTAACCGAGACGTTTTACAAATGGGGACAATCTTTTAAGGATGATTTTAATGATTACCTGATTAAGCAGTAATCAGAGAGCAGGAGTTAAGGAGTTCAGTCCCAGGTTAGGTGATAATGCTGTCGACAATAGGCTTGTTTGACTTCATACAGCGCTGTACAGACTGATCGGCGGCTGACTTAAAGCAGTGCATTCCGGTTCGAAATTTTGTCAGACTTGAGACAGCGCCAACGCCACGTGACTGTGACGTATGCCATCAAAGTGCCGCGAGAGCGATTCGAGAGAATGCACAGCTGGTTCATTCTGCGCAGCTTCTTCAGAGCAATTTCAAGCAACAAAAAATGTTTTTCAACCATTTTTCAGCAGACTTGCTAAAACCATGAAGTCCCACCCCTAAACCAAGCCACCAGTGGATTAGAGCAAATTGGGTAATGTGTTTGAAAACGCTTAACTGATTGGGGAACACCCACTAGTGTTTTGCAAAGATACATACCTTCTTCACTTCATCATAATGTCAATGCTGATTCAATACACTTTGAACATTGAAATTTCAATCTCAACCAAAACAATGGTTTAGATTAAAACTCAGCATTGTATCAATGTCACTATGCTATCTGGGTAAGACCCATTAATTACTTTAATGCCATATTTGGACTGAGCACATCCTACTAGCTGCAAATGTTTGAATGTTTTCTTTGAATGATATAAAAACTGATGACAGTGATCAGCGTGATTTGAATGTAGTGTGCTTAAGATTTTTATATGAAAGATGAACTGAGAGATAGAGAAAGATATTAGATTTTATGTTAAGTATGGCAAAGATACACTCCAAATCTGTACTGTATGCTAGCTATGAGTATTCATGACAACCTTGAAAAATACATTACATTTTTTTAATGTATAAAAACTCTTAGATCTGCTAAAGAAACTATTTATATTTCTTTAATATGTATATTTTGGGGGGAATCAAATCTGAAATGTCAGGGTGATACAACTGTCCTAATATGATAATTAAGAGAGAAAAAATGCCATTGTAAGAATGCAATTCTAGAAAAGAAAACCGTTTGACAATCTTTTATTATTATTTCTGAGATAATCATTCTATATTCAGAAAATAAAAATAAAAACATGAAAAAAGTAATTATATCATAGAGACCACCCCTGCAAACCCTAAGGTCAGAAATGTATGTGTAATGTATGTTCTTGAAATAATTAACCCAGAGCTACATTTAACCCACTTGTTAGACTTTAAACAGCAGTGCATGACATGGCGTAAAAGTCTGGGCGGATTAGTTGTGCTGTATGTACATGCAACCAGAGATATCAACACTCCCTCCCCTTTTGTCTAGTTTAGAGGCCCCTCCTTATTTGAAAACATTCCCAGGCTTCTTAAATGTACCATATCTCCAGTTGCTGTCTACTATACAAACATTAGAGGAATGGTGAGAGCACTGACTGTTCCCGCTCTGGGGATTCTAGCCTGCCTATGCTTGTTCTTCTCAGAGCCTGTTCAGGCTGGAAAGGTGCTTGTCATGCCGGTGGATGGCAGCCACTGGCTGAGCATGAAGATCCTGGTGGAGGAGCTGTCTCAGAGGGGTCATGATATGGTGGTCCTGGTCCCTGAAACCAGTGTTCTGATAAGGGCTTCTGACAATTACACCACTATGTCTTTTCGTGTGCCCTTCACCCATGCTGAGCTGAAGGCCAACATGGACAACATAGAGAAGAATGCGTTTGAGAAGCCTCCACAATTGATTGATATCTTTGAAAATTTGAGGAACCTGATAGAGTTCACAAATATGCAGATGAAAGCCTGTGAAGGACTGCTGTACGACAAGCCCTTGATGAAGAGTCTAAGAGAGACAGGATTTGATGTTTTGCTCACGGATCCTTTCCTGCCTTGTGGCACTATCCTTGCTGATACCTTCTCACTTCCCGCTGTTTACTTTTTGCGTTTGATTCCCTGTATGCTTGATGAGTCAGCCACCCAGTGTCCCTCGCCTCCGTCTTTTGTCCCGCGCTTGTTCACCGGCTACTCAGATAAGATGACTTTTCTAGAGAGAGTAAAGAATACTTTTATGACCGTTTTTGAAATGTACCTTTGCCGTAAACTGTTTGCCGGTGCTGATGAACTAGCCAGTAGATATCTGCAGAAGGACACTACATACAAAGAGCTATTAGGGCACGGTGCTGTCTGGCTTCTAAGGTACGACTTTACCTTTGAGTTCCCCAAACCTCAAATGCCAAACATGGTCCAAATAGGGGGCATCAACTGTGCAAAGAAGAGTCCACTGACAAAGGTAAAATGTTAATGAGCATCATCATTCTCAGATGTTTTATGAACTGAATCACATGTCTTTTACAATTATAGTGAAATGCACTTACTGGTACAGTTAAGGCAAAAAAAATGACAGCATTTATGCGTTACATCACATAATGTTTATATAACGACGTCAGGACAAACAAGGTCTGCATAACTCTAATTGAGAGTGCCAACCTTAATCAAATAAGATGTGTATAAATAAAAGTGAGACACTCAGAGAGTCTGTGTAGGAGTAAAGATATTGTGCATCATTTTAGAATTTTCTAATCCAGCATGATTTTACTTTGCAAAGTTTTCCCTTTTTTTTTCTTCTTCATTTGACCACAGTTATCTTCGAGAGGAATTGAGGGGCCCCTTTGTGTTTACAGTATGAAGCAGCAGGGGAAATGAGACAGTTTGTTTTTGTAATTATGTTGTGTACTTTTCAGTAAGCAAAAAAGGGATGTTACTCTTTTACTAAGAGGTAGATCTGTTTTTATTGTTGCAGTTTGTTAATTTAGGTATTTGTGTGAGTGAGTGAGTGAGTGAGTGAGTGAGTGAGTGAGTGAGTGAGTGAGTGAGTGAGTGAGTGAATGAGTAAACACAATTTAAGGAAGAACTACGTTGAAAAGGGGGAGTTAACAGTGAAAGTTTACACCATTGTGTCCTTGAAATGTGATATATATATATATATACATATATACATATATATATATATATATATATACACATATATATATATATATATATATATATATATATATATATATATATATATATATATATATATATATATATATATATATATATATATATATATGTATATGTTCAATGCTGATGTCTGTCCTCTTTGTAGGAGCTGGAGGAGTTTGTGAATGGTTCTGGAGAGCATGGGTTTGTGGTCTTCACTTTGGGCTCCATGGTGTCACAGTTACCCGAGGCCAAAGCCAGAGAGTTCTTTGAGGCATTTAGGCAGATACCTCAGAGGGTAAGTGTGGAAACATAAAATACTACTTTTAAATGCTTAAATACAATTGAAATGCAAACTTTAATGTAACACTATGATGGTCATGTTTAAGGACCCTTTGGGGTCCAAGTATGGCCAGCAGTGTTGTCACGTTTTGCTAAAAAAAATGAGTAACCTGGTCTGAAAAAAAAGACCCAAATAATCAACCCAGCCTGAAAAAAAAAGTCAAAAATAAACGACCCACATCATACAGTCTGCATTAAGGGCACCCATTTTTTTTTCAGTTTTCTATCTTGATCTGTTCTGTTTCATTCCTAGAACAGTTTCTAGAACATCCTCCAACTCCCCCAGATGAGGACCAATCTCATCAGGGCATAAATGCACTGAATTAAAAACTAAGATTTTATTGTCCACAAAACTCATAAGGCAACTCCAGCCATTTATTTCCCCTTCCTGTCTAAATAAGATTATTTACAATACAAATGTACCGTAATATGTGTGAATTGATGGCTACTATTAATGACATAAAGATGTTGAATAAAATTACTTTATATGGTAAAAACATATACAATCTGTAGTATGTGGGTTCAGTAAAGTTAAAACGGGAATCCAAACTCTGTCCTAGAGGGCCACTGTCCTGCAGAGTTCAGCTCCAACTTGCCTCAACTCACCTGCCTGGAAGTTTCTAGTATGCCTAGTAAGACCTTGATTAGCTGGTGTGTTTAATTGGGGTTTGAGCTAAACTTTGCAGGACAGTGGCCCTCCAGCAGGAGCAGGATTGGACACCCCTGTGTTAAACACATACAGCTCTGGTTTGAATATTTTCTGGTTTGCACCATTTCGGTTAAAAAGAGTGATACTTGTCTCTGTAACATTGCCGTGCAAAAGATTTGGCAACTCTGATGGCCAGCCATGTATTTTGTGAAACAAAATGTATGTCATGCAAAATAATGCATGTCATCATACTGTATGTTTAGGATTGCATGGCTTCATATTATTAACCTTTAACTCTCTTTGATTTGTAGGTGCTATGGAGGTACACTGGAACAGTCCCTGAAAATGCTCCAAAGAATGTCAAACTGATGAAATGGCTTCCACAAAATGATCTCTTGGGTATGTTTATATTCTCATTTTGACCCTCCTGGAAGATTTAAAGAAATTAGCTTTTTTGGAACTCATGGCATATTTTTATTCACTACAAAATCATTTGTCAACACACTGATATACTGAATGTTTTCTTGTATGTTGTAGGCCATCCTAAGGTTAAGGCTTTTATTACACATGGTGGATCACATGGAATCTATGAGGGAATCTGTAATGGGGTGCCAATGGTGATGCTTCCTCTATTTGGAGACCAAGGGGATAACGCCCAGCGCTTAGTGGCTCGAGGAGTTGCAGAAGCCCTGAGTATCTTTGATGTGACCTCAGAAAAACTGCTGGTTGCATTGAGAAAGGTCCTGAATGACAAAAGGTAAACATATGAATTATGTTCAGCCTGTGCATGAAATGCCGTTTATGCACTGCCTGTAAACCCGAAAATGGGCAAAACTAAAAAAAATGTAAGGTAATCAGTTACATAAATTTTTTTAAGGTAAGAAATTTAAAGTTTAAAGGGTTAGTTCACCCAAAAATGAAAATTATGTCATTAATTACTCACATTCATGTCATTCGACACCCGTAAGACATTCGTTCATCTTCGGAACACAAATGAAGATATTTTTGTTGAAAGCTGATGGCTGAGAAAGGCCTCCATTGACATTCAGTACATTTGCACTCACAAGACCCATAAAAGGCACTAAAAACGTCGTTATAAAGTCCATCTCACTACAGGCTCTACAATAATTTTACGAAGCAACGACAATAGTTTTTGTGCGAAAAAAAAAATCAAAATAACGACTTTATTCTACAAGTTCTTGTCTTCCTTGTCGGCCTCTGCCGTGAAACTCACGAAGCACCACGATGCATGCGCGAGAATATGACGCAGAACCAGTGTTCGGACACGTGACCCAGAAGCGAGGAGATTTGTTTACAACGAGCAGAAAAAGACGCGCCATATCTAAGCTGTTGAATTCTACATTGATCGTGCTTTAGGTCTCGGCGTAGAGCTCAAAATGTGACTAAAGTGTGCATTTCATGGATTCCCGAACGCCGGCGCTACGTCATATTCTCGCGCATGCGTCGTGGTGCTTCGTGAGTTTCACGGCAGAGGCCGACAAGGAAGACAAGAACTTGTAGAATAAAGTCGTTATTTTTAATTTTTTTCCGCCTTTTATGGATCTTGTGAGTGTAAATGTACTGAATGTCAATGGAGCCATCAGCCATCAGCTTTCAACAAAAATATCTTCATTTGTGTTCCGAAGATGAACGAATGTCTTACGGGTGTCGAACGACATGAGGGTGAGTAATTAATGACATAATTTTCATTTTTGGGTGAACTAACCCTTTAAGTAAGCATTAAGTATTTTGTACTCACACATTTTAATTGCTCTTAACTTGAAATATTTGAGTAAGCTAATTCATACATTTAATTTACTATGATAATGTAATCTCAACTTAAATATTTTAGTAGTGGTAACCTGGCTAGCTTTAACTAGCTTTTTCAATAAATGCTTTGCTATATATAAATACCTTGCTAATTAGTGACACAATGCTTTGATGGCATCAGCATAGTATAGCACTTACTACAGTAATATAAAACATTCAACAAATATCTGTTCTCAAACTAAGCTCATGCTCCACTCGTCACCATGATGGTAACCCTACAAAAAACAACATAACAGAAACTCTTCTAAACTAGAATAAAGAAACATTAAACACTACTATCTCCCACTTAAAGGTCCCGTTCTTCGTGTTCTTTTGAAGCTTTGATTGTGTTTACAGTGTGCAATATAACATGTGTTCATGTTTCGCGTGTAAAAAAAAACTGTTTTTTTAACACAATGTACTTATCTGTATATCGCTGTTTTCACTGTCCTAAAAACGGCTGATGACTTCCTTTATTCTATGAAGTCCCTCCTTCAGAAATACGTTTTCTTATATATATAGAAATATGCGTATTCTTGTGGGCGGAGGTTAGTCTGTTCTACTGTTCTACTGACGTCATTTATGAAGGAAGTACCAGGATGTAGTCCAAGCCAGCCGTTCGCTGTAGGCTTTGAAAGGGAACTTCTGTTAAATAAAATATCTCGCTTGGCATTGAACTTTGAGCTTTATAATTTTACAGGTATTATTTATGCTCTAACAGCAACATTACACACTAACTAAAGTTTGAACAATGGGATCACAAAGAACGGGACCTTTAAAATTTATCTTGCACCAAAAACATTATATAACACTTAATTTTAGCATTTACTCTCCCTTTTGAGTGTCATGGGAAAGCATGCTGGGAAATAGAAATCCCAGCCCATTTTCAGATAAATTTAAGTTTGTCTAAATAAAAAAAAAAAACAAGTTCATAAAACTGAAAACAATGAAACAATTCATCTTACTTCAAGCGTGTCAGTTTTGTGACCTCAAAAGAAAAAGGAAGTTCTAAATACACATAAAAGTTAACTTAATTGCTTAATTTGAGTTGGCTCTACTCAAACCAATTAATTATTTTGATTATTAGGGTTTACAGTGTGATGCTTTCTGTTTTGATTCATGCAACATTTAGTATCGAACTCAAAGTGGCATGTTACTGTATATATAAGAAAATACGATTTCAGTCTTTCTAATATCTTTTCAAAATGTCATGCTTAATTCAATGTGTTACGTGCCATTTCCTTGTAATTATTTGTGATATGTACTAGCAATTTCTGAGTGAAAATTGTGACAAAGTAAATCCTACATCAAAATGTTTTCAGTGTGTCGTAGATTATGCAATCCTGTTGTACACTATAAAAAAATCCCCGTAGAATTTACAGAAGAAAAAAACTGCTGTGGTTGCCAGAACTTTACTGTAAAAAAATACGGTAGCAACATTTTAGGTTTTACGGGACATCACTTAGTTTACTGTTCAAAACCATATAATTTAAAGGTTTATACTGTAATAATAACAATAATGTACACTGTAAAAATATACGTTCATTTTACGGGAAAAAATGTACGCTCATTTTACGGGAAAAAATGTATTTCATTACCTGAAATAATGATAAATTTTCCAACCTATTGAAATACTAATATCTGTTATGTACCTTTAGACTGACAACCACCAAACACAGTAGTGATGAGAGTCACATGATGAATCAAAGCTCATCACAAGCAGCTTTTAGGAGGACAATACTAATATATAGAAGGTGCACAGTGTCATTCAAACAAACACTAATCATGGTAACACATATGAAATAAAAAAATGCAATAAACATTAGATGTAACATAAAACCTTAATGTACAAGAACAAACAGTTATTTCAATGAAAATACATCACATGTGATGTGTCACGCAGGGAATTCTGGGAATGTTAATTTACGTTTTTTCACTGTAAATTACACAATGACTTGTTCTTTTTCACTTCCAAAAACTTTAATAAAATTTAATGGTATTTTACTGTAAAATTAAATAAAATGTAAGGTTAAATCTATTATTCACGGTATACAGTACGGAAACGGTTAACCAATTAACTGTTTTTCACAGTAGCATTTTTACAGTCTTTTACCGATAAAATCACAATAATTTTTTAGAGTGTATGCAACAGAATATAAACATACTTCCTCCATCTTTAACTCAACAGCTACAAGGAGAAGATGACAGAGCTTTCAGCTATTCACAGAGACCGCCCCATTGAGCCTCTGGACCTGGCTGTGTTCTGGACTGAATTTGTCATGAGACACAAAGGGGCAGATCATCTCAGAACTGCAGCCCATGAGCTGAACTGGATTCAGTATCATTCTCTGGACGTCATTGGCTTTCTCATTCTCATTCTAGTGACTGTTATTTTTGTGACTGTCAAAAGCTGCATGTTCTGTTTCAGGAAATGCTTCAAGAAAACTCAGAAAAAGAAGAAGGAGTAGATACTTTTTGTCTTTTTTTTGTGGGGACTTCTTTAATCTGTGTTTTTATATTTTTAATATCGCCATGACCTCGATCCATGACTTGAATAAAGCCTCACAAAACCTACTGAGTGTGAATTTTTACCTTTTTCACCGTGTTTTAGTTTGGCCTGGCTATGTGTTATTTCAAATCATGATATATAGGAGATATAATGAAAATGCTAGTACTTATTTCAGAAAACATCTTTGATCATGAATCTTTTTGCTTGTTATCTCTATACCTCTGTTACTGTTACAGATAATTATTAGATTGTATGACATTATGGTGCTTTGAAAGCCTATGTTTGCTAGGTGCCTTCATACAATTGCTGTCTGTTAAGTCATTGACTGACTGGTCACTGAAAGAAGAAACAAAGCATCTGCTTTCGGTCTCAATCCATGAAATAGGCTTGAATGATAAAAATATATACAATCTCCTGGTTTCACAGACAAGGTTTAAGATAGTCCACTAAAATGCATGTTTGAGCTGCATTAACTGAAAGCAACTTGCACTGGCATATCTTAAAATATGTCCATGCCATTGTTTTGTCTCAAGATGCACACCAGTCATGTTTTTTTTCTAAGGCATGTTTATAAATGCAATTTAAATACCCTAATTTGGCCAATATTGATTATCCTCATTAAGAGATACATCACCAGGGGCTATTACAACACTTTTTTTAAAATTAAGTATAATTTTGTTATACTTAAAGGAAGAATGGGTATAGAGTAGTCCACAGTTTTGCCTTTATGCTGAGGCTTATCTGTTTGGGGTCAGTAAGAATTTTTTTTTTTTTAAGAACACATTAAATTGATCAAAAGAGACTTTTGAGTGAGTTTTATAATTTTACAAAATATTTCTACTTCAAATAAATTGTTTTCTTTTGAACATTCTATTCATCAAACAATCCTGAAAAAAAGTATCATGGTCTCCACAAAAAATTAAGCAGCACAAGGTTTTCAACATTTATAATAATAAGAAAATGTTTCTTGAAGTTCAAATCCACATGATTTTTGAAGGATCCGACACTGAAGACTGGAGTAATAATGCTAAAATTTCAGCTTTCCCATCACAGGAAATAGGCCTACATTAAAAATAGAAAATCAAATAAAAGTTATTTTAAATTGTAATATTTCACAATTACCATTTTATTGTATTTGTTATCAAATAAATGCAGCCTGATGAGCATAAGAGACTTCTTAAAAAACACATTACAAAATCTCACCGATCCCACATTTTTTTTTAACAGTGTATATTATTCTGTCTTGAGCTGCTAACAAACAAACAAAAACCCTCTGGTTAAGCAATCCACTTCTGTTTTGGAAATTTCATCAGTCCGTTAAAAAAGGAATAAAAAAAGGAAAAACTTAGTCTATTACTGAGTTGCAGTGAAATTAGCAGTGTGTAAAGTTGCCTTATGATAAGAGACGCAATATTAAAGGTCCCGTTCTTCGTGGTCCCATTGTTCAAACTTTAGTTAGTGTGTAATGTTGCTGTTAGAGCATAAATAATACCTGTAAAATTATAAAGCTCAAAGTTCAATGCCAAGCGAGATATTTTATTTAACAGAAGTTCCCTTTCAAAGCCTACAGCGAACGGCTGGCTTGGACTACATCCTGGTACTTCCTTCATAAATGACGTCAGTAGAACAGTAGAACAGACTAATGCCGCGTTCCAGGCAACCCGTAACCCGTGTTTTTCCAACCTTCTACCCGTGAAAGTGCACTGGAACAGCAGTCAAACCCGTGACTTCCCACCCGTGAACTCGTACTAGATCGATGTACTCCCAGTTACGAGATCTGATGTCACATAGCCCGCGAAGCAACAATGGCAGCCCCTATGGACGCGGTGTTTATGAAAGTCGTACATTAAAAATCAAATATAAGGTATTGCTCTAATGTTATTTATCCGCAAATGTTATGCATTATCAGCAGCTTTTCTAGTGTTAGCTAGTTTTCAGGCCATGGAGTGCAAGAATAAATGAATACCAAATACATTTCCAAATATGCAAATAACGTAAAATAAAAGGTATAACAGCTTCTCTTGCCTTATGCACAGTTTTTTCTCCTCCGTTTCCCTCAAATAAGCATGGTGTAAGCACCTTTGGCGACAGAAATTATTGTAAATGAGCATAATCCCCGTAAGGTTCGCCATTCTTTGTTTACATCTAGCTACTTGTTGCTGTCCCACGTGGTTACGTATTTCTGAAGGAGGGACTTCATAGAATAAAGGAAGTCATCAGCCGTTTTTAGGACAGTGAAAACAGCGGTATACAGATGAGTAAATTGTGTTAAAAATACTGTTTTTTTTTACACACGAAACATGAACATGTTATATTGCACACTGTAAACACAATCAAAGCTTCAAAAGAACACGAAGAACGGGACCTTTAAATAAACAGAAAAAATAAATAAATGTGACATTATTTGGGGGGTATTTTGGTCACATTTTAAGCACGACCTAGTTCATTTCTGACCCTTGCAGAAACATATGATAACTGTAATTACTATATACTATTGGTATACCACATTTTACCTATAAACTTCTTAATATCGTTTCTTCACAATTCACCGAGTTCAACATGACTTTTATTTTGAAATTTGTTTGGTGGGAGAGGCGCTGTGGAAAAGTTAAACAGGTCCTTACACTTTTGCTGTAGAGATATACGGTTGCGTTTCGTGGTTTGTGTGCATTTAGCAGTGCTGAAATGTTTGAAAATGAAAGCAGAGAGGGTCATGAAGCTGAAGAGTATGTCGGACTCGCGGATTTTGTGGCTGAAGGAGATGAGCAGGTACGTTGTTGGGCATGATGGTCGCCTTTAAATAAAACACACAGTGAATGAGTGTGTGATTCTTGCGTCCTGTTCATACTTCTGAAGTCGTGATTACGAGCTTACGATTGCTGTCGGAAAGAACAGGACACCAGGTTTATCCTTGCTTATTTATTGGGGGAACCTTATTAAAATGATGTTTAGCGTCCCATTCATTGCCAACCATAAACCACGCTATCTATTCTGGAATTTTGGTCAAATACAGGCTATTTTTGCCTAAACATACAATACGTTATAATATTTAGTCATATTTGTAAATATGCTCTACTTTAATGACAAGACAAGATAGCTGTTGTGGGGGAAAACTAATAAAGAATAGTCTACCACAACAGCTATCGTTATGTGCATCAAAGTTTCCCAGTAGAAAAATCGACTTGAGAGGGCGTTCATGTGTCCAATTAACAGGTAACTCGTACTTACGATAATTCAGATAGCACGTAAAGGACTGAGCGGAAGAGCATTTCATTTTTGTGAGTATGTTAGTTGACGAAATGCCACAGCTCATTCAACATCTGGTTTGCTTAATATTTTTAGTCTTCTAAAGCCATTCAATAGCTTTAGATAGAAAAATATCGACCAAAAATGTTTACATCATGTGACAATTACATACATGTGGTCAGGGCCCAAGCCCTTATGGCCCAAGCCCTTATGGGGCCCTAAACAGATTTTTATGTGGGGGCCCCTTTGTGCCACCAATACGATTGACTATTGTCAAATCTTGATAATTCACACACCCAGTATCAATGTTAGAAGTTGTCGCTGTGTTGCTTGTCTGCCTGTCATGTTTTTACCCTTACACAGTTTTTAATTGTGACAGTAGCAAACCCACAAGAGTGGTCAGATGTTAATATTCAAAGCCTTGCAGTACTACAGTTCAGACTGGGATATGTACTTTTTTTTCCTTTTCTTTTTTTTAAGTAGCCTAGTCTCTTATGTTGAATATGCTCACTTTTCCCCAGGATTCTTTGATGAATAGAAGGTTAAGAAGGACAGCATTTCTCTTAAATAGAAAGCTTTCAAAGAATCCTAAAAATATTGTAATATAAAAACTGATAATCATAAATGTGTCTTGAGCATCAAATCCTCATATGAGAATGATTTGTGATCATTGATGATGATAAATTCAGCTTTGATCACAGGAATACATTACACTTTACTGTATATTCACATAGAAAACAGCTGTTATATAATAATATTTCACAATATTACTGTTTTTTGATCAAATGAATGCAGCCCTGATTAGCAGAAGAGACTTCTTTTAAAAACAAGAAATGTTGATTTCTTTTAAACATTAAACAGAGCTTTTATTTTGGCGGAAATAAAATGTTATTTTTTGCATTCCATTCGACTGTGTAGAAATAACTTTTTTATTTTCTAAATAAAAACATCCAAAATGTAGGCTACACAACTTATAATTCCAAGGGGACGATATAGCACTTGCAGAAAAACATCTACTGAGAAACTGGAAGTAATGCTGTAGCCTACTCCGAGACATGCGTTCAGAACGTCAGAGATATTCGCCCTAGGGGTGTAACGATACACTCGTGTCACGATTCGATATGTATCTCGATACTGAACTCATGATACGATATGTATCCTGATATGTAGCCAAAATCAAGAGTGTTTTTTTAATTTTGTACTTTTTTATTATTATTAAAATAATAATATTATTATTATTAGTGTAACCTATTATTATCAGGACCCAACAAATATTTCCCCATTGCATTATTATACATTATATTCAACATTATATATAGTTGTTTAATGTAATAATGTCACTGACTCTAATCACTAATTAGTCACAAAACTTTAAATGCAGGCATCTCCCCCGGTGCTCGCTATGTCCTGCCTCTCCCGCTATTAATGCACTATACATATAGAATAAACCATCTAAAATGCTTTGAATAATCATGCTAGTAAAACTAAATGTGATTTGGTGATTTAAATTATGTTTGCGCTTTCACTAAGGAGTGTCGATTTAAATGGTGTTTCCGCTTTAAAGGTCCCGTTCTTCGTGATCCCATTGTTCAAACTTTAGTTAGTGTGTAATGTTGCTGTTAGAGCATAAATAATACCTGTAAAATTATAAAGCTCAAAGTTCAATGCCAAGCGAGATATTTTATTTAACAGAAGTTCCCTTTCAAAGCCTACAGCGAACGGCCGGCTTGGACTACATCCTGGTACTTCCTACATAAATGACGTCAGTAGAACAGACTAACCTCCGCCCACAAGAATACGCGAAAAAAGGGGGCGTGGTCTTGTTGCTGTCCCACGTGGAGAAGAGGACGTGTCGCGTGGAGAAGAGGAAGTGTTGCGTGGAGAAGAGGAAGTGCTGCGTTTGTGTGTGTTTGTCGCCATGTCGTCGAGACGCTGTTATTTTCATCCCGGAGTCAAATCACCTTTTTTTTGCTTTCCCAGGGACGCTGTAGAGATCATTAAGCGCGCATATATCTCCCGTTAAGAGGCGTGACCTTTCCACGTTCGCTAAGCTGCTGTCAAATCACAACACGGGAACCGCTGGCACAATCAGAACTCGTTAGGTATTTCTGAAGGAGGGACTTCATAGAATAAAGGAAGTCATCAGCCATTTTTAGGACAGTGAAAACAGCGGTATACAGATAAGTCAATTGTGTTAAAAATACTGGGTTTTTTTACACGCGAAACATGAACACATGTTATCTTGCACACTGTAAACACAATCAAAGCTTCAAAAAGACACGAAGAACGGGACCTTTAAATAATGTTTGCGCTCTCACTTTGAACAGCGCGTGCACATCAGATGATCAATGCAATCAGTCACAGTTCTCATCACAAGAAAGCGTGTCAAAATGACCACTCAAACTGTAAATGTTTAGCTCATCCAAGAATTTTAATTCTGCATTTACTCCCTCTCGTTGTTTTCGTGCGTTACTCAATCATTTGAACGTCCGTGTTTGTTTACTACAGTCCGTGTTTTCTAATCCTATCCGATTTTCTCGCACTTTGGACTGCAGTGCTGTCAGAATCAATCCGTGCATATATTAGAAAACTTAACATTTTGCAGTTTATTTAGTAATTGTTTAAGGCCATTTTGCGATTTCAATAAACATAAAATAACATAGAGCAAAAAGTCATTTAATGTGCTCTTGGGGGCCCCCTGGTGGCAAAGGGGCCCTAAGCAGCCGCTTTTCGTTTATGCCTTGGGCCGGCTCTGCATGTGGTTACAAGATACTCGCAAAAGGAACAAATATATATATATTTTACTTTCTTTTTTAAACCGACAGCTTAGTTTTTCAGCTGGTGATAAACTGCTGGTCCATGAGAGGAGTTCAGACGTGTGGTGGTGGGCTGAACTGCAGGGTCGTTTTGGTTATGTTCCATCCAGCTATTTGCACAAAAGAGAAGAGGATGCAGAAGATGTTTGGCAAGATGACGAATACTTTGGCAATTATGGGACATTAGTAAGTACTAAAATGTTAAGCTAGTCAATCTAAAACATGACAAGTGTCCAGTTAAATCATTACAAATTATTAAATACAATGGCAGGATTAAACTATGTATTATCTGGTTCTTTCTCTCAGAGGCTTCATCTGGAGATGCTGTCAGACAAACCCCGCACAGAAACATACAGGCAGGTGATCCTGAGTAATAGCGCCTCCCTGAGGGAGAAGGTGGTCATGGACTTGGGCTGTGGGACAGGCATTATCAGCCTCTTCTGTGCCCTTCTAGCACAACCTGCAGCGGTGAGACAAACTAAATATTTGCAAAATGTCATTAAAGGGTTAGTTTGCCCAAAGATGAAAATTATCCCGTCATTTACTCACCCTTAATGTGATTCTAGGTGTATATCACTTTCTTCTTTCAGCCAAACACAGTTATTTAAAATATATATATTCTGCCCTTCCAAGCTTTATAATGGGAGTGAATGGTACCATTTTTTTTTTTTTAAGCAAAAAAATATAACCAAAAAAGCGCATCCATCCATCATAAAAGTAATCAATATGGCTCCAGGGAGTTAATAAAGGCCTTCTGAAGCGAAGAGATGTGTTTTTGTAAGAAAAATATCCATATTTATAACTTTATAAACTATGTCAGAGGAGCTTGAGTTTATTGTTACAGTTTATTTACATTTACATTTAGGGAGTTCCTAATGTAAAATCAAACAGGTGCCATTAATAGGAACAATCCTCTTGAAGGGTCATCTTCATTGGGTGGCATCTTGTGGAGTTTGAACATGCATAAAGCCTTCTGATTATCAGTCCAGATCTTTAACTATTTAACTAAAGTAATTAGTAAAAGTTATTTAACCCTGTAAAATCTACTGTACTCTAAATTATCAACAAAACTTTGCTGAAAAACATGTTGTAGAACATTCACCTTCAGGTTGTGGTAAACATCTTTGCTTTGGAAAATGTAATTTTCTTTTAGAAAGTAAATGTAAGAATTACTTTTCTAATGTTTGTAATTTCAAGATGAACATTTACTGGAATGAAGCAACTTTCTTTGCTTGTTTACTTGATTATTAACTATTAAAAATAATTTTATTTTTCTCAGTTTGGGGCCTCTGAATAATAATTTTCTTCCTTCCTTAAAGTGTGAACTCCATATTTTTACTATATCATACTAAATGAGCCATACAATATAGCCAAACTTTTTTTATATATGTTGCCTAAAGTTTTAGTAGAAATTCCATTTTTAATGGAACAGTTTATTTTTTTTGTTCCTGTAGGTATATGCTGTGGAGGCCAGCTCAATGGCAGAACACACTGAGAAACTAGTGAGGAAGAACGGCTGTGAGGAAGTTGTGACAGTGTTTCGGGACCGAGCTGAGAATCTCACTCTTCCTGGGAAAGTGGATGTTCTGGTGTCAGAGTGGATGGGCAACTGCCTTCTGGTATGAGAGCAGCTTTTAAATACTGCTTACTGCTTAATTCATTTCAATATTCACAGACAGAAATAAACTGAATATCACAGTCACAGTCACCTTTCTCTGTGAAATTATTTTCACTTTAACTTTTACTCTTCCATAACTGTCACTGTTTTATCACTGTCTCTTAGTTTGAGTACATGTTGGAGTCTGTGTTGCTGGCACGTGATCGCTGGCTGAAGGAGGGTGGAATGATGTGGCCATCCTCCGCCTGTCTGACTGTCGTTCCTTGCCAAGCCTTCTCTGACTACAGGCAAAAAATGGAGTTCTGGGAGAAACCCTATGGCCTAGACTTCAGCTACCTGCAGTGAGGCCTTTCATATTGATATACAGCTCTTTTTGACGTGTGTCGTGGGTATTTGAGCTTGCCATTGCATTATGTGACAAAATATCAACTCAAGTGGCTTTAAAATGATCATGTTATTCACAATATGTTATTCAGCCAACATTATTGTAGCACTTTCTGGTTGTCAAATGTTAGTGGAACATGCTGTGATGAACTACACCTGTGGTTGCTCTGATAGGACACCTGTAAATTTGAACTTCATACATCCATTAAAAATGACCTTGAGACCATTTGGACCATAACGGTCAATAAAAAAAAGAATTCAGATGTTTTTGAACTACTGCATATTTACTGCATATATTTATTTATTTAATAAAACTGGGTATTTAAATGGTTTAATTGTTGTTATTGAAAAATGAATACAGTAAATCTTAAAAAATGTATTGAAACAAGATGTTTTGATCATCTAAATGCATCACTGTTATATTACTCTTGAATACTCTGACCGTGCATGTATGTGTTGTAGGTCACTTGCACAGAAAGAATTTCTCTCCAAGCCTAAATTCAGCCATCATCTCCTACCTGAGGACTGTTTGTCCACTCCAGCTGATGTTATCACTCTTGATATGGTCACAATACAGGTCTCAGACTTGGAGGTAAATGTTAGAATTTGGATTAAATAAAATAACCATTATTGAAAAGGAAGCGTCTGTTAACTACACTGGTTTTCCCCTCTTCTGTCCAGAGACTCAAAGGAGAGTTTAGTTTGACCGTTGAGAAGTCAGGCATGTTCCATGGTTTCACTGTCTGGTTCAGTACACATTTCCAGAGTTTAGAAGAGGATGGACCATCACTGGAGTTGAACACCGGACCATATTCAGAGTATGATGCAAAAACTGTAAAGGACCAAATACATGATATTATACTTGATATTCAGTTTGCAATTTCAGATCTGAATGCAGGTTCTAATTTTAAATTCACAGGATAATCTGTGAGTAAAATTTTAAATGTAAAACCTTCATTTTTCCCAGGATCACTCACTGGAAACAGACTCTTTTCATGTTGGATGCCCCAGTGACAGTCGAGGAAGGGGACATTATAGTGGGCTCCATAGGTTTGCAGAGAAATCCAATCTGGAGACGTCACTTGTCAGTCACATTTTCATGGAACATAAACAGCACAGAAGATTCTAAGGTGAGTATCTACATGTATCATTGCTTAATCCTTCAAATAAATCATTTTATTTTTTTTTCAGTTGTTTTGCTTCATTTTGACAATTGCTTCGTTTTATTTATCAACTCACTAGTACATATTTACTTTGTGGGCATTAAAGGTCCCATGGCATGAAATTTTCATTTTATGATGTTTTTCAACATTAATATGAGTTCCCCTCGCCTATTGTCCCCAAGTGGCTAGAAATTCTGATCGGTGTAAACCAGTGATGCGCGGGTCAATGTATAAACAACCCGCACCCGACCAACGTTTTCAACTAACCCGCCCGCAACTCGGACCGCAAAAAAAAAGAAGAAAATATTGTACCCGACCCGCTTCCTGACCCACATTTTTTAAAAGTAGTAAATGCTCGTCGTAGCGTCATTTGGGCCATTGAGAAAATGTTTCAGGCCCCACGTGGTGCGCTCAGAGGTGCAGCGGCGAGAGCAGGCAGTTCTTGTGGCGGCCCATCATTTTCCATTTCAGCTGTCTAGATGCAAATTATTGATGAACGCGATGTTTGTTTCGACCCGGCTTGAAGAATTCATCAGCAGGTCAACTGAGAGAAGGCCCACTTTTGGAAAAGTGTGAAAGCCCTTAGGAGCGCAAACTGTTCTTTTTCTGAATGCTATATGATATAGCCTAGTGTTATGTAATACAGGCTTGATTTATTCATTTATTTTGTTTCATTTTCTTAACAATTAAGATGCTGCATGTGTTTATCCAGTCTAATCAAAGTGTGCGTCTCTCCCCCGACTTTCCCAAGAAAAATCCCGCCCCCTCTCAGAAAATACATAAAACTGACTTTTCGGAGCTATATGCGTTTAAAAGTAGCCTATTAAAATGGTACAATGGCATTGCTCAGTTCAACGTTTTGGGAAATCGGCATTTTGTCCCGCGTAAGCATTTATTCAAGTTAAGTTAATAACGCTCAACATTCAAAAGGTAAATAAGGATTTATTGACGACACGACCGCCCGTGACCCGAATATCATTAAAAATATTTTTGGATGACTCGTAACCACGGGTGACCGCAGGCACCCGCTCATTTTGGATCAACCCGCGCATCACTGGTGTAAACAGAGTTCTGGCTGTCTTTCTCTGCCTTTGAGAAAATGATAGCCCAGACAAGCTGATCTTGAATTCTGATATCATAACAGGAATGGTTACCTCCCTTTCCTCCGCCCAGAGAATTTGGCACACCCATGCGAGTGCCATATTTGTTTGTCCTCAAGAGATCATGGCTTGTGAACGAGTGAATGCTGGCAGTTTCTCAGTGTTTGGATGTACAAATGAAAACAGAAGTCTTTTTTCAGTTCCTTCTGATCTGTGATCAGTGATTTCTGATGTGTAGCTTATTATTCAAGTTCACACAGAACTTAATTATTCGTGCTGCGGCTTCTTTCCCGACAGAATGGTGTTTTCTATCTTGTGAGTCAGTGTTTTTGTCCTCGTCGCGTCTATCTGTTCTAAAATGTGCATACAGTCGTGAGTTTCTGCTCAACATCGGCAGAATCACATCTTTAGAGATAAACCTCACGCACACCGAAGCTCAGGCTGCACTGGCCGGTCGGCCTTCAACATCACCGACCCCCAGTACTGCATCTGGCCCACAGCGGAGGCACCAAACACGGCGCGAGATTAAGCAAAAGCATATCCGGGCTAGCCAGCCTAGCCCCACAATAAACTAGATTACATTCGATTACTGCCCTGTTGTGTCTTTTTTTTGCGCTGTGTACTCAATGCGTGTCACTGACGCTTTTCATATGATAGGAAAATATCTAAAAATAATGCTATATTCAACACTTACTCGTTCATCTCCTGTTATGGTACATTACATGCGTTACAAAGTTGGTAATAAGGAGGAAGGAGGGCTCGGCATGACTGGGACTCGTGCTTATTCAGAACTCTCAGATACAAACAAAATAAACTTGCACTGACAGCGCTCTCATAACTCAGTACAATATCACTATAGTTAGCAATCTCTCCTTCTCTGGTCCATTGATGTCCGGTTTGCAAACAAATTGTTCTTTTGAACCGGTTCTTTTTAGTGAACCGAACCAGTTCACCAAATCGGACTGAATCGCTCTAAACGGTTCGCGTCTCGAGTCAGTGCTGATCCATCATTTACTAAAGTTACTAACTTTCTGACATGAGTGACAGTCCCTCCGACTAGAAATAAACTAATAACCTGAAGTATATGCTAGTGACTACAACAGTTGACTGAACTGAGACGTGCTGAGAGAACTGATGAGAAGTGACATCCTTCTCTCTGGCAGGCTTGTGCCTCTGCTCGTAGACCTCGTTAAACCACGCCCCCTCCTCTCATTTCAAATGCAAAGATGTCAGCCAATCACAACAGTGTTTACTGAAGTGTCTGCTGTGAGACGCCCCTTGAAACGGGGCATTCAGCCACAGGGCAAACATCAGTATAGAATTTTTTTTTTTACATTTTATGATGTAAAAATCATACTAACAATATAAGTACACCTCAGAATACATTATAAAATAAATTTAAAATATCCATGCCATGGGTCCTTTAAGAAATCTCAGAAGTAATACCAACTTGAACATTTGAAGCACAAGGCTTCATTCACATTCTGAATATTTTTGCAGGTCCAGACAAAGTGTTTTCCAATGTGGAGGTGACCCTAAGACACAGCCATGAACTTTAAACAGAACCTTGTCTTTCTTTTCGCTGTTAGGAAAACAACATGAAAATCTGAACCTCATAAAAGGTATTTTCAGGCTTCATTTAGCTAGATAAAAATGACAAGGCTTGTTATATTTTTAATATAGTAATAACAATAAAGGAGTTGGCAAAGCCCCTCTATTCTCCAACCGCTTCATTAATGGCAGTGTAGCATTTTCTGGAGCAACAGCACACTCTGCTAGCGAAGGTGTGTAGTGCAACTCCAGCTCAGAATATTACATGGTTTTCAGTAAGGCTGGCACGTTGAATTATTGTGTGGGGATCATAACATGCAGTATGAGAGTGCATGTGCCAGTTGAATTGCGAAGAAGGGCTCATAAATGTGGCGCTGCCACATTGGTCATAATGTGTATGTTGAACTGCTTTTCTTGTTGCCTGGCATTTGTCACCGTAAGATAAATTGCTGGTGTGTGCTTGTGAGAATAGATTTCTAGGTGGGATCGAGTCTTAATTGGAGGACTAGCACAAAAAGATCTTTGTACCATAATCGTTTGGTCAAATCTTTTTTTTTTTTTTGTTGTTACCTTTATATTAACTTTTGTTTATTGATTGATTGATTGTATAGGGTTATAAACCTTTGACTATTTTGTATCATAAATCGCTGAACTTTTGCGTAAAAACAATAAAAGACCCTGCATTTTAAAAAAGGTCATCCCAGTTAAAAAAATGGAACAGCCATATAACACGTTACTGCTTATAAGTTAGTATCACTTCCTAAAACTTTTGTATTGGTCCCCATTTTGCTTCCAAAACAGCAAAAGAAAAAAATTCCCCACAGCCACCAGGGAATATTGTTTCCATGAAAGAGTGTACATGATCTGCAACAATGCTTAGGTAGGTGGTACGTGTCAAAATTAACATCCACATGGATGGCAGGACCCAAGGTTTCCCAGCAGAACATTGCCTCAAGCATCACACTGCCTCCGCCAGCTTGCCTTCTTCCCATAGTGCGTCCTGGTGCCATGTGTTCCCCAGGTAAGCGACGCACCCAGCCATCCACGTTATGTAAAAGAAGACGTTATTCATCAGAACAGGCCACCTTCTTCCATTGCTTCGTGGTCCAGTTCTAATGCTCACGTGTACACTTTTGGCGGTGGACAGGGGTCAGCATGGGCACCCTGAAAAGGTCTGTGGCTATGCAGCCCCATACACAACAAACTGCACTGCACTGTGTATTCTGACACCTTACTATTAGAACCAGCATTAACTTCTTGAGTCTGTTTGATTGGACTACACTGACCAGCCTTCGCTCCCCACGTGCATCAATGAGCCTTGGCCGCCCATGACCCTGTCGCCGGTTCACCACTGTTCCTTCCTTGGAACACTTTTGATAGATACTGACCACTGCAGACCGGGAACACCCCACAAGAGCTGCAGTTTTGGAGATGCTCTGACCCAGTCATCTAGCCATCACAATTTGTTCCTTGTCAAACTTGCTCAAATCCTTACGCTTGCCCATTTTTCCTGCTTCTAACGCATCAACTTTGGAGACAAAATGTTCACTTGCTAACCCACTAATAGATACTATGATGATGAAGATGAATCCGTGTTATTCACTTCACCTGTCATAATGTTATGCCTGATCGGTACACACACAACACAACACAACACAACACAACACAACACAACACAACACAACACAACACAACACCACACACACACACACACACACACACACACACACACACACACACACCACACACCACACACCACACACCACACACCACACACCACACACACACACACACACACCACACACACACCACACACACACACACACACACCACACACACCACACACACCACACACACACACCACACACACACCACACACAACACACACACACAACACACACACACCACACACACACCACACACACACCACACACACACACACACACCACACACACCACACCCCCACACACACACACACCACACACACACACACCACACACACACACAATTGCTCAGTTAGACCCAGACCCATTAGGAATCTTTTTATATTAAAAAATAAATAATGAAAGAATAATTGCATTTAATGTACCAGTAACCTACATTTGGATCTCAAAATCATAGTCACCGCTGGAAAGGGTTCAAATATGCAAGAGATGCTGGAAAACTGAAGAATGTGAAGGACGTGGAGGATTTTTCTGATAAAAGTTTGGGCAGTTTAACTGCTCAGGACAAACAGGGGACTCAAGAACAACCATCACAAAACAAAAAAAACAGCCGTGGATCATCCAGGGAACGACACACAGTATTAAAGGTCCCGTTCTTCGTGTTTTTTTGAAGCTTTGATTGTGTTTACAGTGTGCAATATAACGTGTTCATGTTTCCGGTTCCGGCGTGTAAAAAAAAACAAAACATTTTTCACACAATTTACTTATCTGTATACCGCTGTTTTCACTCTCCTAAAAACGGGCTGATGAGTTCCTTGTTCTATGAAGTCCCTCCTTCAGAAATACGTAACGAGTTCTGATTGTGCCAGCGGTTCCCGTGTTGGGATTTGACCGCAGCTTAGCGCACGTTGCACGGTTCCTGTGTTGTGATTCGACAGCAGCTTAGCGCACGTTGCACAGAAAGGTCACGCCTCTTAACGGGGAGATGTATGCGCTCAATGATCTCTAAGTACAGCGTCCCTATGAAAGCCAAACAAAGGTGATTTGACTCCAGGATGAAAATAACAGCGTCTCGACGACATGGCGACAAACGCAGCACTTCCTCTTCTCCACGTGGGAGAGCAACAAGACCACGCCCCCTTTTTCGTGTATTCTTGTGGGCGGAGGTTAGTCTGTTCTACTGTTCTACTGACGTCATTTATGAAGGAAGTACCAGGATGTAGTCCAAGCCAGCCATTCGCTGTAGGCTTTGAAAGGGAACTTCTGTTAAATAAAATATCTCGCTTGGCATTGAACTTTGAGCTTTATAATTTTACAGGTATTATTTATGCTCTAACAGCAACATTACACACTAACTAAAGGTTGAACAGTGGGATCACGAAGAACGGGACCTTTAAGAATAAATGGTTCATAAACTTTTGAACAGGGTCATTTGAATAAATTCACCTTTTGTCTTGTGGACTATGTAAATATGGTTTATGTCAAATATCTTATTCAGGACAGCAATAAATAAAAAAATATTGCATTTTGTATGATCTCTGTTATTTTGTTAAAATTATTCACATCTTCACAGATTCTGCACGTGGTTCACATTTTTCTTGCAACTATATATTTTAGTACCTTTCAACTACAGAATCTGTTCAGTATTGCAAATGTGTCTGAGATGCAAGGATCTGTCTTGATGAAAAAGGCTAACTAGTAGTGCATTCGCCTTTTAAATTGTCTCGTTTTTCAGTACACATTTAAACTGGACTTTCAATGCCCATAATGCTTAATGACAACCAATCAACTTCCTTGTAAAGAAAAAGACAAACTTACTGATTCTGAGTGTAAGATTATTACATCGTCACTCTAAATCACGTTATGAACCATCCAATAATATGAATATTAATGCTAAATTAACATTTATGGTAATACCATTATAAAGTTTTCTTATAGCCTAGCCTACAAAAGAGGAAAAGTACTGTTAGTTGTTTTTGCCTAAATGTTAATATTAAAAATGATGAATGATCATATCCTCACACACTCTCTCTCTCTCTCTCTCTCTATATATATATATATATGAATATGAACAAAGAAGATGATCCCATTTTCGAAATTCCATTTCTGTATGGGACTACACACAGTGTTGGCTTGGATGAAAGATACCATTCCTTAAACATGTTTCAGCATCTTTTGTGACAAAATGAATTAGGCTAAATAAATGATGCACCGACTGAACATGTTACATTTACCATATTTACATTTACATTTATGACACATACACCATGTTATGAGAGCTTCCTCCAATTCCACACTGTCTTGATGTAGTCGCTTTGTTGAGTAGAAGTCTGCTGTAGAATTGAAAATAATCAAAGATATTTGAAAATTAGCAAAGACATTTGCTTTACTGTTTCAACCCCCACCTTTTTCACCACAAGGGCCATTTGGAATTTCTAAAGACAGATGTGTTGATTAGTATGCCACGTAGGATTTAAATCAGACTTCTTATTAATACATACATAACACACGTGCATACACACCTATAAATTACTCGCATATACACTATTGGATGTTCAAAGTACATATATGAAATACACGTGCACACTCATATGAAATCCATACCAATACATATTATGTTAGTAATGAATGCATACACACTTGTGAATAACTTGCATATACATATAAACTTGACGCACGCATAGACCTAAATACTCGCATATACATATAAACGTCCATGCATATACACATACAAACACTCGCACATACATATAACGATACTCGGTTACTTAACGTAACCTCGGTTCTCTCTAGAAGAGGGAACGAGTATTGCGTAAGTTCCTTACGCTACGGGAAAGTATTCTTTCTTCGAGATTTCTGAAAAACCCAAAATTATCCTTAATTTTGTAACATTGTCAACGCAGTGCGGCAGCCTGGCAGACCATAGCAGGCTATTCCAGCGTGCTATTGGCTGCTCTGCTGGCAACTGCAGCAGCCTATCTGTGAGCCCGCGTGACGTGGCGACCAATGAGGGCGCTTCGCGCCCACCTGGCTTCATTTGCCTACAGGTGGGGCGTGGCCACGTGTATATAAGCAGGGCTCACGGGCTGCATATTCGGTTTTCGTAGTTCTGAAGCGTAAAAGCCCGCGGGGCGCACGGCAAGGAACGCAATACTCGTTCCCTCTTCTAGAGAGAACCGAGGTTACGTTAAGTAACCGAGTATCGTTCTCTTACGAGAGGTTCTCTCGTATTGCGTAAGTTCCTTACGCTACGGGAACATATTGTCAACGCCGTGCGCGCCTCGCGTACAGCATATGTATCCCAGGGAACCGGGGACCATAACACTGCTCGGGCAGGGTGGCCGGTAAGGAAAACGGGCCACCACATCTACAGACACTTCATTCGAACTGACGGGTGGTTACAACGGGTGGTTACAACACCCTGTCCCATGAATGAGGGAACGGCACCTGCCGGTCTCCTTCAAATTCACCACACCTTGTCTCATGAATGAGGGAACGGCAACGCCGGTCGCCTTCAAATTCACAATATCTTGTCATATGAGTGAGGTAACGGCACCGCCGGTCACCTTCAAACTCACAACAGCTCGTCTCGTAAATGAGGAAACGGCACCGCCGGTCTCCTTCAAATTCACATGAGCCTAGTACCGAACTTACTACCAGTATGTGAGCTATGTCTGCGCAGAATCACTGGGCAGGACCAACAGCCCTATTGAACTGGTAACACTTTCGCCTGTAAGGCAGGAACTTCCAGATTGTAAAATCTCACGAACGTAGACGGGGAGGCCCAGCCTGCCGCCATACAGATATCGTGGATGGAAATCCCTCTGGCCCAAGCCCACGAAGAGGCCATGCCTCTGGTGGAGTGTGCTCTGACACCTAGCGGGCACTGCAGGTGTTTGGAAGCGTATGCAGTTGCAATCGCGTCCACTATCCACCTGGAAAGGGTCTGTTTCGAGGAGGCGAGACCTTTAGTGCGCCCACCAAACGAAACAAATAGCTGCTCAGAACGCCTGAAGGCGGCGGAGCGTGTGACATAAACCCTCAATGCCCTGACAGGGCAGAGGAAATTGCCACCGTCCCCCTCATCGGATGCTGGCAGAGCCGAGAGGGAGATAATCTGCGCCCTGAAGGGAGTGCCGATCGCTTTGGGGACATAACCATGCCTCGGTCTGAGAATGACCTTAGAGTCATTAGGACCGAACTCCATACACGTCGGGCTCACTGAGAGCGCGTGTAGATCCCCCACGCGTTTCACTGAAGCCAGAGCTATCAGGAACGCGGTTTTTAGCGAAAGGAACCTTGGTTCCACAGTCTCGAGCGGTTCAAAAGGATGGGCCTTCAGGGCCTCTAGGACCAAGGCCAGATCCCATATAGGAACCGATGGGGGCCGCGGGGGATTCATCCGTCTGGCTCCTCTGAGGAAACGGATGATGAGCTCGTTCCTTCCTAGCGTGCTACCTAGCGTCGTCTGAGCGAACGCTGCTATAGCCGCCACATACACTTTGAGCGTGGAAGGGGACCTGCCCAGTTCCAAAAGCTCTTGGAGGAAGGAGAGCACCCGCTGGACCCCACATTGCTGTGGGTCCAATCCCTTGGAAACACACCACTCAGTGAACACCGACCACTTAGAACTATATAACCGCCTCGTCGAGGGGGCTCTAGAGTGTGAAATCGTGTTCATAACCCCTTCGGGCAGGTCAACGGGTATCCGTTGGTCACCCATACATGCAGAGACCAACGCTCTGGATGGGGATGCCAAACTGACCCTCCTGCTTGAGAGAGGAGGTCTGCTCTCAGCGGAACTGGCCAGGGGGGTGAGTGCGACAGCTTCACCAGCTCTGGGTACCAAATCTGGTTCTCCCAGCGCGGCGCTATAAGGAGCACCAGGCGGCGCGTCTCCCTGATTTTCGCTATGACCTGGGGCAATAGGGAAATCGGCGGGAAAGCATACAGCGGGAGGCTGGGCCAAGGTTGGGACAGCGCATCCTCGCTTTTGGACAGAAACCTCGGGCAGCGGGCGTTCTCTTTTGTTGCAAAGAGGTCGAGCTCCGCTCTGCCGAATAGGCGCCATACCAGCTGGACTGTCTGAGGGTGCAGGGACCATTCTCCTGGGAGAATGGAGGCCCCTGGACAGCTTGTCCGGGCCCACATTGAGGTGGCCCGGTACGTGCGCAGCTCTCAGCGAGCGCAGCGAGCTGTGTGCCCACACGAGCAGGCGTTCTGTCAGATTGCCCAGACACCTGGACCTGACACCGCCCTGCCGGTTCACATAGGGCACCACTGTGGTATTGTCCGACCGGACCAACACGTGGTGTCCTCGTATAAGCGGGAGAAACTGCTTGAGCGCGTTCTCTACCGCTATCATCTCCAAACAGTTTATGTGTAGGAGCTTTTCCCCGCTCGACCAGAGGCCCGAGGCCGATCTGCCCTCGAAAACGGCGCCCCAACCCGTGGTGGAGGCGTCCGTCGAGATGACCTTGCGGTGTGAGATGGCTCCCATCGTCACTCCCCGCTGGTACCAGTCGGCTACTAACCAGGGCTCTAGGGCTGAAACGCAGCCCTGAGTCACTCTGATCCTGAAGCCTCCGGACGCCCAGGCTCTGTGAGGCACTCAGGCGTTTAACCAGCATTGCGGCGGGCGCATGCGCATTAAGCCCAGCTGGAGCACAGCTGCAGCTGAGGCCATACGTCCCAGCATCCTCTGAAAGAGCTTGAGAGGTGCGATTTTGCCCGGCCGGAAGTACGCATCCATGCGCCGAACTTGGCGCGCGCGTTGGGGTGACAGGCGGGCTGACATTGCCACAGTGTCCAGATTCAAACCCAGAAATGAGGTTGATTGCGTGGGCACTAATGAGCTCTTGGTCCAATTGACCGTGAGCCCCAGGCTGTCCAGATGGCTGAGCAGCATTGCCCTGTGGGCGAGGAGCTCGGCCTCTGACTGCGCCAGGACGTGCGCGCGCGCTGAACGTGCTCGTGACCGAGCGCACTCACATTCCTTGTGAACGGCGCAATCTGCGCGGTCCAAGAGGGGGGAGTGCGGGTTCGTTGGAGAGCATATGTCAGCGTCATGTCTTATGACGGCGTATGTTTGCTGGCGTGCGTGTCTTAACAGGCTCGTGTACAGCAATATGAACAATTCCAGTCGCCTGAACTCATGAGGGGACTGAAAAATGTGCGCGAGGGTGGAACAGCTCTCTTGTAACGTAAAGAGAGCTGCAGGACCGTGCATTTCTGCCATCCCTTGTATATAAGCGGCGCATCAGCGCGGCATGAACAGAGGGGGGAGGAGGCTCGCTCCGAGACCGTTCATTTCTACCATCCCTTGCAAGCGGCGCGGTGGCGCGGCTTGAACAGAGGGGGAGGAGGCTCGCTCCGAGACCGTTCATTCCTACCATCCCTTGAAAGCGGCGCGGTGGCGCGGCTTGAATAGAGGGGGAGAAGGCTCGCTCCGAGACCGTTCATTCCTACCATCCCTTGTAAGCGGCGCGGCTTGAACAGAGGGGGAGGAGGCTCGCTCCGAGACCGTTCATTTCAACCATCTCTTGTAAGCGGCGCGGTGGCGCGGCTTGAACAGAGGGGGGGAACAGCGGAGTGATGTCGTCATAAAACTGCTCGAGTCGAGCCCGCAGGGTCGACATAGAGAGTTCCTCACACTCGGGGCATTCGCCCGCGAGGAGGCGGCGGCGGCGTGGTCACGGCCCAGACAGAGAGCGCAGACACATGGCGGTCTCTGGTGCTGAGCTGCACGTGGCACGAGCCGCAGGTGGAACGAGGCGTTTTGATAAAAACGCTCGTGCTCTTTTATGAAACGTGTGACGCAACGGCGAGAACACGTGCAATGAAAGGATATAATGCTGCCGGATAGCAGAGCAGGCACGGATGGCTGAAGGTGGCGCGATGCTGCCGGCTTCTCCAGGCGCTGTCCTCTGCTTGCTCGTCTGCACGATCACGGCGGCGGGTTCCAGATCCAGCGATGCGAAGGGCTTCGCTGAAGAAAAGAAAATCGAATATGCAGCCCGTGAGCCCTGCTTATATACACGTGGCCACGCCCCACCTGTAGGCAAATGAAGCCAGGTGGGCGCGAAGCGCCCTCATTGGTCGCCACGTCACGCGGGCTCACCGATAGGCTGCTGCAGTTGCCAGCAGAGCAGCCAATAGCACGCTGGAATAGCCTGCTATGGTCTGCCAGGCTGCCGCACTGCGTTGACAATGTTACAAAATTAAGGATAATTTTGGGTTTTTCAGAAATCTCGAAGAAAGAATACTTTCCCGTAGCGTAAGGAACTTACGCAATACGAGAGAACCTCTCGTAAGAGAACTCGATGCGCGCATACACATCCATAAAACACTCGCGCATACATACAAAATAAAACGTGGATATGCACGTGTGTTATGTATGTATTGATAAGCGAAGTTTGATTTAAATTCTACTTGGCGCCTCATAAAAGGGAGCTTTCTTTGATCGCTTTCTTATAGAATTGAATCGCCGTTAAATAACAGATTATTTTCATCCTACCAAGAAAAACAACACAAGTTGACGTTTAGTCACTGGTTTGATTTACTGACACACAGGCAAAGAAATCTGACTATGCATGAATCATTTCATTTCAGATCAGGCATTAGAATTAACAGAGTTAATTACATGTTGCATTACTGTTGAGTCCAGGCGGCATGTTTATTGCTTGGTAGCTCAATCTGATTTAACACCACGTAGGCAGGGGAGAACAAGTATTTGATACATTGCCGATTTTGCAGGTTTGCCCACTTTCAAAGCATCTAGACAGATCGACAGAATCTAAAACAAAAATCCAGAAAATCACATTGTATGATTAATGATTTAAATAATTAATTTACATTTTATTGCATGGCATAAGTATTTGTCAAATAGCCTACAAGTCAAGTCTACTTTATTTATATAGTGCTTTTAAAAATGCAGATTGTTTCAAAGCAGCTTCACAGTGTTGAACAGGAAAATAATGCAACAGAATTTGATTCAGCCATATAGCCGTTCTGGAGAAAACGGTGATGTCATCAGTTCATTTCAATTATCATACAGTGACAGTGTGGGCTTTAGATCAGTAATTTAGTTTAAAAATTAGATTTATTTTGATATTTATTTGAAAATTTTAAAGTAAGAATTCCGGCTCTCACAGACCTGTTAGTTTTTCTTTAAGAAGCCCTCCTGTTCTCCACTCATTACCTGTATTTACTTCAACTGTTTGAACTAAAGACACCTGTCCACACACTCAATCAAACAGAGTCCAACCTCTTCACAATGGCCAAGACCAGAGAGCTGTGTAAGGACATCAGGGATAAAATTGTAGATGGGCTACAGTACAATAGGCAAGCAGCTTGGTGAGAAGGCGCAATTATTAGAAAATGGAAACAACACATGAAGGTCCCACAGCTCGGGTCTGGGGTGCCAAATTGTCCCTCTCGCTTGGGAGTGGAGGTCTTGTCTCAGAGAGAGATCGACCATGGCCTCAGGGGCGATAACCGAGACCGCTCCTAGGACCATGGTTGGGTCCTTTAAAGAGGAGCCACCAGGAGAACCTTGTGTTTGTCTTCCCTGGTTCGCTTGATAACCTGGGGAATCAGAGCGATCGGGGGAAAGCATAGAGGAGGAGGCTGGGCCAATTGTGCCAGTTATGTTTCCAGGGTAACCAAGGACCCTTCTCTGTTGTGTTGGGGGGAAGGTCTGTTACTAAGCACAAAGTATTAAAAACATATTTGTATGTAACAAGCAATTGTATGTCTGATTTGCCTCAGTCACTACACGGAACTGAACGGAGTGGCAGGAAAACTGGGTGAGGCTTTTTGGAGGGTGGTCCAGCCGCAGCGGGACTTCGCCTCCTCCTCTTCCTTTCTCGGCCATCAGGCCGGCTTCTGGGCTGCAGGGTCCAACACTATCTTGGGTCGGGGTCCCTGTCGCACAGGAGGTGGGTGGCGCCTAGCAGAGCGCAAGCGCCATCTGTGATCGGAAACCGAGAAATTGAGTTGCAATGGCTGAGGTGGTTCGGCCTTGGCGGCAGACGGGCACAGATGTGCGGCCACAGCTTCGTCCAGTGGAGGCAGGTTTTCATAAGCCTTCTACTCAGCGCCGTCGTCAGACGTGAGTGTGAGAGGCAGAAGAGTGAAGGCGGGTTGAGTATGGTGCATGCCATGATTTTGTCAGCTCATCGTGCACTTCAGGAAAGAAGGGCACTGATCGCTGAGATGGAGTTTGACGTCGTCCAGACAGGAACCACTCGTCCAAGTGGCTGCGCGTGGGATCTTCAGGCACAGACCTCTCTAAAATTTGATTTCTCAGTTCATGACCCCTTCATAGCATAATAGAGACTGAGAATAGATATTTTAAATTCCCTTTGACTATTTCAAGCAGAGAAATTATTTTTATAATAATTTTTTAAAATGTAAGAATATTGTATGACAGAAGACAATTACGTAGTGTAACCCTTTCAATTTATTCAATATAAACATGCAGCATTTGAATATAACGTCTTTGCTTTCATGGCATTTTCCTGGTAATACAATACATGGTACAAGACAATAACAAAAGTAGATAAAATAAAGTCGAGACCATAGATTAATATTTACTTTCTGAAATAAAATGCACATCACACACCAAAGATGACCCTGAGATCTGCCAGAGACAGTTTAGTAAATGAGGATCCAGTTCCAGACAAGACTTTCTGAGCCAGCTCCTTCTTCTTCTCCTGTAGTGAAGAGATCTTGTCTTCCACTGTACCATCACACACAAACCTGTGGAGAGATTGGCCCACATGACACTATGCAAACAATCTGATTGTTTGATTTTTATCAGCAGCTAATGTTTTCTAGCACAATTGATTTCTAACAAGCATTCATCGCGTTTGGCATGGTATTGGAGCTATAAGAGCAGAAACGTGTTTTTCCGTTGTTTCTGGACGCATTCATATGTAAATTGCATGTGCTTACTTTGTCCATTAGATTGAATGATCTGCCGAAAAACCCCATACAATTACAGGTTAAAACACCAGGTGTAAACGGGAATGTGTCCCTTGTCTACTTGTGATCCAATCGACCAAACTGCATCTTAACATCAATTGTAAACAGGGCCTCATTCATGAAACAAACAGCTGCTTTTTCTTGCCAGTACGAAACGCTCCTTGACTGTGTAAATGACTGTTATTGAATACAAAAATGTACCTGTGAATTGTAACATCTCGGAATTGTCCCACCCTATAGATCCGATCACAGGCCTGGTCTTCTAATGCTGGATTCCTGTAAATGAAGGCCTAATTCATATACAATGTCCTTGTTGTCTCTCTCAAGCATTGCACTTGCATTCCAGTTTGAAACCAAAGCCGTTTTGTTTGCATGGTATGAACAGCATTCAAGCATTCAAACAAGCAGCAAGAGTTACTTACATAAAGCTCCTCCATCTATTATAGATACATGTACATTATACATGTATACAAACAGATACAAATAGGCTCATTTTCCAACTCCCCTAATATTAAACAGTTGAGTTTTACAATTTTCAAATCCATTGAGCCGAACTCCAGGTCTGACGGTAGCACTTTTAGCATAGCTTAGCATACATCATTGGATCTGATTAGACCGTTAGCATCTCGCTCAAAAAATACAATTTTAAACTTCTGTAGCTATATCGTGTACTAAGACCGACGGAAAATGAAAAGTTGCGATTTTCTAGGCCGATATGGCTAGGAACTATACTCAAGCAACTTTTCATTTTCCGTCGGTTTTAGTACACAATGTAACTAATAAAGATTAAAGTTTTAAATAGGAAAAATATTTTGAGCGCGATACTAACGGTCTAATCAAATCCAATTATGTATGCTAAGCTATGCTAAAAGTGCTACCGTCAGACCTGGAGATCGGTTGAGTGGATTCGAAAACGGTAAAACTCAACTGTTTAACTCTAGGGGAGTTGGAAAAAAAGCCTATTTTCATGTTCCTTTAAGCATCATTAAAATCTCTTGAGGACCTGTGAAGTGGCTCACCAGTGCATGTCAATGAGAAACAGATGATTCCCTCCAATCAGATTGATGCCCACACCTCCAGCACACAGAGACACTAGCATCACCTGTGATATCAAACAAAACAACGAACATAATGCTTCCTAATTTCAGTGGATAAAGCAACTGATAGCATTAACAGGCATTACAGCTAGTGGTGGGCCGTTATCGGCGTTAAGGTGCTGTGTTAACGCGAGACTCTTATCGGGCGATAAAATAAAATATCGCCGTTAATCTATTCTCAAAGTTGGGTTGGGAGCTGGGTCTATACTACGCATGCTATGATGACTTTCACCTTGATATTTTAGCGCGGATGTACACCTAGCTGAATTGCACTGTAGGGGGCGAGAGAACGAGTCTTCGAACCTGTGTGTATGCCTACTAGTGTTGTCAAAAATATCCATATTTCGCTATGTATCGATACTGAAATATCTGAAAGGATACAATACTCATTTTCTACAGTATCGATATCAGCTGCGCTCTCCTCTCCGACCTACAGCGAGTTGACAAGCACCCGCCTCCTATCATTCAGTCCGTTTAATCCTCTGAACATTGCAAACGGGTGTTCTGTTGGATTTTCCCTTGTGTGTGACCGGTCTGAATTTCACGCGGGGTTGCACATAACGTTAATTCTACTAATTCCCGCAGATTTTGCACTCGCATCTGAAGCGCACACACACATACCGTAATAAAGCCGCCTCTGACATACAAGTGCAAAAATGAGCTCCTTTTTCCAGTTTATTAATGGTCAAATACACTCAAAAATGTCTCAATGCCCATCTTGGTGAGTTTTAACGTAAACAAAGTCGTAACCAGCTCACAGGAACAGTGTTTGGATATGTGTGCGTCAGGTCTTAAAGGGACAGAAGTTATTTATTATTCAAACTACAAAAAGACAAACGATCACTTACGAGCACACATATTCTGAATGCCTTCGGCAGAATTCAAATGAGCCATTTTAATCTAGATTAATTTTGGAATTAATATAGATTAAAAAATTTATCTATGCCCACCACTAATTACAGCCCTTTAACAAATTATACAATAAATGAAAAGTTTAACTTTGACCCTCTGTGATCTCAATGAGAACATGCCTGTGGTCCTTTGGGGTTAGTGTTGAACTCCTCCACTAGGTCCATTCTGCGTTTGGGATTCACGGTGCCATCAATTACTGCAAACGTCAGACCCATTTTCTTCAAGTGAACAGCAACAATGCGCAGCATGCTGGTCCACTGAGACACAATCACACTGCCAAGCGATTCCAATTTTGAGAAATTACAAAAAGTACAAATTGGTTTTGGATAAGGAATCTCAATATAGTGGATGAAGTTAGATTGAAAGAATAATATTCATTCAGATAAAACATGTTGACAATTAGAAGACCTATGAGTTTACCATCTTAGATTTAGCTACAAACCTTTATCTATAACAGAATATTCAGGCTTCCTACGCATTATTCATGTGGATCTACCGCTGATAAAATATACTTAAACTTTAGTTGACATACCTTTTTTGATCTTTCTTTCTAATTTCTCTCAACTCTGTCAGTATGGCTGAAATCTGAAATAAATAACATCACAAAGAGAATAGTGTCAGAGATCTCTAACGTTAAAAATAAGGTGGATATTGCAGAGGATGTTCACCTTGGTGCTTTCACAAGTGTCCTGGAAGAGCTCAGAGGAGAAGCGGCTGCCGTTGAGAGAGACGGTGTCTTTAGGTTCAGAGTCTGAGGGCTCAGACAGAGACAGAGCACACAGCTGCTCTTCTAGAGAGAGAGCTACACCATCCCCCTGCAGCTCTGACTGATCCAGAGTCTGGAAAAACACATCATACACGTTGCATGAGTACATGAGTGTGTGTAATAAGTGTGTGTGAGACAGATAGGAAAAATCACCTTCTTGAGCAGAGACAGGTGGCAGCAGCACTGCCTGAGACGCAGCAGCAGTGACAGGATGTGGATGGTGCTGGAGGCCTGAGGCTGCTGAGAGGAAGACAGCGAGTCCTGCTGAGACATCCCAAACTCTCGTGCAACTGAGACACAAACACAATCATTACAGGGAAACTATAACAATGGCAATAATTTTTAAGTTTATATTGTACATCGTGTTACAAATATTAAAAGAGAAGATAAATTAGACAAAGTGTCTTTGTTTTTTCCGTTGTATTGACTGTGTCCATACACACCTCTCTATGGCCACTCACGTGTACAACCACCCAGATGTACAAGCCATTAACAATTTAGCGAGTTAATGGATGAACATCACATTCAAACTCCCAATTTTGTGTTATCTAACTGATGCTTAACAGTAACTGAAGCTTTCACACTGGCAGTTTTGGTGCGTACCCGGGTTCGATTGACGTCAGAGTTCGGTTTGTTTGGATGATATGAACGCGGTCTTCCGAACTCGGGTGCGCACCCGCGATCTGTACCAGAGTCTGCTTGAGTGGTCTGGGGTACGGTTCATGTGAACTCCGGTAGGCTATGGTTCGCTGTTGATGTGAATGCAATCGTACTAAATCGCGGAAGTGAACCGCTATTAATGACGTATGATTTGATGAAAATGTGTGTTTTTGTGAGTTTCACTCATTTTCCTGGCGAGCGTGACTGTATACTGCAAGCAGAGAGCTATAGATCTAATTTCTGCTCATCTTCTGCATTCTTTAGAGCATTTGCAGTACATTCGCTGCAGATAGACGCAAGTGCCATGGCATTACGTACTGAATCTTTGGAAACAAAACCAACGGTTCAAAAACAAAAATATAAAAGTGAGGTGAGCAATGCTATGCATTTTGCCGCCTTCACGCTCGCTGTCGTTACTAAGCAACCGGGTAAACAGCTGCTGCTTTGATGACGCAAACACACCCTGGTTCAGACCAAATAATATAATATGAACACAGTCCAGCGGAGACAGGGGGAGGGGGGAGCAATTGAACTCAGGTTCGGTCCAAGCAATCGAGCCAAGTGTGAAAGCACCCTTAATACAACAGAATAAATACTCGCTAATATTAAGTCCTTATCTAAGAACGTTATGATAGAGACTGCTTGCCTTTCTCAAAAGGATTGCTATTGTCTCCCTTTTTAGTGTTTCCTTCTTCATGTCTCTTAAGATAGTTTTGGAGTGTGGACCTGGGGAGGAAGAAGACAAGCCAATGTCTGTATGAGACACGCAAAACGTCAAGAAATGGACTGAATATACATAGAGACTGGGGTTCAGTGACATGGTATACCTGGATTGTGCAAACACAACATCATATACAGCCTGTTCATCTTCAGACAGCTTCAATCTGTGAACCTCACAGGTCCGATCAGGCAGAGACACCTGAAAAAAAAGCCGTTACAAACTTCCTCCAGGAAACCAATTTGCCAATACATTTATTTTATAGAGATTACACTCACAAAGAGCAATTTCTTGTTGAAGAAATAGTCTGAGAATAACTTAAAAAATATATGCTCACTATAGAAATTTCCAGGACATTTTAGGATTTTATCCATTTTCAGGTCAGGAATCAATTTTAAAATGTCCCTAATATTTCCAGCTTTTCAAAGCCTGAGGTTTTTATTAATTTCAAGACTATGAAAACTACACATGGTGTGTGTGGGTGTGTGTACCAGTGGTTTCCCAGTGGAGTCCAGCTGGTTTTTGGTCCTGCGAAGCAGCAGTGCTCTGGTGAGGATGTTCAGTCTCTCTCCTCCTCTCTTTGAGCCATTATCCACCTGAGCCTTCCACAGCTTATACTCGTCAAATGGAGAGCATCTCAGAAACCTGCATACATACATGCATATGTGCAAAAACAACAGCAGTTAAAGTAGTCTGTCACATAATGCATCTCTATGATGGACTGAATCGTTAAATCCCTGTGCTGCAGAATCTTGGCCAACAGATACTCAGCTCTTGTCATTTACTCACTCGAGTGAATCAACAATATCAGATTATTTATTAAATTATTTCACTGAATAACACTTATTCTCTCTCGTTTCTCTCATTTCTCTCCAAATGCGAGAATTGAACAAACATTCTCGTCTTTTCTTCACTTCCAATCCCATCCTTTACTAAGAAATGACGGAAAGCATTTTGAATTATCCATAGATTATTTATTGCAATTTAACTTTACCTCATGTAAACGCAAGACTTCGATCAAACTAATGCAATTAAGCTCATAATCGTAGTAACCATATTCACATAGGAAAAAGCAAAAATGTGTGTATTCAGACACAGCTGTAAACACTATTGAGCATGGTGTGTGGTCTTACATGTGCGTGTCCTGAACTATGGAAAAATCTACTTAAAATCAAATATGACTGTTCTTACTAAGATACTCTATTGTTCAAGCTAAGGAATGTAGTGCATCAGAGACATTGCACGAACTGATGAAATGTATAGCTTATCTATGATCTATAGGGATAAAACTCTCCCAAAAACAAACATTCAAAAAATCTTTTATCAGATTTCAAACAACATAAAGACTGTTAATATCAAAAGCCATGTTTTTTTTTTCTGTTCATGCTTCACAAATAAAATGGATATGAATCAGATACGCCCCCCAAAAATTTGCTGCCTTATGCCTACACATTTTTGCTGCCTGTCTGAACAAAGTCCTGGGATATGTCTTGAAATGTAGCAAACTGAGTCAAAGAGAAAGACTCAAACTGATCGTACTTGAGCAATGAATACATATCCAGCAGGTTGTTCTGAATGGGGGTTCCAGTGACAGCCCAGCGGGATCGGGCACGCAGCTTACACACCGCCATGGACGTCTGGACTTTAGGGTTCTTAATGTTGTGAGCCTCATCAAGAATCACTCGTGCCCAGGCAACACGTAAAAGAGGAGGCAGGTCTGAGGCCTACGACCAGAAGAAAAAGCTACTTAAAAAAACTTCTGAGTGATACTGGGACAATAAAACAAACAGGTCCAGGCCCTTAAACATCTCAGCCAATCAAATTAATCATTTAAATGTTGTGATCAGTACTCATACCTCATGATTGGAGTCCTGAGAGGGTTTCTCCGCATCCTCCTTCTGCACAGGGATCTCCTTAGAGACCAGACTGTACGTAGTGATCACCACATCATGCTCAGCAAGGCTGGTGGAGAAAGATTGCAGAGAGAGAATAAAAGATAAGATAGACGACAAGCAAAAGCAAAATGTGAGAAAAAGAAAACAGAATTTAAGACCGCTGATTGCCCTTTGAGTAGGGGCTGATATGACTGTATGCACAGTGACTACAAAAAATATTTGGACATATAAAAATGTAGGAATCCCATTGCATTTGAAACAAGGATTTTTGTATTTCATGTAATAAAAAAAAAATATTCAGATCATTTTGGGCAACTGAATGTGTAGGCATGCTAGTTTCATCATGCAACATACGGTTTGCTAAATGCTTCACAGATGTGTGTGTGTGTGTGTGTGTGTGCATGCATATGATCTTTCTGTTGTTGATGTGTGTGTAAGTGTGGCCTACATGCTTGAACTCCTCTGTCTGTTGGGGCCATGGTACAAATACACACTGAGGCGACTACTCTTCACACGCTTGTCAATCTCTTTCTTCCAGTGATGCACCAGAGAAGCGGGACAGATGATCAACGTCCCCTGAGAAGCCACTATGGTTGAATCTGAGGACGGGAATTATGATACATACAATTCTGCATCTGTTAGATCATACAACAGCTTTGAGAATAGCAGACATGGCAGAAAGCCCTAATCAGATAAAACTAGAGGTGTGCCATATCATACCCACGATAATACGGATATAATTTTTTACATGGTAAAAAAAATATCGCGATATCAATGATATAGCGAAGCAATGGCGTATGGCGCATTTACGTTCCCTAGCACGCACAACAACAACAACACTGTCAGAGTATACACGAAGAGCAGCATGGAAGGGTAACATTGACAGTTATTTTCGTCAGTTACGGCTCGTTAGATCTAGCATTCTGCCTTCTTTGAACCAGACACAGAGATAAAGTAGTGCGTAAGATTACATTTATTTGAATGAATGGATTATAGCATGTATTTTGATTAATTATCGAGAGAGAGAGAGAGAGAGAGAGAGAGAGAGAGAGAGAGAGAGAGAGAGAGAGAGAGAGAGAGAGAGAGAGAGAGAGAGAGAGAGAGAGAGAGAGAGAGGTACCTGTGTGACTGCTTCGGTTCAGCGTCTCTCTTAATGAAGATGTGGGTTTATTACTGAAAAATAGCGATGTAACCCCATCGTTGCTGAGAAATATAATGTAGTGAACCAGTAACTTAGCTATTTTATTGATAGAAGTCGCGGGGCAGCGTTAATAACAAGTTTCTGTGCTCATGAATGTGCAGCGCGATCTCTGCTCTCTGAATGCGAGTGACGCGCGCGCGTTTGTGTGTGTGTCGCGTGCGCGCTTCAATAGCCCCGTTTACATGCACACTTTTATGTCATTCCCATTAAAATCATTCCGATTGAACGATTCTGTGGACAGTTAACACGAGACTTTATTTAAACCGATCTGGTGTTGCTGTAAGAAACACCTCAGAAAAATAAATTCTTCTGTCAGGCGCAGTTAAAGTAGAAAGTACCTGGGGAAAAAACGCTGTCAGATGAGATGGCGTAGCCAGGCTATGTCTGTCATTATTCCAACATTATCTTCATAACTTGTTACAAAATAAAAAGTTTAACACTTCAGAAAAATGTGTGTATCCTTATGAAAGCAGTGTTTATATGCAACATTTTCATTCGGACTTTCAGACTTTTAAACCGATTACCGTCTAAACACACCTGAAATGAAAACAGCGCATGGATTCCCTTTCGAGAGGTCTCTCGTATTGCGTTATGGGAAAACTCCTTTTCTCGAGAATATGAAGCAAAAACTTTATTATATAAAGTGTCTTATGTAAAACGCAGTGCAGCCGCACAGCCGATAGAACAGCGCGAGCTGCGCGCTGATTGGCTGTGCCGCGGCAACTGCAGGAGCCTATGGCGAGGCGGCCAAGAGAGCGAAACCAATAGGGGGCGCTAGAATTCCCGCCGAACAAGGTCACCTGAATTTGCATATTCGAGGCTATATAAGACCGTGTTTCGCCATAGGAATCAGATTTAATCTCCTTCAGCGATACCTTCACTGACCTTCGGAATTGAGGCCCCGCCATCGAAAAGCACCAAGCGGAACTACCTGCAGCTCTGAGGACACTGGATTCCCCACCTGGTCTTCGCCTTCAGCCACCTGCCGTTCCAGCTTCGCCATCCGGCGTTATATCCTTTATTCTGTGTCTGTGTGTTTTAGCGCGTGCGTTGCCGCTGCAACCCCGCTTTCATAAAAGAGCAGCGAGGCGTTGTTGCAAATGCCTCACCCTTCCTGTGCTTCGTGCAGAGCACCTCTCCCCGGCGGGGACCACCACATCCTCTGCGTGGCATACCTCGGACGGGACCACGCCGACTTTGCACTCTCCAAGGGCGGCTGCCCCGAGTGCGACGAGATGGCGCTACAGACCCCCAGGGCTCGTCTCGCCAGCTTTGAAGTCCCGCCCAGCCCGCGCCTCTCGAAGCGCCATGACCAGAGGCTACCTGAGCGTTCGAGCGACTGCACGCGGAGTCATTCTCCATGTGCCTCGCTCTCGCCGGTGAGGTTCACCCAGGAGGAACAGTGCCCCTTGCTTGCAGCAGCCTGTTCAGTTTCCTTCGGTGGACCAGCAGCGGAAAAGGAGGAAGAGGAAGAGGAAGAGAGTAGCCTGTCTTTGAACGCGACTGGCAGCGAATGGTCGGACTCTGTCCGAATGGTCGACGCAGACCGCCACAAGCTCTAGGACCAGCGCGGATGCAGAGCTGATCCGCGTGCTCGCCGACGCTGTGGGAGACCTCAGGCTCGATTGGTCTCTCCCCCAGGAGACAGCGCAAAGCAGATTGGACGAGTGGTTCCTACAGAGCCACCGCCTTTCCTCCTCTCACGCTCCCTTCTTCCCCGAAGTCCACGACGAGCTGACAAAGGCGTGGAAAGCCCCCCTTCTCAGCTCGCGCCAAATCCTCATTTCCCCCAGTGCTCTCCTCAGTCGACGGCGCTAAGGAAAAAGGATACAAGGGTTTTCCTCCCCTCAAAGAGGCCGTTGCTGCACACCTCTGCCCGCCCTCCTCCAGGGGATAGCAGGCCAGGGCTCAACACCCCTCCAAACCATGTCGCTCTACCTCAGCTTTCGCCAGTCGAGCATACGCCTCCGCTGGCCAAGCTGCGTCAGCGCTACACACGATGGCTGTCCTTCAAGTGTACCAGGCCAAACTCCTCCGCGCTCTGGACGAGTCTGTGCCGGATTCTGAAATCCTGAAGGACCTGCGCAGCGCCACGGACCTCGCTCAGCGACAGCGCTCGCGCTCTACGAGCCGCATCAGGCAGTCTGAGTTCCGGGGACCTCGACCCAAAGCCGTGTTGAGACCCGAACCACCGAAGCCGTCCTAGCCATAAGAGGAAAGAGAAGGTGGCCAGTCACCCTTCAACGAGCCCATTATCAAAAGCGCTCGCCTGCACTCAAACGCCGTTCTCACGGCGACCCTAATAAATCTCAAAAATAGCTTTTTCTCTGTAGATGTTGTGCCCACTTCACAGTATGCACCCCTACACTCAAACACCCCTCTCACAGCTCACACGCTGTCCTGTACCACAGATGTGAGGTGCACGCCCGCTACCCAGCGCTCGCCGCCAAGCATAAACACTATCCCTACAGTGTTACAAGCACAAAGCAACCGGGTTACCGGGTCCCTATAAATAAGCGTCCCGCCCCCGTTACTAATTCAGCCCCTGGCTTCACGGGCAAAAGGATGGCGGCCTCAGACCCATCCTAGATCTCAGACATCTGAACAAAGCGCTTATGACGTGCCCGTTCAAGATGCTGACAGTGAAACAAATCCTCGCGCACATTCGCCCGGGGGACTGGTTTTTCACGGTCGATCTGAAAGATGCCTACTTTCACATTCAGATAGCACCTCGTCACAGGTCATTCTTGAGATTCGCCTTCGAGGGTCAAGCTTATCAATATACAGTCATGCCATTCGGGTTATCTCTGGCGCCCCGCACTTTCACGAAGTGCATGGACGCAGCCATAGCCCCGCTGAGACAAAGGCATGCGGGTACTCAACTACCTAGACGATTGGCTTGTCATAGCCCAATCAGAGGCACAGTTGATGATACACAAGTCCTGGCTCCTCAACCGTCTAGAATGTTTGGGTCTCAGGATCAATACCGCCAAGAGCTCAATGTCTCCCACTCAGACGATATCTTTTCTGGGTATGGTCATAGACTCAATACAGATGAGGGTGCGGCTTACCTCACAGCGCGCCCTCTCTATTCAGAGCATGGCGACGTCGTTCAGAGACGGCGTTTGCGTTCCTCTCAAACGTTTCCAGAAGATGCTACGTCGTATGGCCTCGGCAGTACTCAAACTGGGTCTATTACACATGTGCTGGTTGAACTCCCGCATCCCGGCCCGCGCATGGCGATCGGGCCAGTTTCGCATCAAAGTGAACCACAGCTGTCTCAAAGCTCTGGCTCCTTGGAAGGCGACCACCTGGTATCAGACAGGTGTTACTATGGGTACAGTTACGAAGCGGAAAGTGGTCTCGACAAATGCATCCAACCTAGGTTGGGGTGCCCTACACGAGGGCAAGCCTTGTCTCTGGCCAATGGGCTTTGTCAGAGAAAAAGCTGCACATAAACTGTCTAGAGATGAAAGCGGTCATTCTATCGCTGAAAGCTTTCCTTCCGTATATTTTTCTCCAAGCACAGGGACGCCTTGGCCCATGCCTGGCCCAGACTCCCTCTGTATGCTTTTCCCCCTATCGCGATGTTCCCCCTGTGGGCTCTCCACGTATGGCTCATCAACGGATACCCACGAACCTCTCTGAAAGAGTTCTGATCTCTATTTCCGTGCATAGAGCCCCCGCAACTAGGCGGCTCTATGCACGGAAATGGTCGGTTTTCTCTAACTGGTGTACAGCACGAAACCTTGACGCACTCTCGTGCGAGGTAACAGTAGTGCTTGCCTTCCTTCAAGAGCTAATGGACGCGGGTCGTATCCCCTCCACGCTCAAAGTATATGTCGCCGCCATAGCAGCTTATCATGCTCACATCGCAGGACAATCACTGGGGAAAAGTGACCTTATTGTACGCTTTCTTAAAGGGGCCAGAAGGCTGAACCCGCCTCGCCCCCCCTCAGTCCCGATATGGGATCTTGCTACAGTGTTGGAAGCTATGAAGGGTTCCACCTTTGAACCGCTTCAGTCTGTGAGCATAAAGCACCTCTCACTTAAAACCGCTTTTCTGCTGGCACTGGCCTCAGTCAAGCGAGTGGGTGATTGCACGCGCTCTCCACGAGCGCTTCCTGTCTGGAGTTTGGGCCTAACGACTCTAGAGTCGTCTTCAAACCTAGACATAGTTATGTTCCTAAAGTGCTTTCTACTCCCTTTAGAGCACAGGTCATTTCTCTCTCGGCCTTGCCCGCATCACTAGACGAAAAGGACGCGAATCTGCTCTGCCCAGTCAGAGCGCTGAGAATGTATTTAGAGCGTTCCGCCCCCTTCAGGCAGTCGGAACAGCTCTTTGTATGCGTCGGTGGCCGCACTAAAGGACATGCTGTCACTAAGCAGAGACTTTCTCACTGGGTAGTGGACGCTATCTCTATGGCTTATAAATCTAAAGACCTCATTTGCCCGATAGGCATTAAAGCCCATTCGACTAGAGGCATGGCCTCGTCATGCGGCAAACCGCTAGAAGATATCTGTGCGGTATTATATATAAAATATATTATATATATATATATATATATATATATATATATATATATATATATATATATATATATATATATATATATATATATATATATATATATATATATATATAATAAATTATATATATATACTCGTTGGCCTTCTCGGGCCTCACTGTTACCCATCTGTGTGCCTCAGGCTCTCCTCAGGTCTTTCTGTGGGTCAGTTAAGCATGCACGGCGTTTCAAATTGGGTTCCCATAACGCAATACGAGAGACCTCTCGAAAGGGAACGTACTCGGTTACTCATGTAACCTCGGTTCCCTGAGAGAGGGAACGAGTATTGCGTCACGCGCCGTGCTTATGCTTACCAGGGTATCGCTTCAGTCGATGTTTAAACCGGATTCCTATGGCGAAACACGGTCTTATATAGCCTCGAATAAGCAAATTCAGGTGACCTTGTTCAGCGGGAATTCTAGCGCCCCCTATTGGTTTCGCTCTCTCAGCCGCCTCGCCATAGGCTCCTGCAGTTGCCGCGGCACAGCCAATCAGCGCGCAGCTCGCGCTGTTCTATCGGCTGTGCGGCTGCACTGTGTTTTACATAAGACACTTTATATAATAAAGTTTTTGCTTCATATTCTCGAGAAAAGGAGTTTTCCCATAACGCAATACTCATTCCCTCTCTCAGGGAACCGAGGTTACGTGAGTAAACGAGTACGTTCATCTGACTTGGAACTACCTGTGCATTAAACGATTTTATTGCACACCTTCCAGCCAATCAGATTAAAAAATTCAGACAGACCATGGCATAAATTACATTAGTTATTGTTAAACTAAAATGTTATGTTATGGTTTTGTTTGCACTAATAAATGCTGTTGCCTACCAGCTGCAATAACCAATAAAACTTTGTTCCATATATATATATTTTTTTCAATATCGTCATAAATATCGTTATCGCAAATATTCTTGAAATATCGTGATATAATTTTGAGGCTATATCGCCCACCCCTAGATCACACACACACACACACACACACACACACACACACACACACACACACACACACACACAAATTGAACATCTAAGGGTATGAGCTATTAATCAGTGATGGATACCCTTTTTAGAGAGCCATTCCTCCAGTTTTTCATCCTTCTTCTTCTGAGACAGAATGAGGGAGATCATTGTGAGGGTCTTTCCCAGGCCCATGTCATCAGCTTAAAAAAAAAAAAAAAAACAAGTTTAATTAACTTTTTTTCACACACTGTGATGACATTTCCAGTTATTAACATCATAAATCTTGCCATGTTTTTTTATACACTCACCTAAAGGATTATTAGGAACACCTGTTCAATTTCTCATTAATGCAATTATCTAATCAACCAATCACATGGCAGTTGCTTCAATGCATTTAGGGGTGTGGTCCTGGTCAAGACAATCTCCTGAACTCCAAACTGAATGTCAGAATGGGAAAGAAAGGTGATTTAAGCAATTTTGAGCGTGGAATGTTGTTGGTGCCAGACGGGCCGGTCTGAGTATTTCACAATCTGCTCAGTTACTGGGATTTTCACGCACAACCATTTCTAGGGTTTACAAAGAATGATGTGAAAAGGGAAAAACATCCAGTATGCGGCAGTCCTGTGGGCAAAAATGCCTTGATGCTAGAGGTCAAAGCTGATAGAAGAGCAACTTTGACTGAAATAACCACTCGTTACAACCGAGGTATGCAGCAAAGCATTTGTGAAGCCACAACACACACAACCTTGAGGCGGATGGGCTACAACAGTAGAAGACCCCACCAGGTACCACTCATCTCCAATACAAATAGGAAAAAGAGGCTACAATTTGCACAAGCTCACCAAAATTGGACAGTTGAAGACTGGAAAAATGTTGCCTGGTATGATGAGTCTCAATTTCTGTTGAGACATTCAGATGGTAGAGTCAGAATTTGGCGTAAACAGAATGAGAACATGGATCCATCATGCCTTGTTACCATTGTGAAGGCTGCTGGTGGTGGTGGTGTGGGGGATGTTTTCTTGGCACACTTTAGGTCCCTTAGTGCCAATTGGGCATTGTTTAAATGCTACGGCCTACCTGAGCATTGTTTCTGACCATGTCCATCCCTTTATGACCACCATGTACCCATCCTCTGATGGCTACTTCCAGCAGGATAATGCACCATGTCACAAAGCTCGAATCGTTGCAAATTGGTTTCTTGAACTTGACAATGAGTTCACTGTACTAAAATGGCCCCCACAGTGACCAGATCTCAACCCAATAGAGCATCTTTGGGATGTGGTGGAACAGTATGGTGTTCCTAATAATCCTTTAGGTGAGTGTATTATATATATAGTTTTTTTTGTTTTTTTTATTGATGTACATTTGTAACACTATCATTTGTTATGCATTACACTGGTATTAAAATACAAAAAAAGCTGAGGGAGTGACAGTACATTTTTGTCTCTTTTTTGACTGATATAATTAAATACAAAAGTTTGCCACTTTGAGAAAGTCATGGAGAAAGTCATTTATTTGACAAGTATATATGTTTAAGCTGCCTCTCGTTTTATTTTTTAAAAGTATATAACATGTCCTACCACTTTATATAAAAATATACAATATATACACACATACAAATTTATCTCCCTTTGGAACCAGGAGAAATTTGTGTTTTTGATTCACTCTTGTTTTATTTGTACCGGCAGTGGCTCAGTGGTTCATGTAGGTTGTCCATGAGCAAGACACCTAACCCCAGCTGCTCCCGATGAGCTGGATGGCGCCTTGCATGGCTGACACCGCTGTCGGTGTATGAATGGGTGAATGTGAGGCGATGTGTAAAGCGCTTTGGATGGCCATTGGTCTGTTAAAAGCGCTATATAAATGCAGTCCATTTATTTGGATAAGGTTAAGAACTAGGTGGCTCGCAATCTGGTTCAGTTAAATCAGGGAAAAACAGGGATTATGACTTATTTAGGTCCGTGGTCAGCCTATCTTCATGATCAAGTAAGCAATCCAGTGATTTTGTGTTTGACCCGGAACTAAAATTTGACAACCATATCAATGCTGGTCTTTAGCATGGGCGCTTTTTGATTTTTTGGTTATAAATTCATTTTTGAAAGTGTATAACTCAGGCCCTGTGTGCTCTAGCACCCTGCAGACAGTTTTGGCTGTTTCCACTAGATTCCAGAAATTACTGGAAAAACGTTTTTTTTTTGGTCTGGATCATGCATGCAAGATTTATTCAAATGGATCTGATGTAATTTTTATGTATTTTTATTTATGTATTTTTATGTAATTCCCGGGGGTAGGCAGAAATTACATAAAAGTGCAATATTCCTCCCTTGTCCCTTCAGATCCATTTGAGGGTTCCCCCACCCCCTTTGAAGCTTGTGTAAAAATTATCTTTTTCTTTTAAGTAGTAGGACTAGTGTGTGTGTGTGTGTTTTTAAAGGGATAGTTCAACTAAATATGAATATTCTCTCTTAATTTACTCACCCTCATTCCATCCCTGATGTATATGACTTTCTTTCATCAGCCCCTCGTGCTCGCTCGTATGACAGTAAACAGGAAGCATTAATTTACAGTTAAAAAAGTTTTTGAAAATATTAGCAATTTTCTTGGATGGATTCACAGAAATTTATTTTCTAAAACTCTTTGTTTGTGTTTATCTGAAGAAATAAATTAATATACATCAGGGATGGCATGAGGGTGAGTAAATGATGAGAGAATTAAAATTTTTGGGTGAACTATCCCTTTAAGTGATACTGTAGATGGTTCATCTTGTTTTATGTTTTACTGCATTTTATGTGTTTGTGTGTTGATTGTACAGAACTTGGGTCTACATGTGCCGTTGTAAAGTGCTTTATAAATAAATTAAATGAAATTAATGAATAATGTAAATGTTGCAAAACTCTGACAGTGATACAAGACCCCTTCGCATCACATCCTGATTATCTTCTCTGGGCTTATTATCCAGTAATGACTGGCTGAATAAATACAATAAAATTCATAAAATACATCTTAAATTGAAACATCAATCATTCTAACCCAATAATCATTATTACCCAAAATTCCTCCGCATGGTTTCTGTGTCTCTCTCCACAGCAGCCAGGCCAGGGCTCTCCTCTGATGAGGCAACAGCTCCACCTTGTGAAGCAAGATCATCATGACAAAGTCATGGTTAAATACTGCTGTTTTAGTAAGCAAGATGGCAAATGATGTGAAGTGATTTTCTTTTACCATCTTATTAAAACAGCATTATTTAACCATTCCAACTATTGCACAAGAAATATGTGAAATTATGCAATAGCTCTCTTCACAAGATCTCTCTTCAGCGGTTACCAAAACACTTTTGCTATCTTTTATTTAAAATTTGGAAAGTACTACATACCATATACTCATAGTAACTAAAGTAATTACCAAAGTACAAGATCACCAATATTTTGTCTTTGGTTTCCTCCAAAGAGAAACACTGTAAGTGCATATCTGCTACAATTGTAAAATAAAATAAAACAATGTTTAAGAATACAGTATAATAGATGATCTCCTAGCTAAAAAAGAAAAAAACAACAACAATAAAAAATAAAATTTATTACATTTAATTAGTTAATGAATGGGATAAACTGAACAATACTGCTTTTATAGTCTGAACTGACATACCTTGATCCCTTTGGGATCCTGTGCCTCAGTGTCTTCTGTAGGGCAGGACTCCAGCGAGTCGTGCAGATGGTCGATGGTCTCGGTGGTGGCATTGCGGACAGCCAGCAGTCTGTTCTCAGTCATCCTGCCACCATAGAAAGCCTGGCCCTGAGGATTCACTGAACAGACAACCGGCCAAATCAGAACATCATTACACTTACTTATGAAATGGGCACAGGAAACACCAATTTGTAAGAGAAAATTAGATGAAACACTATACCTCCATACATCTGGGAGTAGCCTTGACTCAGGTTAAGGCCCAGTGAGCCACTAGAGGATTCCTTCAGCATTGGAGCTGGAGCTATGGGCAGGAGGATGGTGCCTCCAGGACGACTGAATGGATTAGACAGGCTGTGTGTGGGCTTATGCTCTGCTTCAGCTCTGTCTTTATCTTGAGACCCTACATTTAAATAATTAGATCAATTAATTTATATTTCAACAAATTTTCCACAGTACTATAAGGGTATTAAGTGTATAAAGCTTAATTATTATTAATTCATAAACATCATTGCATTTTTGGGGTGTCGCACCAAATTATATAATGGGCAACCAGGTGAGATACAGGGCCATGACCAAAAGTATCCAGATAGAAATTTGTTGCCCATTCTCAATGGGAAAATTCCCAAGCAACATCACTCAAAAATGTATAGCATCAGTCTCACCAGACAGAGAAGCTGTTGTCAAGCTCAGAGATCCCAGAGCCTCTTCCAGTTCTTTCACCTGACTCTTCAAACGCTCTCCTTTATCTGGCAGAGCAGACACATTCACCACTGAAAGAGTGGCCTAGGAAAAGATGGAGCGATAAGCAACATAAGTTGAATCGAATTTGTATTATATCACACTATTATTGTAACCATCACAAAATACTAACTGTACTTAATATAAAGAGTGAGTAACCTTCTTCTGCTTGAGCTGGGCAGTGAGATGGCTGTGGAGGTCCTCAGACTGACCCTGGACTTTAGAAGCAGGCTGGAAACCAGGGTAAGAGGTGAGTGTTTTCTGAAGAGGTACAGCTGGAGTTGGAGCAGCTGGAGTTGGAGCACTCTGCTGGGTGGGAGGCTGTACCGACACCAACTGAACATCATCATCCTCATCACTCCATTCACCGAACCGCGCTATGCCCTTCTGGTCCTTCTCCTGACTCTGGTTTGGTACTGTCTTCTGAACATTAAGTGCTGATAGCTTTTCAGAAACTGGCACATCCCGTGATGTGGTGCATGAAGGTGACTGGCTCTTGCTCTGCAGGCTTTGAGCTGCAACTGGTTTTGAATCAGAAGTGCTTTGCTTGTTTGAGCAGTCATCCTTTGTTTTATTATCTACTGAAGGTTTCTTATCACGTCCAGATGAGCTTTTTGAAGGGCTTTGTGCAGAGGTGCCTGTTTTTGTAGGCTTCTGCTCCTGCTGGACTTTGATGCTGGTCTCAGATATACTCAGTCCTTGAACACTTTCCTTCACAGAGTTTGGACTCTCAGGAAATGTCTCATCCTCAGCTGTGCTCCTAGGTCTCTCATCATCAGATACTCGCTTCTTTATCTTCATCCCAGCGGGAAGCTTTTTGTTCCTCCAAGACTCTGAACCTCCAGAGTCTTTCCCCTCTCTGTCCAAGACATCCAGGCCATTCTTATTATTCCCTTCCATCTCTGTTGTCTTGAAGTGCTCTTCTTTCTTTTTAGCACTGCTATGATATTCACCGTTCACATGTTTATTTTCACCATTAACCTCTCCTCTATCCTTTTCAGCATCTGGATCCCTCCTGTGTTCTGAAGATTTGTCTTGTTTTGACTTGACTTTGAAAGGGTTCCTGACTGGAGTGAGACTGGAGGACTGAAGATTTTTGTCTGACAAATCAGTCCGTCTCTCAGCGTCTTTCTGCAACAAGGTTGTAAAACAACTGAATTGTGGCAAGAAATGCATTCATAATTATAAAAACAAAAAGTCTTAAGACTGATTCACTTATACAGTATAAGTGGACACAAATGCTATTTTTTATTAAATGTTAATATATTTTTAAATAATACATGTGCACCTCTCTCCATGGAACACACCCACACCACTTCTGTCCCTCAGTTTTTCCAAGCATACAACGATAAAACAACCTGATTGTGAAAAAAGTAAAGCATTAATGGTGTTTATAAAGTATTAAGTAATAATAAAGTATAATCCTTTCCTCTCTTCCTTTCACTGTTATATTACAGAGAATGTTTGGAGAAACAAAAAAATCTCCATGTGATCAGTTTCTGCCTAGAGACATTCAGAGAAGAGTTGTCTTGGATTTATGACTAACTAGACAAACCTATGACACTTGCTTTTGAATGAAGGACATTTAGTCTATTTTATAGTAACTGCATTCATGTAGGGGAACAGAACTCCTTGTTTGGAACATTTATGGAATTGTCAGAATAATACCAACTGGTTTTGCATATAATTTCAATAACTATTTTAAGCAGTCATTGCTGTATCCTCTCAATTGACCAAACCAAGTTCTTCATTGTTTATATTGGTTTCCACTGGATCTGTCCTAGCTAACACTATACATTTCCAGTTTCATAGTAGGTACGTAGTAAAGTAGATAGGTATATAGCATAACCCTTACTTGTATTTGCCCTGTTTTTCATTGTAAATTAGTGTTTGAAGTTCAACCATGGAGTCCTCATGCTGAAGGCAGTGAGATGGAGGGATCCTGAAGAACATACATGATATACTCAGAGCAGGGCAACACACTGAGCCATACACACAAGAAACAAAACCACCTATTCTCATGTGAATGTGCCCAATAGATATTGTGGAAATTGTACAGTTATGCTGATATTATTATACTGCACATAAAGGCGTGTAAACACTCACTCTGTAGGCAGTGAAAAGTTGCAGGGCGTTGCATCACGCGCAGTGCAAACATAGAAACTTTTGCCTTTATTCGGTCCTTCCTTTACACCCGTCTTCAACAAACATGTACTGCCTGAATAACACAAATAGAAAAAGCAATTTACCCTAAATAAATCGAAATGCACTTTCGCATTCATGCATCAGAAGACAACAACAACAACATTGCCTGGAGCTATACAGCTTGTGAACACAAACTGCTTACAGAGTAAAACTGTTCAACAATAATCTTTCTTCTCTGATAAACGAGTGTACGGTACTCACCGTGTGTTTCACACAAAACTCTTTCCATCTTCTTATGACAGCGGCTTATTTCATTCACTCACCGGCTTCACTTTCACTATGAACACAAACTGCCGCCGTTGTCGCTGTTTTGATGACGTAATATGCACTGTAGCCAATACATGCATTACTGAAACGACCGAGCTATTGTAATTAAATTTGCACATCAGTAACAAAATTAGTAGTAGCTGGGGTATTTTGGCAGAAGCTATGCTTACCATGGTACAGTTTGTACAGGCATGTTGCCCTATTGACCAAACAAATAAATGCCAAATGTTCAAATGTAATTTCTTCGGCGATTCCAGCAGGTGGAGTCATGTGCACATGAAAGGACGGAAGTGACGCGTCTAATTGGTGTTTTGAATAAGATTCATAACAAGGGTGTTGAACATGTGCTACTGTCACTGTACTGCTCACACATAAGGGTCTAGCTATTATAGTTCCCTGCCAGCTGTCACTGGAAAATCATGAATTTGATCTGCGTGAATGCATAGACCTACGTACGCCTTTGATGAATGATTTCCATAAAAAAGGCTACGAATAGGCCTATAATCCATCCATGATCCATATAGGTCTACCTCATATTGAGCTATAAGCCAGGGGTTTTCAAACTTTATGATGCCAAGGACCCCCAAATATGATGAACCTTTATGAGGGACCCCCTTCCTAAAATCCATCTATTTTTATGTAGCCTACAAAAAACATTTAAACTGTTAGATAAATAGTAAGGGTGACATTATAAATACAACATATTGTTTCCCAACTTAAATTGGCTATTCATGTTGAATGTCTTAAAATATCTTAAAACATTTTCAATTACAAATTATTTGTATAAGCAACTTTCACAATAAATGTATGTAAGCAGCTTACGTACTGCCTTACAACCCCAGTGAGTGAGATAAAGGGGACTATAGTGAGAAAAACAAACTAAAGATACAAATCAAACATATGCAATTCTATACTGCAAGAAAGGAGAGAAACGTTTAGAAATTAAACAGTTAGAATATTCAGTAGACTTTATACATTTTTGCTTTGTTTTTTAATTCTCTGAAATTTTCTGGGGACCCCTTAGAACCTTCTGGAGGACCCCTGCTATAGGCTACCTCATATTTTTACATAATCTGGGCCCTTTCCTCTGCATCTTCAGCAGAAACGTTTTGTTATGGGCAGTTCACTAGTTAAAATATGAAATCACTTTCAAATACGTCCTGTTTGGCTTCAAACAAAATCATCTCCCAGACTGCTTCACAATTTTTCAATACAACTTAGGTTCATCACCACCCCAAAGAAATATCTTCAAATAATCTTCCAGCTTTCTTCAGGACATCTTTTCACGGTTCTTCTATTATGCTACTCTTCTGATTCCACTTTCATCTCTACCATTGAAAATGTAAAAAATTAAAATGTATGTATAATTCAAATACATAAATGAAGAGGCTTTATTTGTACTTTATATATTTATACTTTTCATTTAGTTCATTAGAACATTAGCTACTGCAGTTATGTGTCCTCCAAACAACATTTGTAATTTTCACACCAGCATTTTTTTAAATTATGTATAAACAATGAAGTATCTGAAGTCTCATTCTCAGAAGTGTGTAAACGCCTCAAAAGCACGTGCTTACAACATAAATGAAAGCAGCTGCACAGCTTACGCTTTGTCTGAAGTTTCTCCTAACCAGGCAGGTAGCTATCATCTCTGGCTGCTGTACGAAGAAAGAATTGTTGAATTACCGTATGCGAAATGCCATCTGGAGCAGCAATATTTCTTATCATCATGAAAAGGACACAAGAGGACGAGTGCTACTCATCTCAAGGATGAGTGAAAGCCTGTGCAGTTAATAACTGCTAAAGCCACACAGCGATATAGACAAAGAGTGGCTATTTGTTATTATATGACATGTTTTCACTTTTTCTGTGCTTTTATATCAGGAAGAATAACTGTCAGAGTACCACTGACAGCAACTAAATAGGCTACTGACCTTCTAGCAGGTGACCGTACTCATGGGTAACACAAAAACATAAACAGAGAACTCTCTCTCTGTGTACCAAAACTGGTGGTGATGACACTGTGACAAAATTGTTGTATTTAGGCAGACAGTATGTTTGTGCTTTGCTTTGGGAGTCAGATGCTCCCCGAAAGACCAGGGAAATGACAAGTACAAAAACAGAGTTTAGCTCACAGCTAGTGCTGAGCAACCATGAGCGAGCTGACTCCTTAAATCCAAACATGTCCCCTAAAGATTGGGCTGGTCACAGAGCATTTGACTTAACTTAGCTGAGTGTATGTTATTCAATGAATTATTGATTATGTGGGATTGCAGCTACTGTAGCCCTACCCATAATGCTACGGTTGCTCAGAGAGAGTGAAACAAATTCCAGCTTCAATGTCTAACCGTGACAACGAGAACTCCCCACCGCCACCGCCACCGCCACATCCACATAACATCACCTGCGGCCGTTTAGAGTGTGAGGTAACATGTTTATTAAGAATGTGATCCGCTCGTGAGTGGAGACAGCAGCGTGAGTGAGGGATAATCCTGTTAGGGAGGGTGGCAAGTGCTCTTAGCTTCTCTACGCTTAGCTTTTCACTCATTGCTTCCCCGAGGTACTACAGCCCTGGAGGAGGACAGGGCTGGAGTGAATTGTTGGCGTTGACTCTGGGGAGCGTATGAGAGACAGGAGAAAAAGAAAGTGTATAAATCAGAATATTAAAGCATTACATTTCCTTTAAACAACAGCCACCCAAGCTCCAGGCATAGTCTTTTCTCTATGTGGTGCAGTATTTACATGTTATCTCAAAATTTCACACTTTTTACTGATTTTTACATGTTGACACACTTTGCTGCACTTTTCCTCATTTCCATATGTGATACTTACACACCTCTCTGTTTTTTCGTTGTTGCCATTATTAAAGGCACAATATGTACGTTTTTGTAATAAAATATCCAAAAACCATGGATCTGACTTCTTTGTTCAGCACATCCCACAAATGCTTGATTGGATTGAGATCTGGGGAATTTGGAGGCCAAGTCAACACCTCAAACTCGTTGTTGTGCTCCTCAAACCATTCCGGAACCGTTTTGTGGCAGGGCACATTATCTTGCTGAAAGAAGCCACAGCCACCAGGGAATATCGTTTCCAGGAAAGGGTGTACATGGTCTGCAACAATGCTAGGTGGTATGTGTCAAAGTAACAATCACATTGATGGCAGGACCCCTGGTAAGGGACAAACACGCACACTGCCATCCACGTGATGTAAAAGAAGATGTGATTCATCAGACCGGGCCACTTTCTTCAATTGCTCCGTGGTCCAGTTCTGATGCTCACGTGGCCACCCATGACCTATGCAACACCCCACAAGAGCTGCAGTTTTGGAGATGTTCTGACCCAGTTGTTTAGCCATCACAATTTGGCCCTTGTCAAACTTGCTCAAATCCTTTCACTTGCCCATTTTTCCTACTTCTCACACATCAACTTTGAGGACAAAATGCTATCTTGCTGCCTAATATATCCCACCTATTAACAGGTGCAGTGATAAAAAGATAATCATATTCACTTCATGGCCATAATGTTATGTCAGATCGGTGTATTTCATGGAGTTTAATACTTACATTATCCCAAAAGTTCCCAAGGATTTGTAAATCCAGAGAAATTCCAATTTTACATAATGGCTCGTACCTTTTTTCCCGTTTTTACTGAAAGCGTATAAAATCACACAGTGCTACTGCACAGCCATAGCAGTGAAGAGGGCTCTCGCACGCTATTGGCTGGCCAGTGGGAACTGCATGAACTATGGTGCTGAGCCTGCGAAGCTGAGTGCAAAACCCGCCAAAGTAGAAGACGCCCGCATTGCCATATACTCAGGTTTAATGACTGAAGCGACGGTCGCCAGATGTTAGCATCATGACACGGCAGTCTTACGCAGTACTCGTTCCCTTATCTCAGGGAACAGGGTTACATACGTAACCGAGTACGTTCCCTTTCGAACGGTCAGTCGTACTGCGTCGAAGACGCCAAGGGGAACCTATGTAATCTCACCGTGCTTATGATAGCGTAACACTGAATAAAGGGCCCCAGACCAGAGTTATGACATGTCGTGATAAATTCCTTTGCAAACTGGGCTCACAGAGGCAAGCTATACATTAGAGGAACAGAATAAACACTGGAGTGTTAGGACAAAGGCTCCAAAATTCGCTTAGTGAGGAGCGGTTCATAGTGGCCGCCTGCCCTCTCATTTATACACCAAAGATTTGTGCCTGCAAAGTAGGTACCTCCAGGTTTTAAAATCTGGTAAATGTAGATGGTGAGGACCAACCTGCCGCCCTACAAATATCATCGATAGGAAGAGGCCATGCCTCTGATGGAGTGCGCTTTGACACCTATGGAGCATTGTAGGCCCATCATATGCTAACGCAATAGCGTCAACCAGCCATCTGGATAGGCTTTGTTTGGTGACTGGACGACCTTTCGTGCGGCCACCAAAACTCACTGCTCCGACTGTCTGAAGTGGGAGGATCGCTCAAAATATATCCTGAGTGCCCTGACTGGGCAGAGCAGGTGTAATTGTCTCTCGTCCTCCGTGGGGGGAAGGGCAGAGAGGGTAACCACTTGTGTTCTAAATGGTGTTGAAAGCACTTTGGGCACATACCCGTGTCTTGGATTAAGGGGGACTTTGGAGTCCCCAGGGTCAAACTTGAGACAGGAAGCGTTCACAGAGAGCTCTTGTATGTCACCCACACTTTTAACTGACGTTAGCGCTTACAGCAGGGCAGTTTTGAACGTGAGTGGCTTTAAATCGGCCGTCTGCAACGGCTTGAAAGGGGGCTCTTTAAGTGCTCATAGGACCAGAGAGAGGTCCCAGGAGGGCACCATAGGAGGCCTGGGGGGATTCAGCCGTCTAGCTCCCTTTAGGAAACGCACAATCATGTCGTTTCACCTGACTGACTGGCCAGCTATCGGTGCGTGAAAAGCAGCGACAGCTGCTTCATAGACTTTGAGCGTGGATGGGGTCCTTACTGCATCCAACAGCTCTTGTAGAAAAACGAGTATTTGTGATTTATCGCATGATAATGGCTCCTGGCTTCTGGTTGAGCACCAATCAGAAAACACAGACCATTTGAGAGCATAGAGATGCCTGGTTGACGGGGCTCTAGCTTCACTTATTGTGCTCAGGACGTTCGCTTGGAGGTCGCTGAGCGCCCCTTGAGTGGCCAAACGTGCAACGCCCACAGTTTGGGTTGGGGGTGCCAGATTGTCCCGTTCGCTTGGGAAAGCCAGCGACCAGCTGGTAGAGCCATCTCAATCTGAGCCCGCCCTGGCGGTTTATGTAGGAAACCACTGTCATGTTGTCCGTGCGGACCAAGACATGATGACGAGGCAGGAAGGTCTTGAGGGCTAGCACCACCGCCAGCATTTCTAGGCAGTTTATGTGCAACCGGACTCCATGCTCGACCACAAGCCGAAGGCTGGCTTGCCCTCACACAGGGTGCCCCAACCCATGTTGGAGGCGTCCATGGTGACCACCATTTGTCTTGAGACTGTCCTCAGGCTCACCCCTGCCTCGTAGAGATATGGTTTTGACCAAGGAGCCAGGGCTTTGACACAGCCTTGACTCACTTTGATCCAAAGTTGGCCTGAGCATCAAGCGTGGGGAGGAACCCGTGGTTTCCGCCAGTACTGCAGGGGGTGCGTGTGCAGAATACCCTGCGGAAGTACTGGAGGCCATAAGGCCCAGCATCCTCTGAAAGGTTCTTAGGGGTCTGTTGGTTCCCATTTTGAACGACTGCGCGAGCTGCTGGACAGTCAGAGCGTGCCAGAGACAGATCGAATGGTAGGACTGTGTACTGATAGATCTTTCCGTCAAAGGCAAATCTCAAGAATGGCCTGTGACGGGGGATAACTTGGATATGAAAGTATGCATCTTTCAGATCCACTGAGAAAAACCAATCCATCGGGCGGATCTGTGCGATGATTTGTTTTAGTGTTAACTTTCTGAAAGGCCATTTGATAAGGGCCCTGTTCAGATGTCTGAGATCTAGAATAGGGTCTGAGACCACCATCCTTTTTGGGAACGAGGAAGCAATGGCTGTAAAAGCCTGACTCGCACTGGGCTGTGAGTACCATCTCTATGGTCCCTTTTTCCAGAAGGCTCTGTACTTCAGTTTTGAGAATGTAAAACACGTTGCTCTCCACTGAAGTATGTAAAATACCCGCAAAGCAGGGTGGTTTGCGAGAAAATTGGAGAGAGTAACCCCGTTGAATTGTGTTTATGACCCATTGTGACACACCGGGGATAGCCTTCCAGGCCTCGGCCCGATCGCACAGGGGTTTTATAGTGTCGAGTGGCGGCACTCTGGACAGGGCGCCATCCCTCGTGTGCTGCGGAAGAGAAGAAATACTCTTTTGTTGAGTATTTATATGTTTATTGGTTTCAGTCGAGTGTAAGGGAGCGCGCATTAGCGCGGGCTCTTTGCTTACACTTGCAACACACACAACAACATTTTCTCCCCTGACCGGAACTGGAACGGGACACTGGGGAGAAACTTTGAGCTTTTTTTTTCGGGACCTAACCCTCCTCTCTTCCTGTTCTGCTGATCAGGAGTGCTTCCTCTGTTCAGGTTCCAGCATTATCTTAGGCCGGGGTCCCTGACGCTTAGGAGGGAAGAGTTTCGTTTGACTAGGCGCTGTCTCTGTTCAGCGGGTCTGAATGTGCTATGACATAAGCCGTGCTCTAGTCAGCGAGCACGTGCTGCAGTGAGAGCGGCTGTGATGTAAGCCGCGTTCTTGACATATCAGCAGCCTGAGTCTGGTTGTGTGCATTACTTTTGACTGCCACTGGCGAAGAGGATTCTGAGAGAGAGGCACGCGGGGAAAGCTCCCACGTGAATTCGCTCATCTACTCTGGCATTCTCTGTCCAAGACGCTTCTTCAGCGTGGCGAGAGAAGAGGAAGAGTGAGAGGGGCGCTGGTCCTCCTTGGGCTTCCATTCCAACGAAGAGGGCAAACAGAGGTGTGCGGCCACAGCTTCTTCGAGTGGGGAGAGCTTCTCATATCCCTTCTCTTCAGCACTGTCAAAGAAGAGAGTGTGTGCGAGGTGGATGAGCGGTGGTGCGTGTAGGGCGCGCGTAGGGTGTACAGTGTAGGGCGCGCACCATGATTTCCCCAGTTCTTCGTGCACTTCAGGGAAAAACGGGGCAGCTCTCTGTCGAGAGGCCTGTTGGCGCCCCGGAAGGAACTACTCATCGAGGTGGCTGCGTGCAGGTTCATCTGGCGAGGCCCAGTCCAGGCTGAGCTTGCAGACAGCTTTAGTGAGGATGCGGATGAGTTCACATGAGTTCTACACCAGCCTTGCATTCGCTGCGTTGCTGAGATGTTGAGGGGGCAGTGTCATCAAAGGAGCCCGACCAATCCAATCTGAAGCGGCCAATGACACTGAGTCATCATGATGTTCTCGTATGTTGTCATCAAACGCACCGAAAGAGACCAGGCCCTCGGCGTCGAGTGGAGGGGGCAGGTCTGTTTGTGAAAACATCACCAGAGAGATGTTTCCTTGAGGCGAGAGTGAGTCACGTGGGCACTGGGACGATGTGAGCTTGCTGGCCTCCGAATACTCGGCCCTCTGACTCCGCCATTTTTTTCACAGAGGCTCGGAAGGAAAAGGGAACGGGGAGAACAAGAGGGGTGGGGTAGAGCTCTGAGAAGAGCGCCATCCATGAGCGGAGAGAGGAGATGGGCATACTCTCACAGTGAGAGCAGCCTGTCTCGGTGAGAGCTGCATCCGCGTGGGCCTTACCCAGACAGATAACACACTCGCCGTGGCTGTCATCCTCATGCAGTTCGGAACTGCATGTGCCACAAGTGTGAATGTTGTTTGCTCTTTTTGTGTGTTTAAGCAGAAAAGGATACACTGTAGTGTGCCGGAGAGCGCAGGGGAAACGGCGCCACAGCTCGCGGGATCGCTGACGATAGAGCGCGCTGATATCAGGCCGCTGACTCTCTCGCAGAAAGGCCGGGCTGGCTAACTCACTGTTCCACTGCAGGCTCACTGTTCTCGGCGAAGGTGAAGCTTTCGAGGAGAGATCAACGAGGGTGAGTAGACCGTCGCTGAAGAATCGGATTATATGGCAATGCGAGCGTCTTTTATGGGCAGATGCCCCGCCCACTTTGGCAGGCTCAGCACTGATTGGTTCGCGCAGTTACGCCACTCTGCCATGGGTTCCTGCAGTTTCCACTGGCCAGCCAATAGTGTGCGAGAGCCCTCTTCACTGCTATGGCTGTGCAGTAGCACTGCGTGATTTTATAAGCTTTCACTAAAATCGGGAAACAGGAGTTACCCATAGCGTCTTCGACGCAGTACGACCGTTTGACAAACAGAGAAATAAACCATACTCAGAAGGATCAATATCGGTGTGGCGTTATGCACCGTGACAAACTTGGACTTGACAGAGACTCATGCATGTGTTTTAATAGACAAGTAAGCAAATATATATATTTATTGTACAGGTAATAGTGTACAGATGGTTTTAATAGATATGAATGAAGTTACCCTATGAATTACAGCATATTTATGTATTATAATTATTACTTTTATACTTCAGTAAAGCTTTTTATCAAGTCTGGTAACCAAGTCTATGGCAGTGAAATTAAATACAGTGTGCTGCACAAAAAATATTTAGCCATTACTTGCAAATACTGTACGTTTTTTCAAATTTACTTTTAGTATGATTTTGGTTTTAAACACGTACAACTGCACAGCATTAACCCACCAAATCATTTGACAATAGTCACATATCAGTAGGCTAGCATTACATTTTAGGTTCCTTGCAGCTAATTCATCATTACGATAACATAAAATAGTGTGATCAAACGTAGGTTACAGGTAATACAAAAACAAATTCACCTCATCCGTGAACATGATTCGTGAATTCCATACATTTCTGGATGGTGAAAACGACATCCCCCATTTTTCCACTCTCCTTCATTGCTTCATCATGCTTCACCTTTGTTATTGCTTTGAAAATGTGACCTCTGGCGAAAACTTACATATTGTGCCTTTAATAAAATAAAAAAATGAAATAATTCAAACGATTTGGAAGTTTACTGAGGCCACCTTACTTCTTGAGCTGAGAAAAGAGGTTTATGGAGACAAACAAAAGTGAAACTCCAAAGATATACAGTATAACATTTCATCAGTGCAATTGTTCATCTACTGAACAAAGCAGTTGATGAAACTGTTTCATCAGCTTTTGTTTTTATTGACAAAACAAGAAATTAGAATATGCTCCAAAAATATTACAGAAAAAAACAGTGTATTCAGACAGCTGAGGCAGAAACTGTATTGCTTCAATTTTTGCCTCAGCAAACACCAGTGATATAGTAGTCAATTGGTAATTTCTTTAGTCTTCTAGTTTGGTATGTATTATTGAGACATTTAATCTCTGTCTCTATGTTAATAATGACTTCAGAAATATTTATCGTAGTATTATGGAATTGATTAACACTCTTAGCAAAAGCAATCAGTAATTTTATCATAAGCGCATTATTTTATTTCACATCAGTTCAGAATTACTCAGCCCCAGAAGAGCAAGTAAACGGAGCTCAGCTTATTAGCTTTCTGTTGTGACAACATTTAATGTAGAAACATTACTTTAGTTTGTGGCAGCAGTGTAAAATGAACTACAAACAACATTACAGAAGAGCTGATAAATGTGTAATATGATTGAACATCGTTCGACACGCGGAGTATGAGAAGTATCTGCTTATCCAGGTATGCTAGCAACAACAAAACCAACATCTTATCCGCGTGTGTACATGAAGGATAAACATCTACATTTATGCATTTAGGAGACGCTTTTATCCAGAGATTATATGGACAAAAGCAATGTGTGAGCAAATGATTATGAAACACAATCTTCAAAGTCTCACTTTACAGCTAAAAGATGAACTGATAAGGCTTTTGATATGTCATGGATCAATCAGTATCTGAAAATATTCACGTTTTTGGTCAGTAGATGCACTCGGGTAAGCTAGCAGGCATAACTTACAAAATCTGTTGTCATGATAAATCCAGCGTAAGGTGGGTTTTAGCTGGTTAGGCTGGGTAGGCTGGTTTAACTGGTCTCCCAGCCTGACCAAGCTGGTGTTTAACTGGTTTGGCTGGCTGCCAGATGTTAGCTGGCTGGCCAGCTGGTTACCTAGTCTAGGGTGCATTTCCCAAAAGCATGGTTAGTCAACTAGTTGCAAGTGAATAGTTGATGTTACAAATAAGCAAACTAACATGCAGTACAATCTATGTCTTTCATTCTTTACACTAATCAGGCATAACATAATTATATAATAATATTGCGTTGGTCCCCCTTTTGCTACCAAAACAGCCCTGACCCACCGAGGCATGGATTTTGGATTCTGGGGAATTTGGAGGCCAAGTCAACACTTCACATCTCATTGTTGTGCTCCTCAAACAATTCCTGAACCATTTTTGCTTTGTGGAAGGGAGCATTATCCTGCTGAAAGAGGCCACAGCCACCAGGGAATACAGTTTCCATGAAAAGGTGTACATGGTCTGCAACAACGCTTAGGTAGGTGCACATGCCCACTGTTGGCGCTTTCGGTGGTGGACAGGGGTCAGCATGGGCACCCTGACTGATCTGCGGCTATGCAGGCTATACGCAACAAACTGCGATGCACTGTGTATCATTCTGACACCTTTCTATCAGAACCAGTATTAACATCTTGAGAAATTATAGCTACACCTTGTCTGTTTGATCAGACCACATGGGTCAGCCTTCGCTCCCCACGTGCATCAATGAGCCTTGGCCGCCCATGACCCTGTCACCGGTTCACCACTGTTCATTGGACCACTTTTGATAGATACTGACCACTGCAGACCAGGAACACCCCACTAGAGCTACAGTTTTGGAGATGCTCTGACCCAGTCATAGCCAACACAATTTGGCTCTTGTCAAACTTGCTCAAATCCTTACACGTACCCATTTTTCCTGCTTCTAACACATCAACTTTGAAGAAATTTTTTTCACTTGCTGCCTAATATACCCCACCCATTAACAGGTCCCATGATGAAGAGATAATCAGTGTTATTCACTTCACCTGTCATAATGTTATGCCTGATCGGTGTGACAATCTTTTAGTTGGCACAGTTTTTGAAGAGTGCCATGAGTATAATGTATGGGGAACACACAATTAAATCAATCATCTGTAAATAGGGCAAAACAACAAATAACAAAAATAGGCAAATAGTCCTTAGATAAAATTCGATATTTACAGCAATATTCTGTAATTCAATATAAAACTTATTAATTAGCATAAATTATTACTCCACTACTGGCGTGTTGAATCAACAAGTCCTATAGTGTTGAAGCAGTGAGTTACATCATTGTATGAAAAAAAACGCACCCCTGACCAGTATACCTAAATACACATATTTAAAACCATCAATCAGCTAACCACAGAGGCTAGCTTAAGTATGTTTTTTATTTCAGCAGAGAGAGGTAAATTAAGCTCTAACAAATGAAAGTGTTTTCTGTTTTTGCTCTCTAATACATGCAGTACTTTTCTTCTGCTGTTCACTTTCCTCCTCCTCCTCCTCTTTGGCCTCCTCTGGTGAAAATCACAGGGTTAGCGGTGTACCTGTAAAGCGTAGCTGAAGTTACATTTGCCTAATGACAGCAATTTTACTAAAGAAAGGCATTTCTTTCTTGTGAACCACTAATAGGGATGTGTGAGAATTTAAATAAATGAAAATCCAGCATTTCAAGTGATTTAATTCAACTGTGAACTCTCAGAAGGGTTCATGTGGATATGCTTCATATATTTATACTTGAAGACCACTGTGATGTGCAGAAATCAATAGTGTTAATCAATCTAAATGACCTCGCTTTCCCTCTAAAGAAACCCTTCATTTACATAACACTTAACAACTATAGCTAACAGGAGACTGGATTTAATGGGGAGGTTAATAATGAAACCCTTCGGCACAATCTAAAACACGTCAAGCAGCAAAATGAGATGGTAAGAACATTCCCTCTGTAAACAATAACAAGTAAACTAAACACTTGCTCTGAGGCAAATGAATAAGACAGTAATATACTCACCTGAAATGCTTTAGATTTCAAATTGCCTGGAACTAGAGCTCATTAAAGCAGTGCTGAGCCCCCATAGAAAACCACACATTTTAAAGCTCATCTATTATGGATGGCTGTAGATTGTAGTGAGAGTTGGGTGTTCAACAACCAAGCAAAATCAGAGAGCAGTATCTTGAGTTTCCGGTGATATTTAGCAGAGATTATATAGCATAGCTCACAACACGTGAGGCTTGTTTATTTATACAGGGAGTGCAGAATTATTAGGCAAGTTGTATTTTTGAGGATTAATTTTACAACATTAATAATTAAACAACAACCATGTTGTCAATGAACACAAAAAACTCATTAATATCAAAGCTGAATATTTTTGGAAGTGGTTTTTAGTTTTAGCTATTTTAGGGGGATATCTGTGTGTGCAGGTGACTATTACTGTGCATAATTATTAGGCAACTTAACAAAAAACTAATTTATACCCATTTCAATTATTTATTTTTACCAGTGAAACCAATATAACATCTCAACATTCACAAATATACATTTCTGACATTCAAAAACCAAACAAAAACAAATCAGTGACCAATATAGCCACCTTTCTTTGCAAGGACACTCAAAAGCCTGCCATCCATGGATTCTGTCAGTGTTTTGATCTGTTCACCATCAACATTGCGTGCAGCAGCAACCACAGCCTCCCAGACACTGTTCAGAGAGGTGTACTGTTTTCCCTCCTTGTAAATCGCACATTTGATGATGGACCACAGGTTCTCAATGGGGTTCAGATCAGGTGAACAAGGAGGCCATATCATTAGATTTTCTTCTTTTATACCCTTTCTTGCCAGCCACGCTGTGGAGTACTTGGACGCGTGTGATGGAGCATTGTCCTGCATGAAAATCATGTTTTTCTTGAAGGATGCAGACTTCTTCCTGTACCACTGCTTGAAGAAGGTGTCTTCCAGAAACTGGCAGTAGGACTGGGAGTTGAGCTTGACTCCATCCTCAACCCGAAAAGGCCCCACAAGCTCATCTTTGATGATACCAGCCCAAACCAGTACTCCACCTCCACCTTGCTGGCGTCTGAGTCGGACTGGAGCTCTCTGCCCTTTACCAATCCAGCCACGGGCCCATCCATCTGGCCCATCAAGACTCACTCTCATTTCATCAGTCCATAAAACCTTAGAAAAATCAGTCTTGAGATATGTCTTGGCCCAGTCTTGACGTTTCAGCTTGTGTGTCTTGTTCAGTGGTGGTCGACTTTCTGCCTTTCTTACCTTGGCCATGTCTCTGAGTATTGCACACCTTGTGCTTTTGGGCACTCCAGTGATGTTGCAGCTCTGAAATATGGCCAAACTGGTGGCAAGTGGCATCTTGGCAGCTGCACGCTTGACTTTTCTCAGTTCACGGGCAGTTATTTTGCGCCTTGGTTTTTCCACACGCTTCTTGCGACCCTGTTGACTATTTTGAATGAAACGCTTGATTGTTCGATGATCACGCTTCAGAAGCTTGGCTATTTTAAGACTGCTGCATCCCTCTGCAATATATCTCACTATTTTTGACTTTTCTGAGCCTGTCAAGTCCTTCTTTTGACCCATTTTGCCAAAGGAAAGGAAGTTGCCTAATAATTATGCACACCTGATATAGGGTGTTGATGTCATTAGACCACACCCCTTCTCATTACAGTGATGCACATCACCTAATATGCTTAATTGGTAGTAGGCTTTCCAGTCTATACAGCTTGGAGTAAGACAACATGCATAACGAGGATGATGTGGTCAAAATACTCATTTGCCTAATAATTCTGCACTCCTTGTACGAGATCTAGCTTTGAATTGAAATGATCGCCTAGCGTGAACATTTGGCTTAATTAAAGGTATAGTTCACTTAAAAATGAAAATTATCCCATAATTTACTCACCATCAAGCCATCCTAGGTGTCATGACATTCTTCTTTGGGACGCATACAATCGGCGTTATAGAAAAATTTCCTGGCTAATCAAACCCAGCCAACACACCAATGTGGGGCCCAAAGGGGTTGCACACGGGCTGATATCTGGGACACAGCTAATTTTGTCTTCAGTTTCCACGGAGGGCCCACATGGGTTAGCCCAGATGGGTTGATGATGGGCTCATACCGGGCCATAGGGGTAACCCAGGTAGTACCCATTTGGGGCACAGAAAGGTGTTATGTAGGGCTCTTATGGGCCACAACGGGTATATTATATATATATATATATATATATATATATATATATATATATATATATATATATATATATATATATATATATATATATATATATATATATATATTTGGGCTATCAAATTTTCTGTTTGGTTTACCTTATTTTACAGTAAACCCCTAAATACAAACATTACATGCAATCCACTAAACTACACTAAAATGTTAAAGGTATTCAATGAACAGAAACCAGTAGTTCATGCTTTACTTTATTCAGCAAGGTTTATTTGAAATAATTTGAATATTACTTATTACATTTACAACGTTATAATACAAAATTATCCAAAAAGTTAAAGTGAAGCTCCTGACAAACTTAATTTGACAAAACTTGTATTGTTTATATATGCATATCTGTACACTCTAAGATAATGTATTTCACAAACAAATCAAAGAAAAAACAGAGCAGCTCCTCACTCCTCTATAATCACTCTCCCAAAGGACCTTTGAAAAAGACAAAACAAATTAATCAATCATTGTCACTTTTGTATTCCCTTTTTCACAGTTAAAGCCTTTTGGTGCCACACAAGTTGATCTAGATGAAATGCTCAGCAGGGTTACACAAAAATAGGTGGCGAAGAATCGACACACGCTAACTGCAAAATAATTAAGGTGAAGAATTAAGTGCGAAACCATCAGAAACCCTTTAGTCTCCAGCTCAACCATTTTCCAGAACTGCAACCTAACTGGAGTCTCCAGAAGTGCAAGGTGTCAGGATCTCGGAGACTTAAGTTAGCTAAAGAGTCCTAAAACATGACCCCCACTTAATAAGAATCACAAGCGGATGTGTAGTAAAATGGTTATGGTTTCAAACCTGTCTTGGAGCATCACCAGCCCTGCAAATTTTGTATGTCTCCCTATATCTGACACACCAATTTCAGGTTTTGCAGTCTCTAATGAGGTCATGAGTTGAATCAGGTGTGATAGATGAGGGAGAAATGTGTTAATTATAAAGTGAAGATCCTGGTGTAACCTACTAGTAAGGACTCAGTATTACCAAATCCTTCAGAAGACATTACTAATTATTTGGAACAGTATTCTAAAGTGTTACTATATTGGGTATCTTTTGTGCATTTGTTATTTGAATTAGCATTAAATAGAAAAGGGAAAAAAGCACACCTTTAACATTTTAGTGGATTGCAAGTAATGTTTGTATTTAAGGGTTTACTGTAAAATAAGATAACCCAAATAGAAAATATAGTAGCCCATATATACACTCACCTAAAGGATTATTAGGTACATACAACTGTTCAATTTCTCATTAATGCAATTATCTGATCAACCAATCACATGGCAGTTACTTCAATGCATTTAGGGGTGTGGTCCTGGTCAAGAGAATCTCCTGAACTCCAAACTGAATGTCAGAATGGGAAAGAAAGGTGATTTAAGCAATTTTGAGCGTGGCATGGTTGTTGGTGCCAGACGGGCCGGTCTGAGTATTTCACAATCTGCTCAGTTACTGGGATTTTCACGCACAACCATTTCTCGGGTTTACAAAGAATGGTGTGAAAAGGGAAAAACATCCAATATGCGGCAGTCCTGTGGGCGAAAATGCCTTGTTGATGCTAGAGGTCAGAGGAGAATGGGCCGACTGATTCAAGCTGATAGAAGAGCAACTTTGACTGAAATAACCACTTGTTACAACCGAGGTATGCAGCATAGCATTTGTGAAGCCACAACACGCACAACCTTGAGGCGGATGGGCAACAACAGCAGAAGACCCCACCGGGTACCACTCATCTCCACTACAAATAGGAAAAAGAGGCTACAATTTGCACAAGCTCAGCAAAATTGGACAGTTGAAGACTGGAAAAATGTTGCCTGGTCTGATGAGTCTGGATTTCTGTTGAGACATTCAAATGGTAGAGTCAGAATTTGGCGTTAACAGAATGAGAACATGGATCCATCATGCCTTGTTACCACTGTGCAGGCTGGTGGTGGTGGTGTAATGGCGTGGGGGATGTTTTCTTGGCACACTTTAGGCCCCTTAGTGCCAATTGGGCATTGTTTAAATGCCACGGCCTACCTGAGCATTGTTTCTGACCATGTCCATCCCTTTATGACCACCATGTACCCATCCTCTGACGGCTACTTCCAGCAGGATAATGCACCATGTAACAAAGCTCGATTCATTTCAAATTGGTTTCTTGAACATGACAACAAGTTCACTGTACTAAAATGGCCCCCACAGTCACCAGATCTCAACCCAATAGAGCATCTTTGGGATGCCATCTTTCATCTTTCAAGATGCCATCCTATCAATATGGGCCAACATTTCTAAAGAATGCTTTCAGCACCTTGTTGAATCAATGCCACGTAGAATTAAGGCAGTTCTGAAGGCGAAAGGGGGTCAAACACAGTATTAGTATGGTGTTCCTAATAATCCTTTAGGTGAGCGTATATATATACCCGTTGTGGCCTATAAGAGCCCTACATAACACCTATCTGGGTCCCAGCATCAACCCATATGGGCAGACCCATGTAGGCCCCAAATGGGTACTACCTGAGTTACCCATACGGTACCCCCTGTATGAGCCCATCAAGAGACCCATCAGGGATAACCCATGTGGGACCTCCATGGAAACTGAGGACAAAATTAGCTGGGTCCCAGTTGGGTAGCCCAGGTGGGCCCCAGATATCAGCCCATGTGCAACCCCTTTGGGCCCCACATAGGTGTGTTGGCTGGGAGCCCAGCTGGGTTTGCCCATGTGGGACCTACCTAGTTGACCCAAGTGGGCTCCAGATAAGATGCCCATTTTGAGCCCATGCCCACTCTGTACCCCTGTAGCCCATGTTTAACCCATGTGGGCCCCACATACACGTGTTGGCTGGGAAGCTTTATAATGGCAGTGAATGGCTGTTTCTGTTTTGAAGTGTATAAAAGGCCATCTATTCATCAAAAAAGTGCCCCACAAGGCCCCAGGGGGTTAATAAAGGACTTCTGAAGCGAAGCGATGCGTTTGAGTAAGATATCCATATTTAAAACGTAAAACTTTACAAACTGTAATCTCTAACTTCCACTGACGTCGTTTGCGCATTCACGGAGACTGGCGTTCCACCGTATGGAAACAGGATTTGTTGATGAATAGAAAGTCCAAAAGAACCGCATTTGTTTGCTCCCTTACTGAATAAAATTATTTTGTTTTTTAAATCTTACTGACCCAAATTTTTGAACGGTAATGTTTATATATATATATATATATATATATATATATATATATATATATATATATATATATATATATAAATAAAAGATAATGTACAGTCAAAATTATTATTTTGCTAAATAATAGCCAGCAGGCTGTCCATTAACCTGTATAATACATATTAAATTGAGTTTTACATTAAAGCTACACTGTGTAACTTTTTTAGTTTATTCTTAGCTAAAAACACTTAGTTCTTTCAAAAATATATGTACTCATTAATGTATATTTACTTCTTTCAAGTAATAAAGTATTCTCGTAAGTTTATAATATGCCATTGAAAATACATACGGGTAAGGGGTTCGAATGGGGGTCGCCATGTTGCCCCTCCATCTTGAAAGTACATTAGCCAAAGAGGGACATACCCGTAAATTCAAGCTTCGCCTTTCGCGTTTTAACACTCTGTAACGAGTAGGAAAATAGTGTGGCCCCTTTAAGAGCGTTCACCCCGGTTGGAGCGCCTGTGTGTGTGTGTGCACTGCGCCTCGAGCTCCCATGTGTGCGGATTATTTTCTGTCTTCTGTTGCTAACATTCATTTATTTTTGTTTTGTTGGGTAATGCTGTGGACGGAAGTGGAGTTTGTGCCGGACTCTTGTGGGGGTTCCGCGGGGAATAAAGTGCGGGCTGTTTGATGTCAATCGCCTCCGTGTTTGCACCGACTACAGTTGCGTTGAGTGAGCTATCCGTATTTTTCACCTGGACAGATGCGTTACAACTCGATGGCGAATGTGAAGAGGGGGATTGCTGGATCGAACTGGAAGCCATGTTAATTTAAAGCTACACTGTGTGATATTTTCCCCCATCTAGCGGTGAAAGGGTATATGACCATCCAGTAAATATTAGTTTATTTTCCTCCCAATTCCGATTTCGTTTTAACTCCTACAGTGGCCGATTTAGTCCAAGATTAACATGGCTTACCCGTATAGACAGCAAGCCAACATTTAATAAATATTGATTTTCCATCTGAATCATCATTATGGTTGATATCGAAATTTCAATGCAAAATAAATGTTGAATCACCATTGCCATATCGATGAAACCTGACGTTATTAATGTTGATGGCAACAACATTGGAACAACATTGATCTATTATCTTTATGATTGATTAAGCATTGATATTTGGTTTACCGGGCGATTGCCAATGTGTTGAAAAGTCATTGATTTAGAGTTGATCGGGCAACGACCTGTTGTTGAAAAATCATCGACATATGATATAGTTGACCGGGAAATGTGATTGAAAATGCATCGGGGTTGGGTTGTGAACACGGATGACACCAGTGCGAGAAGCCGGCATTTTCTCAACGTCCTCGGATGGAAACGAGTGAAAGACGGTTAAAGGTAAGTAAAGACAAAAAAATGTATTTGAAGGCGGAAAAAGTCAGAAAAGAGCTTTAAATGGAAGTATTTACGGCTTTCGCCTCAAGTCCGGCCTTTTTTATTTAACTGAAGAGACCGTTTTAATATAGGCCGAGTGGGTTTTTATGTCTTATTTATACGTTTTTTGAAGTCTGTTAATAGAGGGCTATCAACAGATTCACATTTTAATTCATTATTTATCTTCGCGATCAACCCGAATGTAAAGAATACTTTCACTTAAGGAAATTAAACGGCAATATGTAATAAAGGTTGAATTATGTTGGTGCTGTTGAAGCGATAATTGTTAAAATGAATGTTTTTGTATGTAATATTTCAGACTCGATGAGCATCGTGTGTTCATCTTGCCCGCGCCGAGAGTTCACCGGCGACTGCTGTGCGAGGAGGTGCGCAGTCACGCGTGCGATCAGAGGGAAATACGGTTTACGGTAAGTAGCCTAAAGTTTAAAAATTTTGCGTCGTTATCGGTTGTTTTTGAAACCATGTTTTATGCAACAACAGTATGACTTCTTGTTCACATTTTATTTAAATCATTGCAGAACTCAAACCAACTATGGAGAAGTGGTCATCCTTCTTGGTCTTCCTTTCTTAAAGGGATAGTTCACACAAATAAAATTGTCATTCACTCACCCTCAAAGATTTGTCCATGTTCGGAACACAAATGAAGATATTTTTAATATTCTCATTTTTTGGTGATCCATTTACAGTCTAGATAATCAACATTTTCAAGCTTAAAAATTACAAAGTGATTGTAGAAGTAAACCAATACTAATATTTATATATGAATGATATCCTAAATGTCATATAAAATTCTGTTCAGACTTCAGACTTACAATGGATGGACAAAAATTGAGAATTTTAAAAATATCTTAATTTGTGTTCCAAAGATGAACAAAACTCTTATGGTTTTGGAATGACATGAGGGTGAGTAAATTATGTCAATTTTCCTTTTTTGGTGAACTAACCCTTTAAAGAGCAGCCCTCCAAGTTCATCAAAATTTGTGAGGTATGTGTATGTCATGTCTGTGTTAATACTTAAACAAAGTAGTAGTTTTCCAAAAGATATTTTTATTTTTATTTAAAGAATGTTCTGGCCTATTTTTGGCAATTTGAAATGTAGTGCTTTGAATGTAGGGAGAACATGATAGGCTAGCCCAGAGCCATAGAGAGAGAGAGTTGCGACAACTCCATAGACTCCAATGGAACGTTTTTTTTTTACAGCAATGGCGGCTCGTGGAGACTCTCAATAGTTCCCGGAAGTAGCAGCCGCGCCATAGAGTTACAGCAGAACAGACCGTTTGTGATGCACTTTTAAAAGGTAAGACGTTTAATCAGTATAATTTTAAATTATCAGCACATCTTAATCATAATAACTTGTACATTAAAGCCTGCTTGTGTAGATTATTCATCATTAAATTTTAAAAACAACATCGCTGTAACTACATACTCATGCTACATACACATGTTGATGTGTAATAAAATTATTGAAAATCAATGCATTTATTGACTATTAATTACCAAAAATCGCAGTTCTGTCACTGTGACTGAACAATTTGAATTGCCCGCCAAAGCACTTCCTGGAACTATTCGCGGTCTACATGAATCACGTGACTATCAAGCGTTTTGAACTTCAGTTGTCGCAACTCTCTCTCTCTATGGCTCTGGGCTAGCCTACAACACTGGGCAAATTGCCTTATCAGATCATCGAAAAACCCTAGGCCTAGGCTACTGTATTTGTTTCCAAGTGTGCAAATATGTTCTGTTTAACTCAAAGGCTAATTTTTTGCATTGTGCTTGTATTTTCTGTTTTAGATGCACTGCTCACAGCCGATGGGGACAGTCGCTGTTACTTTTGCCCAGGCTGTGCAAAAGTGTCTGCGCTATGTGCCAGACCCGCAGGAGGGACTGGACGACAAATCATTCAGACGTCAGAGGACCATGAACTGTAAATAGGCTAAAGAGGACAAATAATGAAATAATACATTAATTTGTTTTTACCTTAAACAGTGTGGTGTGGTCAGTGTTTTAGGCTAGGCTATAGGCATACAAGCTTTCAAATGTGCCATCATCTTTCAACATCCTGGCTGTAAATAAATCAGGATATTCATTATAGGCTATTTAATTTATGGAATTACATTTTCGTATGCCTAGCGATCATTTTCTATGGCTTAAAGGTCCCGTTCTTCGTGATCCCATTGTTCAAACTTTAGTTAGTGTGTAATGTTGCTGTTAGAGCATAAATAATACCTGTAAAATTATAAAGCTCAAAGTTCAATGCCAAGCGAGATATTTTATTTAACAGAAGTTCCCTTTCAAAGCCTACAGCGAACGGCTGGCTTGGACTACATCCTGGTACAGCCTGCTTTAATGACGTCAGTAGAACAGTAGAACAGACTAACCTCCGCCCACAAGAATACGCACAAAAAGGGGGCGTGGTCTTGTTGTTGTCCCACGTGGAGAAGAGGACGTGTCGCGTGGAGAAAAGGAAGTGCTGCGTTTGACTGTGTTTGTCGCCATGTCGTCGAGACGCTGTTATTTTCATCCCGGAGTCAAATCACCTTTGTTTGGCTTTCCCAGGGACGCTGTAGAGATCATTGAGCGCATACATCACCCAGTTAAGAGGCGTGACCTTTCCACGTGCGCTAAGCTGCTGTCGAATCACAACACAGGAACCGTGCCACGTGTGCTAAGCTGCTGTCAAATCACAACACGGGAACCGCTGGCACAATCAGAACTCGTTACGCATTTCTGAAGGAGGGACTTCATAGAACAAGGAACTCATCAACCCGTTTTTAGGACAGTGAAAACAGCGGTATACAGATAAGTAAATTGTGTTAAAAATACAGTTTTTTTTTTTACACACGAAACATGAACACATGTTATATTGCACACTGTAAACACAATCAAAGCATCAAAAAACACGAAGAACGGGACCTTTAATAATGATTGAAATTTCATTGAAATCACGTTGATCCTTAGTTCAGTTGAAATTTCAACATTGTTTCAATATTCCTGATAATTGAAATACCATTGAAATTCCGTTGATCTATGGACAGGATTTCAACATTGTTTCAATATTAAAACAGGGTGCAAAATGATGTTGAATCAACATCAGATTTCGATGTTGATTCAATGACTTAACGTTGACAACATAATGTTGATTTAACATAGTTTCAATGACTTTGCTATCTGGGATATTTTCAATGGCATATTATAAACTTACGAGAATACTTTATTACTTGAAAGAAGTAAATATACATTAATGAGCACATATATTTTTGAAATAACTAAGTGTTTTAGCTAAGAATAAACTAAAAAAGTTACACAGTGTAGCTTTAAATTGACATCAATGGAAAAATATGCGGTTACAGCTGCATAAAGAAAGTTTCCTCATTGAGCTCTGACGTCAGTAAAAGAAAAAAGAAATCTCACGTTAAATAGATGATTAAATCTGCCTTCATAAAACACAAAAGCAACAGTATAAATACAGAGGCATTTTTGAAGGTCTCTATGGTGTCTTGAAATGAAAGACATTTTCTTTTTTGCATTCTATATTCTTTATGAGAAAAACACACCTCTCCTGCTCAGCTGTGAGATATTAAAGAGAATTAGTCTTTGTTTTTCATCTGATCTAGGCCTGTCAGACAACTCGACCTTGCTAAGGCTGGGATGCAGCTGAAGCAGACAAAATAACTACTCGCATCACGCAGCTGTAAACATGAACACATACGCAATATACACATTTATTCTCCTTCCCATCTTTTTCCCAAGGCAGCTGTCTGTATTCTTTTATCCATTTTTATTCACTCTTCTTTAATCCATCCATCTGATTTCTGCTGCGGTCTGTCAGAAACATGACCCCGGCTGGATGTTATTGAGCAGTGCATCCCAATGCCCAGAACCGTGATTCATTGTAATCCTACAGAGGCGTGGTGTCTGCTCTCCTCTCCAGCGCTTTTTTGTTATATTACAAATGATACAAAGGCACACACCTGTGGCACAGGTTTGCTTTCATCAGAAAGTAATTCCCATTCCATTCAGCGCTTTCATAGGTCCTGTGACACAAAGCACAGGCGGTGGTGTCAGCAAATTGATTCGACACTGTTCAGACAGGTAATGTAATGAAGGATAGCGGGGAGGCTGTATTTACAAATTCTCAGAGCAGTTTCTCCCGCAGGCCCAGAAATGAGAAACACAATCCCACATACATCATGAGAGAAGGGAGAGAATTAATATTCATGAGCAGAATGGAGTTTTAGCTGGCGAGTCAGGATGAGTTATGATAGGTGTGATGTGATTTGGTCCTGGCCCCTGGTGGTCACGCCATGCTCGGATAGCAGACAGGACAGCAACACCGGACAGGACCATCTATCCCCTATGACAACTTCTCGCTATATACTCGCACAGGCCATCACAAACACATTAATTACCATTCATACACAGCACACCATTGCTTCACAAATAGAGCAAAATATATTTTAAAAAACACCCACCGCAAACAAGGAAAATGAAATTAATGAGCCACGGAGCTCACATGACTGCATGCATGATTTAGCTTAAAGCCCTCGTGAAATTAAAATGAGAGGTTTGTGGCTTTCGCTTCATGTGTGTTTGCTTTGATGTCATGTAAATGCTAGTGTACTCCTAAATGCAGATAGTTTATGTATGTAACTGTAGGCTTATAACGGTTTACAGTATAATTGGAGCTGACAGTTTGACATTTTTTCCTTAACATTAATTATTTTAAAAGAGACAAAACAGTGGAAGACAGTGGACTTTTTTTTTTTTTTTTAGAAATAGACATTAAATTGGACAAAAGTGACAAAGACATTTATAATATTACAAAATTACATTTATATTTCAAATAAATTCTGTCCTTTTGAACTTCCTACACATTTTTTTTTTTGCTTTTGTATAAAGTCTTTTATTCTCACCAAGTCTACATTTATTTTATCAAAAAAAAAAAAAAAATACACAGCAATATTGTTATATTTTATAGCAAAAAAAAGGATGTGTCCGAGCTGCACCATCTAGATGTAGATTGTGTTTTCTTCAGATAATCTAAATTAATTGTTTGAGTCTGAATTCATTATGGATGACCAAACAAAAGCCTAAAATGAGCATTTGAAATGCCCTGTCCAAACTCTGCTTTTCAATTGATTTCAATGGATCGTTAAATTCAAATGTGTTTTACCACCATTTCAAATTTGCTTCATTAGGGGTGCTAGACACCTACTGAAGTAGTTTCTGACAACATTTGGACAGTTAAATTGTATATTATTTTCCCTGCCAGTGAAAACAGCTACAAAAGAAGTGTCACCAAGCAGCACACAGACTAGAAGAGAGCAAAACAAGAATACATTTTACAAAAGTGTTAAAAATCAGCAATGCCGGGATGCCAAATTTGAGGGCCTAGGAACTAACTGTTATATTTTGCAATTACACATACAGAACCTCACAAAACATTAGGTAAACGAAGCACAGAGTCTCGTCTTCATCCAGACATCATAATTCAGCCAGATGCTGAGCCTGGCCACTGTCCATCATTAAACCAGGTTTGTGAGCAGCTGGAAGAGACAAAAGCTCTCAATATGAGTCCTCTGCACTGCTCTGGAGGTTAACAAGCACTGGCCCGCTATAATAACACACCAGCCTGCAGCCGCCCAACTCATCCACCCCACAATCCAGAGCATCTGACTCAAACAGACCAGATAAGACACTGCAAGATATGTAAGATCCCATTCTCACCTTTAAGGTGGTGTCTTTAGAGGCAGGATTTTCCACTCTCTTCAAAGCCCTGGAGGTCAAGGAGTGAAGAGATTCACAAACTCTTCTGTTATTTATTAAAGTGTGTGGAAGAAAAGTACAGATACCGTATTCTTTAGCTGAACACAACTAATATGTAATAAAAATTGTAATGGTACATTCAAAAGCTTATTTTAAAGTGGTAGTTGAACCAAAAATGCAAATTCTGTCATCATTTAGTTGTTCCAAACCTGTATCACTTGAAAATATTTGAGTAAACTATCCCTTTAACAGTTTGTAAATTGGGCCCCATATACAGTAATTGATATAAATGCAATCTAAAATGCTGTGCACCGAATGTTTTATTGCAATCAAATGACAATAGCAAAGTGCCTTTTCATAATAGCAATTGCTACAATTGAATAAAATAAGTATCGATATAAAAAAACACAACAAAAATTAAACAGAGTACAACAAAAACACAGAAGCATTAAAAAACATGGCAATTTCTTTTTTAAATATTCAGTGCACTGTTTTGGTTATTTAAAAAAAAAAAAAGAACATAAAAATCACCACTTGAAAAAGCAGCACTGGCTGAACTGAACACACATCAACACAATATTTTTTGTAATTTGTTTTGTTTTTCTGCAGCTATATTTCCAGTACACAGCCATGACATGCAGCCCTCGAAATGCATTTATAACATTGTGAGAACATTATGACTCAGCTGGGAATGTTGAACTACAAAAACACTATTTAGAGTTCTGAATAATTCTGTACAGATTGAATGACAGCAGAACTGCACTATCACACTCAATACCATGTTACACATCTCCTGCTCGAGGAAGGCTGGCCTATTGATCAAATAATAGAATTTGACATTACATTTAAAGGTCGCTGTGTTAGAATGGCTAACATTCAAACAGTTGAACAGGTGTGTTGAATTAGCGAGGCCTTCCGCAAGGTGGAGATGGTGAGGATGCCATTGATCTGGCATGATGTCACGACACACAACTTTCAGACATTAACAAAATGTCCCCCCTTACTCATCATGCACTGTACAGTTCAACAAAATTTAGTAGATAAAGAGAGCTAAATCACTGTATCATATTTATGAAGGTTCCCAGATTGGTTCAGAATCATGTCTCGTAATCCTCTAGACACGTTATACTGTAGTTGCCTAAATGTTCACTGCTATTTCTGCCACATTCTGTCTATGCAGATTTATGAAGTTCACATATTCTATCTAGGAGTTTTACGATTCAATAAATAAGACGACCACAAGCTTCAAGTGGATCTAAATTTAATTTACAGAAAAGCTGTGATGTTGACTATCGAGATCACATGTTGCCCACTCTGAGCGACTGTGAGAACAGAGTGAATGTTGTTATCTATAAGTGAGACACATCAAGTTAGTTGTCAGACTGCGTGTTGCTGTTACTAGACAACACATAATGTTTGGTAGTCCGTGTTTAAATTGAACAGGAAAGAAAGTGTAACAAAATTCATTCACGCTGCAGCTAAGCTCTAAATGCTTTCAGTATGGAGGTTGAATCCTTCTTGAATGAAACGGGACTAGTGTGGATTGGAGAGCAAATGCGATGATCAAGTATTGTTATAGCATATTCAGTGTTGAAATATGGCAGTGTTTTTGAAATGATTATGGAGGCCGACAATATTTTAGATGCTAAATTTACCCTCAAGGATATAATCACACTATTAGGTCTTCACAGGTTACAGGTTATGAGACGGCGCATTAAGTTTTCACAATCATTTCACTTTTTTTCAGCGGTAACACAAAGATCGGGCACCGTATTTTAAACACAAACCCATAAAGAGAAGAAGAACAACACTTTATGTGACGTAGAATGTAGATAAAAACAAAATGTATAATCCCTTCATAACTAATATAGCCTATGCAGAAGCCTGCCATTTTCTGCTTTCCTCTTGGATCATTACAGGGCACGTACGATGATAAAAAGGTCTTGGCACTGAGAATGTCCCTTGAGTAGGGTAGTGTCCTGTCATCCGTCTCCCTCAAGACATTGTTTTTTTACAAGAAATTCAAAAACTCTGGAGAGAAAAGCCCTTCATGCCCCCTTTGTTTCCATTCAACCTTGCATTATGAAAATACGAGGACACTGAGGCGATGGTCACTAAATGTGGGGTCAGTTGTGTGTATACACAAAATCAAACAGACACAAATACAAAAGGGTTTTTTGGGAGATAGATGGATCTTCTTAACACTGGGAAGGTCAAGAATATCTAGGAATTAAATGTGAATTTAGGGCAGTTGGAAACATCTGAGCTCCAGTGATGAGGAAACATCTCAGTGTGTCAAGGCTGTCTTTTCCAACTGGATGACATCAGATGACTCACGCTACTTGCGTCTAATCCTATTCGGTGTCTTTGAATTTGTGGCTTTTGATGTCTTTGGCAGTGAGGATGAGCTAGGGTTCATGTATATCCTCAAGTCTGTGGGCAATGAGGGCTCTCTATATCCGTTTAAACAGAGGCAGTTCTGTGGCACGTGCACACAAACAAAATCAATATACATCCCATTGTCAGCTTTCCAAGGTTTTTTCGAGGAAAGATTGTCTTTTTCTTCCTTCATCAATACACCATTGTCACTAGAAACGTTCATAGTCCAGCAATGACCTTCCAGTCTTTTGAAGCAAAAATCAGCACAGACAAAATAACAAATAATATGCAATGGTTTCCACCAGACTTCATAGACGGGAATAAACAAAGCAAAACAAAACTGTTTCTTATGCAGGAGAGGGAAGGAGGTTGGCGTCAGTCATGTAAAATACATCAAGACTCACGGATACTGCCACCTCAAAGGAAAGGTTCTCACAAAAGAGCATGAATTAAAAGAAAAATCATGTTTAAAAAAAGATCAGGAAAAAGAAAGCAAAGCAAATGTCTAGGCATCACCACCAGCAGCCAACTTCAACTGAGGAAGGTCTTAGTCAGTCATATGGACGGATTGACAGGCCAGGCTAGAAGCCCAGATTACTTTCTGGTGGCCTCATCACGGACAAGGAGGAGAAGAAAAAGAGAGAGAGAGAGTCAGAGAGAGAGTGTAGATGAGCGAGTCTCGGAGCGAGACAGGGTCGTGTTTGTGTCACTGTTACTCCACAGAGCCAGGATGAAGGCTGAGGGCTGGGGGGTCCAGACAGGTTGGGGAATAGCTGAGGTGGGGCTCTTTGATCCACAGGAGCGGCGCTCCGTTCTTGCCCTCCTGGTTTTTGCTGGAGCTGCGGCTCTTGTATCGCACCAGCAGGACCGCAATGAGGAGGATGCCAAAGATAGGGAAGGGGTAGAAGAAAACGAAGTAGAAGAGGGAGTCGTTGGAACAAACCACTGACTGTAGGGTAGAGACTAGAGAGGGGGGAGAAATATGACAGAGTTAGAATAATTTAACCTGTGAATTAAATATGTATTAGAACAAAAAGATAGCACTGTGAACACCAAACCAACATAAAATGACAAGCGATAAATCTTGTCTTCCGTGTTAATGCAACTCTGAATAGAGAACAAGCTAAATATCAGGTCTTGTAACTTGGACTGTTACTACAACTTTGCATAAAATAAGGTGAAACAGTAGGCATTGTTCTACAAAATGTTTTAAGCAGTTGTTGTCACATGACCTCAATGTTGCATGTCAGAGGTATCAACAGGCATTGTGGGATTTGTGCAGTTTGCAGTCCGTTATGTACTGTTATATGCTAGGAGGCTCTATTACGCATCTTCTGAAAGAGTATTGGATCTCCTGATCAAAACACAGGCGAAGAAGACGCAGAAACAAGCGATCTCATATGTAATAATATGCATATGTAAAATAATGCGATCATCAACATTAAACAGCATATATCTCGAAAAAAGAAAGAGTTAACAACCAGAAGTACTTTGTGTTGATGTGGTTAGTGCTTATAAAGTGCAAAGCCTCACCCTGCTCCATAACATTAACAATGGTGACTCCAGAGTTGTTGGTGGCCAGGCGGTACCATGCATTGCGTGGGTTCAGCAGCCACTCCTCCACATGGCAGTAGTAATTGCCTGCATCTCTGGGACGAGCTTTCTGGATGGTCAGACTGTACAGGTCAGAGGAGGTGCGCTCAAACTGCAGGCGCGAGTTTGGACCGGGTTCCTCTGTAGGGCTGCAGTTCCCATTACCGAACACTGCATCATGACCGATGGAAAAGACACAATCTTGCTCCTCCTCCTCTTCTTGTCCCAAACGGTACACATACCAGGATACAGAGAAGCGGGAATCTTTCGAGGACTGAGACGGAATGCTGCAGCCCAGCCGGATTGATCCATCTTCAGGTACAGTGATATTGGATTCTGCTTCCTCCACCTGTAACTTCACCACTGCAATAAAAATCATTAAACGCATGACAACATTTCTAATCTCCCTCAGAGAATAGGGTAGCATCTGTTGCAAACCTTTTTACATTTATTTAGAGTAGAATATCCTGGTTTAATTAAAGGATTAATTCCCTCAAAAATGAAAAGACTTTCTTTCAATGAGAATGATTTCTGAAGGATCATGTGACACTGAAGATTGGAGTAATGATGCTGAAAATTCAGCTTTGCCATCACAGGAATACATTACATTTTAAAATATATTAAAACAGAAAAAAAGTTATTCATATTGTTTCACAATACCGTATTTTTGATCAAATAAATGCAACCTTAAGCATGAGAGACTTTTTAAAAACATAAAAAAACATAAAACTTTTGAACGGGAGTGTTATATGATGTTTTTTTTAATGGTGCTTCTTTGCCATATTAAAGGCCCATTCACACCAAGATGGTATCCAAAAAAGATTCTAAGTGCGCGCTGCAGTTTTAAATGCTCTTTAAAGCAGGAAAGATTTGGATTGGCTGTCAGTGTTTTTATAATTCATCAGCTGAAAAAGAGCATTCTGAAAGTGATTCCAACGAGATTGTTTCTCTGTGCCGTTATTGTTAAAGCTGTGGTGTGTGGATTCTGCTATTCTTTTACATTTAGACCCATTTTTATAACTATATATTTATCGTCATTGTCCTTGGTGTGAACAGGCCTTAAAGGGATAGTTCACACAAAAAAGAAAATGACCCCATGATTGACTCACCCTCAAGCCATCCTAGGTGTATATGACATTCTTCTTTCAGATGAGTTTTATAAAAAAAAATGTCCTGGCTCTTCCAGACATTATAATGGCAGTAAATGGCAGCCTTAAATTTGAAGACCAAAAAAGTACATCCATCAATTATAAACATACTCCACATGGCTCTGGGGGGTGCCTTCTGAAGCATATCGATGGGTTTAAAATACCATATTTAACATGTTATAAAGTAAAATATCTAGCTTCTAACTTTTAAAGTAAAAGCTATCTAACTTGCGAAAGAAGCGTAACTTTTATAATGGATGGATGCACTTTTTTGGGGTTCAAATTTTGTATTCGTCTGAAAGAAGAATGTCATATACACCTGGCTTGAGGGTGAGTAAATTATGGGATAATTTTCATTTTTGGGTGAACTATCCCTTTAAGAGTGTGACAGCCCCTGGTCAACATTCACATACATTTTTTTGTTTTGAAGAAAACAGCACGAATATACCAAAACAAATGTCTTTTTTTGTGTGTGTGTTTAACAGATGAAAGAAAGTCATATACACTCTACAAATTGCTGGGTTGAAAATGGACTAACCCAGAAATTGGGTTGTTTTAACCCAGCGGTTGGGTTGTTTTAAGCAAACATTTAACCCAACCTTTTTTAGAGTGTAGGTTTGAAACGACATGAAGGTGAGTAAATGAGAGAACCAATTCTAGAAAAGTTCTAAAAGTACATACACACCATAAAATGAACTATATTCTCTGGCAAGGCATCACACATCCAGAGACGTGGAACTAGCTGTTCAATATGTCACTCTCAACTAAAGGTGAGAATAATCACATTTTGCGCGAGAAGTCGTAAGATCCTTCAGCAGGGTCTGAGCTGAGATCAGGCTAAAAATAAGAGCGCATTTTCCAGCAGAATGTAAGGGGCTCCTCTTATCTTCTGCTCATGTAAAAGCACAGCAATTTGACTTTGAAGATGGCAGATTAGGAGGTGGAGAACCTTTCATCAACTACCTATTTGTAAATACATTTATATGGATGCTATTTCAGGCAATCATGCAGCAGGGTGGTGATTTGACACTCACACACGCATCCCCCAGGGAAATAAGACTGGAATTTTTCAAGTGCATATTTAGATATATTATAGAGATATATACGGTGTATAGACAAGAGAGAAGAAAATAGAAAGAAATATAAAAACACACAAAATTCATGAAAGACAGCTCGAGCAGTGCTAAGAAGAAGATTTGATACTGTACGCTAAGGGAGATGCATTCATGCTGAAGAATAAAAAAAAAAAATGCATAAACAACTATGCAAAATAAGGGCTTCCATAATTACAAGCATATTCATAAGAATTTGAGATTTGCATTATTTATTTATAATAATTAATTACATTTTGAAGATATCTGACCTGCAAAAACCAACACAAAAAAGAGTAAACTTTTCTTGACCTTGATGCATTTCAGAGGAGCAGATGTCTTGGCCACCTGCGCTCCTAAAGATACTTGCTTAATGGACCCAAGGGCAAACTACACAACCAAATGTGTCTGTGTAACGGCGGTAAGCCGACAAACCTTGTGTAGAGCAGTAATATTAAAGAGTGTGTTGTGTCAGGTTGGGATGTTGAGATGAGACCTGTCTTCCCTGCTTCTCAAAGCTTTGATGTCAAAGAGCCCAGGTGCCATTAGAGTAGCGCAAACCTTGCCGACATAGACACCTGAACCATGCTAGAACTGCATACAGAAGCTAGGTCATGATGTCACTGGAAAAAGTGGACATTGTCGGCAAAGAGGGGGACGAATAAATGAATAGCCGAGGCAGTTTGCATTAGGGGTCTTCATGGGCAGCTGCGTGGGGTGAATAGTGGAGCAGCAGCTGTGTGCCATTCAGATGGCCATCATGAGTAAAGCCTTTGGGCTCCGGCAGTTGTGATTGTGTCTGTTATGAGGCTCTGACTCCCCCTTGTTTGCTGCACTGTGAGTGCTCATGTGTGTGTGTGTGTGTGGGGGGGGGGGGGGGTTGGGGCTCCCTAAGGGGCTGATACCCTGTACTTCGCGTTTGAGGAGTCACACGTACAAAGACCGTCTCTCTTTATGTCTTCTTCTCATAAATGCACACATGCTGATGAATGATTCAGCTCGGGCAGACATGAGCTCAGGATGGCTGCGCTCCATGGTGGTCTCGAGGGGAGAATGTTTTCATGCTGCTCTTTCCGATCCTCTAATGCCAGATGGCCTAATAAGCCCATGGGACGGCAACTAAATCTCAAAGGCTCCAGAGTCTGCTGTAGGAATAAAGGCCAGCTCTGCTAGTTGGGTGCCACTGTAAATCCTGCCCGGCACTTCCCATGAACAGGATACAATAAAGGACTAAATAATTCTTCAGAAAAATCGTAAGAAAATGTTCAATCTCAGGAGGGCCTGCTTTTGTTCATTTTAAGCAGTTTTTGGAACCGTGTTACCAAATTATAGTTTAAAAACATGCCTTTTTCCCCATTTCATTTTCTTGCAAATAAAAACACAACTAAATGGACACATTTATAACATTAAATAAATGGGGAAAAAAGGGGGAAAAAAAGTGTTTTTAATTTTTTTTTAAAGAAAGTCTTTTATGCTCATGGATACATTTATTTGATAAAACAATACAGTAAAATGGTGATATTGCAAAATATTACAATAATTTAAAATATGTTATACCTGTGATGGCAAATCTGAATTTTCAGCATCATTACTCCAGTTTTCAGTTTCACATGATCCTTCCGAAATCATGAATATGCTGATTTGCTTCTCAAGAAACATTTTTAAATTACTATTATCAATGCTGAAAACAGTTGTGCTGCATGCTTAATATTTTTGTGGAAACAGTGAAATGTCCCATAAATTGAAGGAAAACATTTGTTTGATATCAGGAAGACGGTGTTAAATGGATGAACTTGATGAATGCACACACAGAAAAATATACAGTTACATTCAAAAACACATCAATTTAATAAGCAACCACCTTCTTACCTGGCTGTCTCACCACCACTTTGGAGAAGCCGGAGGAGTCTTGTGCCAGACGGTACCAGGCTCCATCAGGGTCCATGAGCCACTCTTCTACAAGGCAGTAGTATGTTCCAGAGTCACTGGTCTCGGCGCGGTGCAGGGTGAGGCCGTATAGCCGAGGTGAGAGTCTCTCTGACTGCACACGGCTGCGGAGACGTTCCTCCTCTGCGTACGCTCCATACTCAAATGCTCCAGAGTGTTCGATCTTCAACAGCAGCTCATCCGGCTCTCCGGCCTCAGCTTTCCGGGCGTACCACAGCACGGCATGCTGAGAGTCCGAGCTGGTTTGAGAAGTGATGGAGCAGTTGACACGCACCCGACTGTCCTCCAGAAACTGCAGACTCTGGTTGGACTTGTGCACCTTCAGTTTACTCACTAAAGGAAGAGAAAGAAAAAAGGGGAAACGTTAGAAGAGTGAATACTGAAATTTACAGCGCATTTAGACCGAATGCATAACAACAACAATAAAAGAACAAAAAGAAACCTCTGTCTGTTGTTCTTGTCTGATGGGAGTATCTTTGTGAAAAAGAAGTGTGTTTAATTGTGTTGAATGTGCAATTGCAGTGTACTTTAAAGCCTTTTTAAGCACACATTTTAAAAGAGCACTTTGTTACTATATTGTTCACTTTTACATGACTTCATGATTACAAATGTATGATTACCAATATATTTATATACATGATAAAGAAGTTTCAATAGAAATGGCATTAAAGTATATATTTTAGTAAATGCTACATTGGACAATATGCTTTGACTATATTTAATAGACAATAGAAGTAATTATGAAATTACATTTAAAGATGTACATCTTAAGTAGGTCTCTAAAGTTCAGCTAATTGCATTTAATTTAAACTACAACACATTTTCATTTCATTTAAAATGACTAAAACATTAAATACAGTTCACACTTCAGTATATTCTTTCTGTAATAAGTATGATTTTTAAAAGCGTACTTCTTTTCCACAAGGATAGGTCCATGGAAATCTATTGTTTCTATTCTGATGTGAATAGGCCTTTTATCAGGATGGATATTTGTTGTTGCTGAGGGGGTGCTGGTCTCACTCGAGTTAGATGTGGCAGAAATAAGATGTCAGAAACAAGAGCAAGGCTGCGGGTATCCTGGGCATACATATTGGATTACTACAGGTACACCAGGTGTGACCGCCATCAGCAATGGCTACTATTTCACACCATGAGTGGATTTATGGGCGCCAGAAGAGCTCAGGATGAAGACACAATGAAGACACACTTTCACACCTGCAAATACTAGGCCTCACACACTTTCAAATGTAGATCATTAGATATGCGCAACAGAGAAGCGCTTAAAAGTAAAGAGAGCAGATGTCCTATGTGAATCTCTGCTATTTGGCATAGAAACATGCAAATGGTTCAGGCACACTTTCAAACGCATTAAACATATGCTACTGCATCACTCCTTCCATTTTCCCTCAACACACACAGCGCCTTTTATCAAGAAAACACTAAATTGTCGGGACTTCCATATGATTGTTTCTTTTACATCTTTTAATAATGAAAATTAATGAGCATCTATGAAACTTCACATTCTGTTTTTTTCTGCTTTAATGCCTCTTTGCTAAAAATCCAATTTTCCACTGCCATTTTGGCACCAGTAATCCCCATCACGCATTTCTGCACTTCCAGCAAAGTCCCCTGATTCATCCCTAAGCCTGGACCTTCTCCGGAATAACAGCGGCATGAACACTCTCATGCCTCTAACCACTAGGCCTAAAACTCAATCCCTGCAGCAAAGCACCTTAATTGTATAATGTCAAATCTCACTGATTTAACACTTTTCCCCCTTTCAATTTCTAAGGTTTAAGACTTTAAAAAAAAACTAATAAAGAATTGCTTTTTCATTTACTGATATTTACCGATATGAGCTTTGTTCTATATTCTTAAAAGCCAAGCGTAAACATTCCAAAAATCCAGAGAAAACTACTACAAATAATTAATGATCACAATTGTATTTGATGTGGCAGGAGTTTGCAGTATAACCGACGTGTGTTGACATACTGTTGTCAACGTATCTGATATCAGACCAAGCTTCTTCAATTAAAATGTCTCACAACAAAATTAGTTGTGCTCACTTTTGCAGGGCTGTCATAGTTAATATCTACCCATAGTTCAAGACTACAATACTGACAAGAATGAAAGTGTCATCAATTGTTGATGGTATCACACCTTATCCGTTGCTTGTTTGCATGTAACTAGAAAAATCACATTTTAATTATTAATAGTTAATTTTTTTTATGAAAGCTTTTGAAAGACAGTCTCTCACCTATCTTTGCTAACCACTTTTGATTGGTTAGCAACACAAGAAAAAACTTTCCTGACACTTTCTCTGACAGGACAACATACATGTATATGTAAAGCGTGTAAACGCACACTACTGTTCAAAAGTGTAAGGTCAGTAAGATTTTTTCCCTCAAAGAAATTCAGTATATTTAGTAAGGATACATTAAAATTATCAAAAGTGACAGTAAAGGCATTTATAATGTTACACAAGATTTCTATTTCAAATAAAAGCTATTCTTTTGATCTTTCTATTCAACAAAGAAATCTTAATCACACAATCCACAAAAATATTAACAGCAAATAAGTATATTAGAATGATTTTTTAAGGATCATGTGACACTGAATACTGGAGTAATGATGCTGAAAATTCAGCTTTGACATTACAGGAATAAATAAAATTTTAAAACAGAATAGAAAACTGTTATTTTTAATTGTAATAATATTTCACAATATTATGTTTTTTTTAAAATTATATATCCGGTTTAATTAAAAATGAGGCGACGTAGGACTGCGCGCAGCTTTCCTGCTGGATTTCATCCTCCGCATATAAGTTTAATAAAGCCTGATCTCCGTTGTCGGTCCATCGGTCGCACAAACTCCATTGTTGATTCGAATGGCAAACAACTCTTACTGCACGCACCACAACAGATTTGTACAAATTGTGGTTGGAATAAAACACTGCGTGAAGTCAACCAATCAGCATGTTCAGTGCCAAAGTTCCTGAACTTTGAAAAAGTACTATGAGCAGGGCTGTTTTGACGGAGAAATATTTACCCGGAACGTCATTTAGACCCTGGTCCCTGTGCTCGAAACACACAGAGAACCACCCCAAATTCCCTAGGTCCTATAGGGAAAGTTCCTGCGGTGGAAACGTGGCTTTAGTTGGCACTTATTCAAAGGGACTTCTTTCAAAAACATAAAACACCAAACTTTTATACACCAGTGTATTTTCATTGAACTGCAGTGTTTATGGTACATTCTGAATCAGCAATGGCACTGAATTTAATTCAGATCGACAAAAAATGCACATTAACTTTTTTGTCACAGCTAACAGGCATTTCTCCTGTAAATGCAAAATGGCATTTTGTGTGCCATTACTTGTGGCGTGCACACTAAAGATGCTCACAAAAGCGCTGACAGCCATTCCATAGGGAATCTCTACAGAAATCTCCAGAGCTAGCAGCTAAGTGCAGGAGAATGACTCCTCAACCCTCTAAAGCAGAACCACCAATGGATGGGATTGCCACACAACAGATTTCTTAGTTTTCTTTCTAATTTCTCGGTTTTATATGCTAATTCAAAATAATTTATAACAGTTGTGTCGCGGCAGTAGTAATGTTATGTTCTTCTTCGCGCCAATATCCGGATTCCAATTAGCAGCAGCGCCCTTATTATGTTTTTACTAGAGTTGTTCCGATTCCGATACTAGTATCGGAAATATCACAGATACCACAACAAATTCTGCCATCGGTATCGGCGAGTACTTGAACCCATGTACCGATCCGATACCATTTTCTTAAACAAGACCTAGTTATGACCGCAAGCTTTACCTAACGACTGCGCGGTTCTTCTTCGCTGCTCAGAATGGATTGCAAACACAGGAAGTTGTGCTGTGTTGCCACAAGCAACCCCTGTTTAGAGCAGCGATGAAGAAATGAAAATGCGTTAGCAGTATGTCTGCTGTTTAGCAGTATTTCAGACTGGACCAACCAGACAGTAAAACGGCGACTAGGGATGTCACAAGTATGGGTACTTCAGTACCAAGTTGGTGCTGAAATAAAAAAAAATTTATGATACCAGCATTTCTGTAGTACCGGTAGTAAGTTACCGACTCCCGAGTGTACCTGCAGCTGCGTTCAGCTGCTTCCGTGTTAATCTAAGCTCATGGCTCCAGGCTGTAGGCGAATATAAACTAGTGTCTATGAATATTAAACTGCAAAATACTATTTAAATATAACTCCTGCAAATTCTACGTCTCTGTGGATGACGGGCGCAGATGCGCGGGCGCGTGCACACACAAACACGTGTGACACACGCTCTATGTCTTTGTAGTCGGACACGAATGCATAAACTGTCACTTTATGAGAATGTACCGTTTCATTTGAGAAAACTGTCATATCATGAACACAGACACTCAAAGCTCTTCACGGCAACCCGTCAAAATAAAAGTTTGGTTTAACGTGAATAAATTGACAATATATTAAGCTACTCTACTGTACAACAGTAGATTTAGCTACGTCTCTATGTAATAATAATACGTCTCTATTAATAATAATAATTATGCCTAGACGGCTGCTTATTTTTTACTTGTTTTGTTGTAAAACGATTATTTTCTGATTAATATATAATTTTTTTATAATCCTAGACTTATTTGTTGCAGTTTTTTATACAGTTATATTGTAAAACTAAATTATATTTTTTAGTTTGTGGTGTTAGATTTGTGGCTGCATTTAAAGTTATTTTTCGCTTAAGAAAAATAAATAATATTACTGTCAAATGCATGTCAGATAATAAAAATACTGTAATAAATACAGTAGTTCACCATGTATTTGTTCATTATTAAGGGATAAGTCTGAAGCACACCATCGAATCATTCTAGCAATTCATACAGGGCTAGTAGTATATACAGCTGTATATACAGATACACACACAGGTATCGGATCAGTACTCTGTATCGGCCGATACCCAGAGCCCAGAACGACATGCGTCTAGAAAAAGATGACAGGACGCTGTAAAAAACACAAAAAATAACTAACAGATTAGTTGGCCAGAGGAAAACTGGCTCCCCCGGCTGATCCTGGTTTCTCCCAAGGTTTTTTTCTCCATACTGTTTGGGGTCCTTGCCATCGTCCCCTCTGGCTTGCTTAGTTGGGGATACTTAATATTCAACAATACTATTTATCTGTCTGTACTGATGCTGTTGTATGAGAACTGAACTGGACTTTTCAGAACTGCTTTATAGATTAAATAAACAAACTGTGAAGCTGCTTTGAAACAATCTGTATTTTATAAAGCGCTATAAATAAAGGTGACTTGACTTTTGACTTTGACTAATACTGTTGTTTGACTCCTGCACAGGAGCACAATTAAATACAATCAAACAATATTTCTCAGATTTACATAAGGTTATTTATTGAGGCTTTGAAGTTATAAAAAGCAGCTCACATTTGAGATGCAGTTCAGTCTCCTGGGCAACAGAAAAGCAATACAGCAAACATGATTGGAAACGTTTGCCTTCTCCGTCAAGCTCACTCCTGGTCAATGCTTTTCTTTCAGCATAAGTGGACTGATGCTCTGTTCTCTCTCTTCCCCCATTCAGTGTTCTAATAAAGAAAATGAGCAGAGCAGGGAGCCTTTGACAAGACGAAAATGAGGTCCATTGGTCTTTGTACTTTCCGTCCTACAGGAGCAGCTATTCTTTCATTAGCTCCCAAGAGTTGCAGCAGATAAGATTATCTCCCCACTCAAATTAGCCATAGTTATGAATAATCTTGCGTGGGTTTGCCATCATTCACTTGCTTTTAGGGTTACCCTTACTAGGTCTGAATCCTTCAGAGGGCTTTCTACATTTGTCCTATTGAAGGAAAGCGCCCAATTAAATTCTGACAGAAGCCTCTCTGACTACATCAGGCATGATTAAACAATTTAATTAAACAAAATACAGTATGTGTCCTTGACAAAAAGCCATTTATTTTTCTGTTGTAAATCGAATTAGGAAAATCAATAAATGTATGAAAAGCAAGAGAGGAACAATGAGAGACGGGAGAGTAAGACTGAAAAAATGAAGCAAATCAAGCAGCACATTTTAAACAGCTCAGAGCTTGATTACAGGCATTTTGTGACGGCTCTCAGACGGAGGGCGAGGAGGTGCGGAGGGGGAGGTTGGCAGCGGAAAAAGCAAACAGAGAAAATGTTTAGAGTGCATTTGTGATTTTCTAAGCAGACAGCGAGCTGCGTTCCCTCCTCCTGCGTGTGTCCAATTTGTTAGCCCCAGTTAATTACTAACATGCTGCGCTGCCGAGATAAAGATGCATTTATTTGGTTTATTTATTGATGACAAAATCTCCAAAGATAATGCAGCCCACGCCCCCCCCCCCCATCAAGACAGACAAGTGATTTATTAATTACATTAAGAAAACATTTACTGCAGTGATGTCCACTTTTGTAACAAATTGAAATTTTAAAGGGGCCATATAATGTGAAAAAAAAGGTTGTTTACAATGAAAACACTAACTATGAGCTATCAAAATGTGCTTGCAGCCCCAAAATAAGTGCATTTATTGAAACTAAATCCTGTACATTTTGATCCCAGAGAGATCTTAAAAGTCAGAATGTACATCCCACTGACAGCTCGTAGCTGCACAAATGCCACACTAAATGGCACTGCCAGAACTTTGTCGGAAGCTGAGATTTATTGCAAAGGCAATAACTCCGACCCACTCAGTCTCAGTGAGGTACAGTAAAGAGGAATTAATGAGGAAAAAATGGCAATGTTTACCAAATCTTATGCTGTTCCTGACTGGGTGTCGCACCTTCCACCCTGCACTTCCTTCTAAAAAGCATTCCAATGTTTGGAAAGAGCAGCGTACAGATTTCAGTCTGATCTGAGCACAGATTGTTCTGTGAATATGTCAAACGTAATGCAGGCGTTGCAAAAATGCAGCTATTGAAGGATAGAGTAGGTAAAAGTTGTAGTAGACTCAACAGCAAGCCACAGGTGTTGAGTAAGTGCAGAAAAACATTTATTAATGCTGCACAGGTGGTCTAAATATGCTTACACAGGAATCACAATCAAGGGAAACAACATTTCACACAATCGAATGTTGATTACTAATGCACAGCGGACTAAAGGCATAATGCACACTGAGGATGTGGCTCTCTCCTTGATTTCTTTCACAAGACCATATAATTTAACAGTGTGAAAAACGCTGAGACTAACATTTGTGAAGAGAAAGAGATCTATGCTACAAAGTACGCCTTACTACTTTATTAAAACAGTGATGTTTCAAGAGTTCTGTTGATGACACAAAATCATGAGCAGTCATTAGGGACGAACAGTTAATCGGTAGCTGCTAATTTCAACCCCCACTGACAGATGAAGAGTTCTTACGACTGTCAATCACTCACAACATCATTATATTCCAGTTCATGCATATTTATGAGTTCCACAAGCACGTCTATTTGCCAGAGCACGAGTGGAGACTGAGAAATGGTTGAGACCTACCTGTAAACATAAAAGTCTTTTTGGAGCACTCTCTCTTTTTAAAGGGAGGGAGAGGGGATCCATTTGCTGCCTTGTGGATGTAAAGTGGCTTTAAGTGGAGCAATGACAAGTGGAGGTGAATTATCATCAAAGATGGAAAGAGGAGGCAGAGGAGTGCCTGAGAGGAAGAGAAGAACTGAGAGAACGGGGAAAAAAGCACATCATACCAAAAAAAAGGGGGGTAATCAGAGAGTGAGCAAACGGCACGGTAATAGGTGATTGTTGAATCTCAAAGAGGTGGAAGAGCTGCTCACTTTGAACAGAGATACGGTAGATAACCGAGCACAAAGTTGTGCCAAAATGAGAGGAAAAGTGAAATGATGGACTGTGGAGTGAAGTGACTGCCAGTTGAAAACGCATCAAAAAAGTAAAAAATAAACTGTTTCTTTTTTATGCCGCACTAACTCGAAGCACATTGAAGGCCAGCTTAGAGCTTCAAACCTGACTGCTCTACCATTAACTGTTCAAATCCAAGCAGCAGAGCCTGCAATGTGTCATATTAACGTTCTGATATGTGCATAATCCCGGAGAAACAGATTGTGTGTGTGTGTGTGTTTTTTTTGAGGGGTGGGAGGTTGTCTTCCCTCAGGAGAGCAGTTTAAGCAGATCTGCCTTGCACAGTGAAGAATGGAGCTTGAGCACTGCTGCCCTCCGTATGCTACAAAAACATAATGGAAGCCTAATATCTATGCTAATGAGGCTGATACATCTCTGATTCCTTTGTGTTGCAGAAGGATTTCCAGCCGTCTTCTACAATGCAATTAGGGCTATATTGTAATTATGTGAATCTGTGCTCAGGCAGGGAGTCCACAGATGAGCCCTAGATGTGTCCTGGCCATCCTCCCTCTTCTATTGAGACGTGTCCCCCCTCCCTTAACTTACTACATATGCATGGGTTAGGGTCTGTGACACAACAAAAAACAGCCCTGTGTGGTCATCAAGGGACTCTGGGATTACTATGTGCTATCAGAAAGCATAAGCTCAGGTCTACAAGAGTGGGCATATGGACATGTGTTTTTATGCACAGAGAGCATTCAACTAAATTCAATGTTTTCTTTTGGCCGGAGCAAGTATCTGGCAAGGATTGAGGCTGAATAGCATCTGGTTAATGCTCTGGTCATGTTACCCACAGGCCTTTCTGTCGTTTTACAGTCAGAGCCTCAGATGTATGATAATCAGCAAAAACAACTTGTGCAAAAAGTAAAGAAATTGAAACATTATTGAATCTAATCTAATCTAAACATTACAGGCACTGAAGAGTGAGGAAGTCAAGCGGCATTAGTGAGCTCAGTGAGTGAGGAGACATTTTTGAAAAAGATGTGCAACACACTCAGAGACTTTGATTAAAAATGCTATGAAGTGTGTTTATAGGCAGGGAAGAGTTACTAAAATGATTAGAGACAGATTTAAGAAGCGCTGGTGATGAATAAGGACATATTTTTAAGAGTTTAAAGTGTTTACAAGTGGTCCAAAAAGGGTGAGCGAAAATATATATTTTTAAATATGCAAAATGACATTTGGAGCAGATTCAAAACATTGCATTCTTTGAAAGGGATACCTGCAGGGCTGCTCTAGGGCTGCTCTTCCATTTTGCCTGTACAGGCAGCACACTAGTTTTATAACATGGCCACAGTGCAGGGTTGTGTGTGTTTGTGTGTACTGAAGAGGTCCTGAGTGAATCTGGTGAGAGACAGTACCCTATATTTTGACCTTGAACATCACTTCAGAGATAATTAATTACTTAACCTGTATGAAATGGTTTTGGATATGAATGCTTCAGAAACAAATGTGCTTCATCAATCTTCCATTGTGTCAGTGAATGTCATGGAGTAAGGTCTATTGCTTGGGCACTGGGATGGAAAATAAGGGAGCACACAAAGCTCTAGTGATTGAATTAGGAGCAAAGAGCTTGTGGGCTCTGCAAGAAATATAAGGTGCTCTACATAAAGACTCCTGGGACACGGTCAAGCAAATACTGCAGATCAGTGCTTCGCAGGCTTGTCAGGTCAAGTACCACCTTTGATCAAGGAAGAACATCCAAGTACTGCCGGCTAACTCGGGGAAACTGACATAAATCTAAAATCAAGATTAAAGACTGTGAGCATCATAATGGCATATTTTAATGAATATCAATATTCGGTTGTTAAGTTTGACGTCACGCGGCAGCGCTTCCGGGTCCAAACGCTCTCTCTCATACCACAAGAAAAACAACAAACGGTGCTAATATACACACACAATGTGGTCTAATACTACCAAAAAAATATATATAATCATAACTTTATCTCCATACCAAAATTCCAGATGGCCAGACAGTAATTAATCTCGTATAAATCGTTAAAATATTAATGTCTGTGATGCTGTGAGCACGGATACTGTTGTGTAGACTGTAAGTATTTAAAATGTTTAACTTTTTTAAATGTTTAATGTTTATTATGAATAAATAGCACTCATAAACGGTCGTCGATGGCATTCTCAAGTGAAACGAGTTGAGGCTTGGACCCAGAAACGGCGTTCCTTACGTCACGACTTAAGCGGATACCTGTAAATAGGAAAAACTGTGGTACTTTAAGACCCTCATCTGACTCTTGCTGGCCCTTTTGCACATCTATATATATAAAAAAAAAGAAAATTAAGAGCAGCACCTAAATTCACACAAGCACACACTTCTGGTTCACTATTTTTTGGGGACTCTCCATAGACGTTATACTGAACAATCTGTATATTCTAACCCCTAACTCTACCCCTAAACTTACCAATCACAATAAACTTTTAAAAAATGTACATAAAAAAATAAATTAAAAAAAAAACATTTACTATGATTTACAAGTTGTTTTCCTCATGGGGACAAAAAAAAATTCCATTTTAAAATGTATTAATGTCTTTAAAAAATATTATTGACTTCAAAATTTCCCCACAAAAATAGTAATACCAGAATATATATTTTTTAATCTAGTGGGGAACTTTAGAAGTCATTAAGATTTTATTATTATTTACTTTTTATAAGAAATTAATATTTGTATTTAGAAAAATAATGCTTTAAAAAAAAAAAGTGACAGTAAAGTCATTTATAATGTTACAAAATGTTTCTGAAAATCCTGTTTTCCCACACAAATATTAAACATCACTGCTTTCAACGTTGATAATAATAAATGTTTCTTGAGCAAAACATCTGAATATTAGAAAGATCATGTGACATTGAAGACTGGAGTAATGGCTGCTGAAAATCCAGCTTTGCTATGACTGGAATATCATTTAAAAAATATATTAAAATATAAGTTATTTTAAATTAAAATAATAGTTACAAATATTACAGTTTTTGCTGTATACAAATAAATGCAGCGTTAATGAGTATAAGAGACTTTTTTCAAAGGCATTAAAAAACTCTAATTGACCTCAAACCATAGTGTAGTATTTTTTATATTTATAAATAAATAACAGTAAAAACCTCATACAGTTGCATGTTGTTAATATACATACTTTGCAGTTTATTAAAACAAATTAGTACTAAATAAAGGAATTTGATCTTGTTGTTTCTGAATCAGAAGCTGGCCACTTTTAAAGCTTCCCTTCATGAAACAGCATCTAGATTCTACGTAGAGGGCCAACAAAATCCTATTTCGCCGTTTGATGATGCCTTCATTTTCTTGCTGTTCTCCTTTTACCGATTTTGAATAAAATTGTGGTGCACACACACTGATCAGCACGGCTACACTACATGCATCCCACATTGTAGAAGACTAAGCAGGCTCAGAAACAGAATCAGTGAACCACTGCTGTAGGTCACATCATGCTGCAGTGAAATTGGGCACAGAAAGTGTCGTCATGCAGCCAAAATTGTTCACAGATTTCTATGCTGGATCTCGGGAGTGGTTCTCCTTTCAGGTTTCTGGGAGATATGAAAAGACCAGCTGTTCACATTTGCTCAGGTGCACTAGGTTGGTTCAATAGGGGATGGTAAAGGAGGAGCGAAGCAAACAGAGGGTGGGAGAGAGTAAGAGCGTGAAGCTACAGGGTGTCGTGAAAGGAGAAACAGAGAATATGTGTGGGAAAGAGAGAGGCTGATAAATCCTCTATGCCCTGGAGGAAGATTGTGGTACCTGCTGGAAGACTATGCTACTAATGAAGATGGACAGCAGAGATCCATCCGTGGGACAAAGAGATAGCGGTTCTCCATGACAATTTAGATGCCATCAATTACAAGCATAGTGAGAGCCATCAGTGGGCAGGATGACTGGTGCCCATTGGGCACGACAGGTGTGGGAGAGCATTGATCCATCACTGCCAGGACCCATTTATGTAAAAGACACTTAGCACTTTAACAGGGGCTGCTGGGACAGCACTGTATTAATGAGAAGGTTTCAACAGAACAGGGTTCAAGAACGAATGAGACCGAGAAAGACAGAGAGATGGGAAGGAAACTAATATTTATCTTTGATTTGCTTTAACACAAGCTGATAGCACACATCTCAACATCAAACAATGAGATAAATGCAAGGAAGCACTGTGGAGGACTTGCTAGAGCACCAAGAGGAAGTTGGACGACTGAGCATAAAACACACCACGGTCTTCTTTTTCTGGAGGAGAAAGCTTTGAGCTGATTTCTGCCTCAGGTCTGTTGACACATATTCCTGTAAGACTGGCTGGATGGATCCAGTCATGGCTGATTAATGGAGGGAAGCAAGTAACACATTGAGATGTAGGCTAACAGAAAGTAACGTTCAGATGAAGCACCACCTCTATCAACTACAACAAAAGCAGGTTTGTCAGTGTGTTAAAGACAGCATGAAATGGGAGTTGCGCTCGCTTCATGGTGACTTTAATAGTCTGGTTTTAAAGACCTAAACCTCAACAGTCGTTTTCTTTAGTGTCACATCATTCTAATATGCTGATTTGGTGCTCAAGGAACATTTAGGAAGCACTTTCTTTTACTGTCCTGTCCTAGAATATGTCCTTACTATAAAACTAAGTATTAAACATTTACATTTAATCATTTAGCAGATGCTTTTATCCAAAGCGACATAAGCCAAGTTCACACCGCGCAATTTTAGCCACAATTTTTACTCTCCAAATGCTCAAAATCATAGGCAAATCGGTGCTCGTTCACGCGAGTGACCATCCCGCAATGTGATTTATCAAGCATGTGACCTAAGAGAATCACAGATGACTCGCTGACACCCGTGAGATATTTGACATGCTAAATATCTGGACCTGTCGGCGATTCAAAATCCTGCTGTGTGAAATGTGTTCTGACTGAAAATGACATCGGCAATGACCGACAGCCAATGAGAGAGCAAGATACAGGGCAGTGGGAAGTTCAGGGAGGAGTTATAGACCAGAATATCAGTGTTTTAATAGATATATTTAGGCCTACATTTACTTGACCAGTCGCAACAGAAGCACATTGCAAAAGTAGTTATTTACCTTCAACTCTCTTTGCAGAACACAAATCCTTGCTCCCTGCGTCTCCCCAACCATTTCCTCCTCCAAAATCTTTTTATCTTTTTCTCCTTTTCGCCTCAAATATGGGCTACCATTTTTAATAACAATAAAGTGGTCTGACATCACTTTGTAGGCCAACCGGTAGTTAGCATCGCACTGGTTCCCTTGAGAAAAACCCTATGGAATTTTCCCATATGCTTTTGGATTATCGCAAAAAAAAAAAAAAAAAAAAGCTCTGTGATCAACAAAAGTTTATGATACTTACACGTTTTGTCCATTAAGATAATTATCACAGATGAACACAACTTTTATGAATTTTGAAGCCTAAATGCAGTCGCCGGAAGTAAAAGGCCTAAAGGTAGACTATAAACGGACTACATCATGGTTACTCGACTTCAATGCCACCATAAAAACTTGTCGAAAGCTTAGTTATCTCAAAACTTTTTCCCAGAAAGTTTGACTTGGACTAGTTTATAAGAGCACAATTATAAGCATAACGGGGCTGTAAAAGTAGACTGAGCTTACCTGTTTGTTCAGCGTGATCTCCTCGACCGCCTCTGTAGTCCCATTTAGCCACTTGTTAGCAACTGCCTTTTTCAAGGTACATAACAGCTTAAAAAAAAAAAAATCACGAGTGGGATAATACTGATGTATTTTATGTCGTAGAATAAAACGTGAAAGTGTCATGAGCTTGTTTTCACCACAGACCTTATTTCAGCCATTAAACCAAAACCCATAAAAAAAACCCCATTGACTTTGAGATGAGGGAACAGAAGTGCTAAAATGCTAACTCGCTTCCACGTTTTGCCTACAAAGTGATGTCATACCGGCACCACTCTATTCCGGTCTCACACACACACACACACGTGATCTCACATTATTTCCTTGTCACATCTTGTGGTGTTTGGTTGTGAAACGTAGTTTGCAGACCAGACAAAGTTGTCTGCGAGTCATGCAGTGTGAAACCCCCTATCGCTGATCCAATGTGCACACAGCAGCAGCAGCTGAATGCTGCCCCAGATAGTCGTGCAGTGTGAAAAGAACAGTGATCTGACCAGTTTGAAAACCATACAGAGTGAACTCGGCATCACAGTGTACTTGCACAGACACTCCTGTCTGCCTGATCGATTGCTCCTGTCTGCCTCCTGCTGTGTTTGTAGCTCTGTAGCTCAAGTCTGTAGCTCTGTACAGCCTTGCTTACGTTTGAATCTTTATTTTGATATTTCCTCTTTATTCTACTGCTAAAAAACGATTGTGGTAAGTGGTAAGTTGGATTAATCAAAAACACGGTAAGTCATGTCTTCTCCTGTCATTATCACTTGCACCGCGTGCCGCATGTTTAATATAGGCTTCTCCGCTGGCGAACAGGGCTTCACATGTGATAAATGTAAGGAGATAGTCAGGCTGACGGAGAAGATTTCAGAATTAGAAACACGCATCCATACTTTATCTGAGAGTAGTGAGGATGTAACAGCTTTAGACACTGATTTGGATGCGAATAGCTTAGTGAACTCTCTTCGGTTCCGGCTGCAGGGCCCTCGCAGCAGGGCAACTGGGTGACGGTGAGGCAGCATAGTCGCAGACCAAAGAACCACTTTTCCGTTCCGGTTAGAACATCAAACAGGTGCTCCCCTATCAGTGATGCACCCACTTAGTATCCTGTTGAAAGTGCCCTAGTCATTGGCGATTCTATTACACGGAACGTGAAGATACCGGCCATGATAGTCACTTGTTTACCGGGAGCCAGAGCGCCTGACATCAAAGCAAATTTAAAAGTGCTGGCTAAAGCTAATCGTAAATTCTCTAAGATTATTATTCACGTCGGCACTAATGATGTTCGACTTCGCCAGTCGGAGATCACCAAAATTAACATTAAAGAGGTGTGTGAACTCGCTAGTACGATGTCAGAGGCTGTTTATTGTTCTGGTCCGCTCCCCGTTAGAAGGAGTGATGAGATAGTTAGCAGAATATCATCACTCAATGGCTGGTTGTCTAGGTGGTGTCTGCAAAATAACATAGGGTTCATAGACAATTGGAAAAGTTTTTGGGGCAGACCTGACCTGTTGAAGAAGGATGGCATCCATCCCTCCTGGGGTGGTGCCGCTCTTCTCTCTAGTAATTTGGCACATAGTCTTAGAGCTAAACCTTGACTCACTAGGGCCCAGGTCAGGAAGCAGACAAACTGGCTAAACCGACCGTCTGCTAGCTGTCTCACGTCACCGGAGTCAGATAAATCCCAGCACATAGAGACTCTTTCACCGAGATATTATCATATAGAGACTGTGTCTGTTCCCCGAATTAGTAAATACAAAAAAACATCAAAACCATTCAACAGTAAAAATTTAATTGATGTCCAACAAATAAACAAAAGATATAATACAGATGAACAATTGATAAAGCTTGGGTTGCTGAATATTAGATCCCTTTCCCCAAAAACGCTTATTGTTAATGATATTATTAAAGATAATAATCTAAATGTGCTCTGTTTGACAGAAACCTGGCTAAAACCTGAAGACTACATTACCTTAAATGAGTCCACCCCCCAAGAATATTGTTATAAACATGAGCCGCATCTGAAAGGTAAAGGGGGAGGGGTTGCTGTAATTTATAATAATATCTTCAGTATTACTCAGAAGTCTAGTTTCAAATATAATTCCTTCGAAGTTTTGGTGCTTTATGTAACTCTATGTAGTAATAATAATAATAATAATAATAATAATAATTTATTACATTTATATAGCGCTTTTCAAGGTACTCAAAGCGCTTTACATAGAAGGGGGGAATCTCCTCAACCACCACCAATGTGCAGCATCCACCTGGATGATGCGACGGCAGCCATTTTGCGCCAGTACGCCCACCACACACCAGCTGATTGGTGGAGAGGAGACTGAGGGATGATGCCAATCGTATATATATATATATATATGGGGATGATTAGGATTAGTGTACATGACAAAACCCGTTCAACATTGGTGTTAGCTACTGTATACAGGCCACCAGGGCATAATACAGACTTTATCAAAGAATTTGCTGACTTTCTATCAGAATTAGTACTGGCCGTAGATAAAGTAGTAATTGTTGGTGATTTTAATATCCATGTAGACAACGAAAAAGACGTATTGGGATTAGCATTTAAAGATACACTAAACTCTATTGGAGTTAGGCAACACGTGTCAGGACCCACTCATCGCCATAATCATACTTTAGACCTAATATTGTCACATGGAATAAATGTTGATACCGTTGAAATTCTGCAGCAGAGCGATGACATCTCCGATCATTACTTAGTATCTTGTATACTTAATTTAGCTAAGGTTGCAAAGCCGCCCCCTCGCTTCAAAAATGGCAGGACAATCACTGCCGCTACTAAAGATTGCTTTTTGAATAATCTTCCTCATCAGTATCATCTCCTCAGCATCCCAGATAGCATAGAAGAACTCGATGTTGCAACAGAAACTATTGACTCTCTCTTTTCCAGTACTTTAGACACAGTTGCTCCTCTGCGGTTAAAGAAGATTAAAGAAAATAGTCCAACGCCATGGTACAACGCCATTATTACTTACAAAGCACTAAATGGTTTAGCTCCCCAATACTTGAGCGAGCTCTTAACATATTATACTCCATCACGTCTACTGCGGTCTCAAAATTCTGGCCAGTTGATAATACAGAGAATATCCAAATCAACTGCAGGCGGTCGATCCTTTTCCTATTTAGCTCCTAAACTCTGGAACAGTCTTCCTAACATTGTTCGGGAAGCAGACACACTCTGTCAGTTTAAATCTAGACTAAAAACACATCTCTTTTCTGTGGCATACACATAAAACACTTTTTCTTTGAAATTATTGTTAGGCTGCATTAACTAGGTCAGCCGGAACCGGGAACACTTCCCATAACACCTGATGTACTCGTTACATCATCAGAACAATGGCATCTACGCTAATGATAGTCTAGAGCCCAGAGAAGACCAACACAGGACCCCGAAGTGTCCGCAGAGACCGTGTCAATTAGTCTCCCCCTGCAACTGCCTCATCGACACGGCATCTTAATAAACCTGTCTCCAGTGTGATGAGTCCGATTGTTCGAATATTACAATTAAATAATACTTAAATCGATATGTCATCCGCAATAAACCCGTCTTCAGCGTGTTGACGCCGTTTGTTCAAATATTACAATTAAATAATACTTAAATCGATATGTCATCCACAATAAACCCGTCTCCAGCGTGTTGCCTCCGGTCCTTCGAATATTCCGATCTATTATGACCTCTGACCTGTAAAGCTGCCATAATAATAATAATAATAATAATAATAATAATAATAATAATAATAATAATAATAATAATAATAATACTCTGTTTGTTAATTGGCCAGAGGAGAACTGGCACCCCGACTGAGCCTGGTTTCTCCCAAGGTTTATTTTTCTCCATTAGGTAACCTAATGGGATTTTGGTTTCCTTGCCACTGTTGCCTCTGGCTTGGCGTGCTCAGTTGGGGACACTACATTTTTCAACTAAACATCGAAATAAATCTAATTAATAAACTAAATGAACCATATAATAATGAACCATATATTACTGATCTAATTATTGATCTAAAGCCCACACTGTCACCGTATGGAAATTTAAACTGATGACATCAAATGACTATACAGCTTAATAAAATTATGCTGCATTATTTTCCTGTTTAACACTGTAAAGCTGCTTTGGAACAATCTACATTGTTAAAAGCGCTATATAAATAAAGTTGACTTGACTTGACTTGACAAGAAAGTGCTGTGCATTATAAGTTAACTACCTAGACTTGTGCAAGTACTGTAAAATAAAGTGCAACCAACATTTCTTATAATCGATGTTGAAAACAGTTGTGTTACTTAATATTTTTTATATTAATTTTTTTCTCAGGTTTCCTCTGAGTAGAAAGTTCAAAAGAACAGCATTTATTTGAAATAGAAATCCTTTGTTACACATTTAATGCATCTTTAAAGTATACATTTTTATTTTATACTTATTTTCTTTTAGCATGCTGCTACACTAACAATATGTTATCCTGATTAGCGAAAACATACAAAACATTATTGCATAATTGCACAAATATTGAAAATCTATTTTTAATGAGATGGAGCTTTCTAACAATACACTGTAGCACTAAATGAAAGACAAGTATATTTGAGCCACCACAATGCATTGTGGGATTCTCTTAACACTCTGCAGGCGATGCTGCCTCAGAATGGGGCCATAAAGACATCTTTGAAGGCCCGAATAATAACACTGAAACAGCATGATGTCTTAAAATGCTGTCTAGGTAGGCAGCTCACCAGGTTTGGATTTGAAACAGAGCTAATATGTCAGCATGCACACCCACCACAGCTCTGACAGTGGCAATTTGTCTGTTTTCTGTGATGAAAGCATGTGCAAACAGTATGTGCTTTATATCTGGATGTGTGTAGGGTGAACTCTTTTGGCTCAGTATTCTATGTAGGGCAACACTAAATCCTGTTTCTGTTTCATTTCTCAATCCGTTTGTGCTGAGAAACTAATGAAAAAATTGTTCATATTCCACATCTGACTGCTTCATTAATCTGGAGTGGAAATGGTCCCATTAGGACACATCCACTGGCATTACCACACACAGATTAGATTGTGTCACAACGTTGGAAGGTTAGGCAGCTTCCCTTGAGATCGGCATAAATGAACATGTGTTTTCTTATTGCATTTCACATGCGCCATAAAAGCACAAACGCAATCATGTGAGGGAAAACAACCCATCATATTCAGATTTAAATGCCGAATCTAGTTTTAAAATGTAAAAAGATTTATAAAGTTGAACTCAAACAGGAGAAAATCACATTGCAGCCCCTACTGAGATGCTGCACAGTATTTGTGCGTGGAGTCATCGTCGTCGTGGATTTCTGATGAAATCACAGCTAGAGGAGTTTCCCTCTATTGCACTTGAAGACACAAAAATTCTCATTTAAGCAAAAGCATGAGCACTAATGGAAGATGAATATCGAGGCCACAAAGCTTTGGATCAACCTGCCGGCACTGTTTCATTACGTGGCAGAAGTGGAACAGAGGGACAGCTTAATGAACACAGAGCAACGCCTGAAACAACCTACTCTCGGAAACTTCATACGACCACCTTGCCATTAGAGCTGCCATCCTCCTGACAAAACTGAATCACATAAACTGCCTTCACAACCCACATTTATATGGATCTATGACAGGAATCCATAAGGAGGAAGGGGTGGAATGAGCAACTGTCCAGTGTAGGAGTTTATGTGGATGAATATAAATATTTAAAGTATTTAAAATGTGTGTGTTATGCAGTTTTATCATTCTAGATTAAATGTTAGTTGCTCTGGGGAGAAAGCATGAGGGGAAAAAAAAAAGTGTTTCTTGGCAGTTCTACAAACACACCGACCGGTTTAATCGGCATGAAACGGAAATTGCAATAGCCTCTTCTTCTCTATATTGACGTATATATGAGTGAAGTAGCTTCTTAACGCCAGCCCCAACGTTTTTGATCATTTTCACCAAACTTTCATCGCCTGACAATATTTTGTTGTATAAAAATCGGAACATACAACATATCAAAAGAACAGCTAATTTAAAAAATAAAAAGATTTAAAAAAATTTTTTTTAGCTCCATGCATTCTTTTTTTAATCAACATTTGAAGGTGGGTAAGTTTCATAAAAAAGCTACAATTTGAACAAAAAGCTGAGAAAATTGTGTTTTTGTCAAAGAAAGACTACATCAAAATATGGAGTAGATCAACACCTCCAAAGCTTTGCAGTCTCATACCTCTTCATGGGCTTGACATTTCATTCGGTAACATTATACAGTTATGATTTACTGTATACTGCTGTATGTTTGATGATTGCATTAGCTTACATGTGTGTAACATGCTTCTATAGCTTGTTTCTGCTGCTTCTTTCCCTGTGTTTTGATTTAGGGTTAAGATGTGCAATAGCACCCCCTTGCGTATAACAGTGAAAACATTGATTGCCAGAAAAACTCATCAATGGCGGAAAATCGTTGTCATGAATGACTGAACATCCCATCAATGATGGGGGAAAGAGTTAAAAAAGAAAAATGTAAGACAGGGCTTGACTTTGTTCATTGGGAATAGATTGGATGGTTGTGGTTTGCTATTTCTGTGATGTCATGTGAGTGACAGGTTGACCCCGCCCTCGCGCAAGTAAACACGTCATCAGAGAAGAGATGTCGCTGCAAGACGGATGGGGAAGTTATTTTGATTAAAGATTATGAAGGCACATGATTTGAAAAAAATAAAAAAATAATTGTGCACGTATAAATCATTACTACAATATTCCATAAAAAAATGATGATAAACTATCTCAGAAAGAGAGACCAGCGATCAATGGCGGCTTTCACACCAGAGCGAGCACACACACACACACACACACACACACACACACACACACACACACACACACACACACACACACACACACACACACACACACACACACACACACACACACACACACACACACACACACACACACACACACACACACACACACACACACCGGCTTAAATACTGCCAAATGCTGCCCTCAGAAATACCCTGCAGCTTATACATAAACACACATGCACACACCTCCTACATTTTAAGATATTCCTTGTCTCTGGGAGAAACACAACATAATACCTTCCTACATGTATTATTTAAATATTACTTCAAATTGAAGACTGGGTTTTCAGTAAAATGAAATAAATCAGCATGAAAAGCAATTATAGGACAAAGCATGCTTGAGTTCTTTAATTTACGCACTGTTTAATGCATGAAGGCAGCAAGAAAAGCACCATCACTGGTAACTATGAATCACTGGAGTCTATGTGTGCATATGTTATATTAATCATCTCTTCCATAACTCAGTATATAATCCGCTAGTTCTCTCTCTGACACCACAAATTAATAATACTAGAGAACAACCTGAAATCAAGGATGGAACCACGTGTTCAAGATTGGGGGTAAAATATTAAGCAATTGGACGGTGAATCATTTATATCGCTCAATAATTATTCTTAATATTGGGGGAAATTTCCCCTTCAATCACTGTTTACACTGTTCACAGGAGTCTAATTTTTCATATTCCCATTAAGTAAGTGTCATGTCAATGCGTTGACCTGACAGCCATCACCAAATTAAGTCAATATTCCAATTTGCAGAAATTTGAAATAGCGAAAGCCGAATCGTCACCACCTTTCTCACCTCTAGCGATGGCCCTGTCTATTCTGAAAAGAATTTTGAGTTATAGAAAAACCATATTAAAAATAATCATGTAATGGAAATTTCTGTTTTCTAAATGTTTGTTTGTTTTTATAACAAAAAACGGCCTACATTTGTAATAGTCCAATGACTGTGTGATGTCTTCTTGTTTCTTCTCATCACAAGCTGTGAGGCAGAAATTAGTGGTGTAGCTGTGGCTCCGGGGTCTGTTCTCATGATGCTGTGAGGAACTCCAGAAGTGGGTGATGAGGTAAGCACACAAGCTGGCCTACATATTAAATATGAATCAAAAGGCTTTAAAGCATAGAAACGACCAGTCCAATGAGAGGAGATGAACATCTCACTTTTTACTTCCAGATGTAAGACATTCTCGAGCTCCCTGAGCACAAAAAATATATAAATTCTGTTCCAGACCACGAGGAATGTGTAGTGTTTGTTTTCACTGTGTGAACGAAGCCATTTTTTCAAATCGTATTCATTTATTGCATTTATACTGAGCCACTCTGTTCCTCACATTCACGTGGTGAGAAGGAGCTTTTCCTTATACATATTAAACAGGCACTTCTGGAGACATGATTTAATGTCTCTCAATAATGCATTCAGTCGGTTGCATGATGTTTTCACACATCATTACCTCCACTCCAGTCTCCATTTCTTTCAGAGAATTTTCTCCACGCAACCCGTTTCTCCAAATGTCAGCTCGCAACATTTAGCCAGAAGTATTTAACATTTCGAAAACTAGCACAAACAGATATGAAGATAAAGTAGAGAAAATTTATGTTCTACATTGTTTATGAAGCCTATGGCTGCTATGAAATACTTTAGGGAAGTTCTGCGGAGTGACATACTATACTCCATTTAAAATCATTTTAAACGGCATTGTTGCTCATTTTTATTTATTACATGGAATATTTTTACTTAAAGGAAGACTGCAGGAATATGTAAAATGAAGGAAGTTTATTTTTTATTTTTATTGTGAAACATATTCAATGACAAGTTACAGGACCTAAAATACAATATATTGCCAAAAGTATGGGGTCACAAATCATTGAATTCAGGTGTTCCAATCAATTCCATGGCCACAGGTGTATAAAATCAAAGCGTGGATCAAAGCTTCAAGCGTGGTACTGTGATAAGTTGCCATCTGAGCAATAAGTCCATTCCTGAAATTTCCTGACTACTAAATATTCCATGGTCAACTGTTAGTGGCATTATAACAAAGTGGAAGCCATTGGGAACAACAGCAACTCAGCCACGAAGTGGTAGGCCACGTAAAATTACAGAGCGGGGTCAGCGCATGCTGAGGCTCACAGTGCCAACTTTCTGCAGAGTCAATAGCTACAGACCTCCAAACTTTGTGTGGCCTTCAGATTTGCTCAAGAACAGTGCGTAGAGAGCTTCATGGAATGGGTTTCCATGGCCAAACAGCTGCATCCAAGCTTTACATCACCAAGTGCAATGCAAACCGTCGGATGCTGGGTATAACGCACGCCACCACTGAACTCTAGAGCAGTGGAGCATGTTCTTTGGAGTGACGAATTACGCTTCTCTGTCTGGCAATCCGATGGAAGAGCCTGGGTTTGGCGGTTGCCAGGAGAACGGTACTTGCCTGACGGCATTGTGCCAAGTGTTGGTGGAGGGGGGATTATGGTGTGGGATTGTTTTTCAGGGGTTGGGCTTGGCCCCTTAGTTCCAGTGAAAGGAACTCAATGCTTCAGCATACCAAGACATTTTGGACAATTTCATGCTCCCAACTTTGTGGGACAGTTTGGGGATGGCCCCTTCCTGTTCCAACATTACTGTGCACCAATGCACAAAGCAATAGAACACTTTTGGGATGAATTAGAGCAGAGAAACTTCTCCGTCTCGTCCAACCTCAGTGCATGACCTCACAAATGCGCTTCTAGAAGAATGGTCAACAACTCCCATAAACACACTCCTAAACCTTGTGGAAAGCCTTCCCAGAAGAGTTGAAGCCGTTATAGCTGCAAAGAGTGGGCCAACTCCATATTAAACCCTTCGGATTAAGAACGGGATGCCATTAAAGTTTATTTGCATGTAAAGGCAGGCGTTCCAAAACTTTTGGTAATATAGTGTAAATACAATCCCAAATCCATTAATAAAAATGTCATAATATTTCAAATGTCTGATATTTCAACGTTGATATAATAAGTTATATAAATAACACAATGCAGTATAAGTTTTCATGCCTGGGAGGTATTTAAATAAGATATTTAAAGGAAAAAATATTTTATTTTTAAGGTATGGTTCATGATGAACATTCTGTCATCATTTACTCATCTTTTACTGTATGACTTTCTTTTTTCTGTGAAACATAAAACAAGATTTTAAAGAATGTTATTGTCCATACAGTGAAAACAACACTGAACCCCAATGATTTTCATTGTACGGACAAAAAAACAAACACATTTTTCAATGTTTGGAATGACGAGGCTAAATGATGAAAGCTTTTTCGATATACAACTTTTTGGTGAACTTTCCCTTTAAAGAGTCTTTCAAGTTTCATGTTTTTTCTTCAACATAAATTACACACATTTATATCTCAAACATGAATTTTAGAACTAAAATTTAAAACTAAACTACAATGTTCTTCCTATTTTTCAAGCATATAAACTCACATCTTTATGGTAGTTATAATCCTGTTGTAGACGTTTGCTAAGTGTATTATTAAAAACACAGTGACTTCAGAATTTATGTTGTAGAACAGAATGTAAAAGTCTCTTCAAATAAATATAACAGATCTTATTTTACTCATAATACTCGCGTAACACACAACTCAAAACTGCTAATTCTCTTCAAAGTTTTAGACTACAAACAGAGCACCTGTAAGTAAGTTTAGAGAAGAGGTCTCTCTCTCACCCTTTTTATTCTTTGTGTAAAACTTCCCTGCCAATCAAACGCTCCGATGAGTCCTAGCTGAGAGAGACTGGAGAAGCTGTATTCAGAGACAGAAGATGACAGAGACACTCCGGGACTCCATCAGTGCTGTTCTGAAATGTCAATAATGAAGTAAACATCAACAGCAGGGCTGTGTTCATAAAATGTTTGTCGGATACAACTCTATGATGTCAGATCGTCAAATATCCACCAGGACTGTGTTAAGCAATCACAAGTTTTTAACTCGGCACAGCTGCAAAACTGCCTTTCGAAGTTCTTCATGAGGCTGGGGTATAGCTACACAATTTCAAGAACTACACTTTTAAGTTCAAATGGATTTTAAGAAAAATCTCTGTGGAAAGTCACGGGCCATTGCTCAAACGTCTCTGTGTTTGCTTTGCTCTCTAACAGCCTACCATTCAGTGCAATGAACACAGTGAAGCACACACCAGGGAAACTAAACGAGTGCTCAGGATGATAAGTTGATTCCCAAATGCATGCTGAAGGGTCGTGTGGGTGCTGGATTTCCCCTTGAGAGAGTAAGGTCACGGAGCCAGTGGAGCAAAGAGCTCTGCCTCACTCTGCATCTTAAACATATGTGCGCGATGCTTGTGTAAACCAAACCGTTAGCACACAAAGAGTAGTAAGAATCGAGAATCTTGCTGGAAAAAGGTAGTGCAACCGTAGAATCGGTTTACACAACGACAGTACCTGATGTCACTCTGGTCACACACACCAGTGAGAAAACAGATCTGCTTTGTTGGACCTAGAAAAATGATATGCCTGACTGTACGCTGCTTAAAAAAAGACAGAAGGTCTGTTCCAATTCACATACATATGCACTATTCTGTGCGAATAGTGTGTTTACACTGAAAATTCCTAAAAGAAAAAGTGCACTTTAAATACCCGGATGATGAAAAAACTTAGTGTGGAATGTTGGACACTTCATGCACTCAATTGTCACAGCTTCAGACTCTGATGTCGAATGACTAAATGACCTTATACAATTCATACACTACACGGTAGAATACACACTATATTGTGGGCTCCAGTGATCCTCTTAGAGATCACTGGTACATCAACTTATAATGAGTGTAGTAGGATGAACATAATCCAATAAATATAGAAAAAAAATATTATTTTCAAAAGTAGTCCTTTACAGTATGTTTAGTATGGAAGTAAAACTCAATGACTTGCACAAAGCATTAACTGTCTACATATCCCTCTGCATTCTGTTTTATTCTATTTGATTTGATACTTCCTGTATGATCCTTGTTGGAACAAAACCTTAAGGCAATGCAACTCTGATTTCTCAGCATAAGGTGGAATTTCCTGTCTCGCAGACATCAATGTGTCAGACTGCCCAGCAGGAAGTCAAAGATGGCAAACAAGCTCACAGGAACCTGGACTCTCGCCCTGCCTTTAAATCACTCACACTTCACTTTAAAAGGACCTTCAAGTATATAACTTCAGCTTCAGATATAATTTTACTGGAGCTAATAGGTAATGTCAACAAAACTTACAATACAGAAAATATGAATTGCTAAAAAAGGCCTCAATAATTCACCCAAAAATGTAAATGTTGTAATTTACTCACCCTCGTGTCATTCCAAACCTGTATGACTTTCTTTCCTCTGTGGAACATAAAAGGAGAAATTCTGAAGAATTTTACTGGCAAATCTTTTCCATGCTTTCAAGATTTAAAAAGGCCAAATGATTCTTTTGAGTGAAATGTTTTTTATTGAATCACCATGATCTAATTCTCCAGATCAGCTCAATGATCCATATTTAGCTGCTCAATGGAGGGGCATATTCTCAGTTAAGAACGTTATAGAACTTGTTTATCACATGGATTAAAACATTAAAAACATAGGCAGCAGCAGGAATATTAGGCTGCTGACACTTTAAGACGTGATGTACGGATCCTTTTTCCATCGTTTATCAACGTAAACATGCTAGACGGACGTTTTCAACCGTTGCGCTCTCGTCTCGCATATTTTGCAGTGTCTTGCGCATGACACTGCATTCTAAAAATGCAGCGCTCAAGCTAAAAGAAGTTTTAAAGCACCACTCGAACTCGCAATTTTTTTACTCGTTCCACTGACCTGACCTTTACGGGGCAGTCGTGGCCTAATGGTTAGAGAGTCGGACTTGTAACCGGAAGGTTGCGGGTTCGAGTCTCAGGTCCGGCAGGAATTGTCAGTGGGGGGAGTGAATAACCAGCGCCCTCCTCCACCCTCAATACCGCGACTGAGGTGAGACCCTTGAGCAACCCCCAACTGCTCCCCGGGCTGCCCACTGCTCCGGGTGTGTGTTCACTATTGTGTGTGTGCACTTGGATGGGTTAAATGCAGAGCACAAATTCCAAGTATGGGTCATCACTTCACTTCATCTCGTGCTTTTAACAACTAAAAAGGCTTTCTGTATGACCCGGCCCTTACACATACGTTTCATTTCTCAGCAGTTTACGTTAACTTAAGACATAACCGACTTTTCAACAATTTTGTGTGAATGTCTTCATTCAGGCATTAGAGCATGTGAACGAGAGCTCAATTCAATATTTGCACACTGTCTGAGATGAGGCTTGCTGGCTGTGTGCGTCGCACAATACTTTTCAAACAGCGGGTACCGTATTGACTTCTCTTTCACGTCGTTTTGCACTTGAATATTGAAATTGGCATGGCTTTAAAGGTAGGGTAAGCGATATTTGAAAAAAAATGTTTGAAAGTTGGTCGGACCGGCACAACAACAAACGTGTAGCCAATCAGAATTAGGGGGCGTATGACGGTGGAGGAGAGCGAATGAGCAAGAGGGAGATTTGAAGAAAGACTGCAGAAAGAGAGATGCCCGAGAGACATTACAAAACAGAAAAGCTCATAAGAATATCACTGGAAAAAAAGGGTAATGATCAGGAAAGTGATTTAGGACCCATGTTAATATTAGAAAAGTTTTCCAGCGCTGGAGAAATAAGTGGGAAGGCCTGAATTCATTCGTGGAGGTTGCATTGTTTCTGCTCCATACGTGAGTAACACTGATAACACTGCATGTTAATTTTTGTGCTTCCTTGTCATTCGTTCATCATCTTCACTTTATTTTTGTGAAGCATTATTTTGTTGCCATTCTGTTACGATAACTAGACATCCACTCTTACATTGCGTGTGTAAGCTAGTGAGAGTTGTTCAGGCTGATGACTGAGCCCGCGGGATCGGTGTTCGAGACCGACGCAGGGCAGTTAGGATTAGAGAGTGAGCTTTGGAGGCAGAGCAATGAAGAAAGGGGTGTGTTTGTTTGGGTTGATTTCAAATATCAACAATGTTCAGCCACTACTTAGAAATATCGCTTACCACACCTTTAAAACAAAAGATACAATTTTGTGACAATGCAGCATTGGCCGGATTCAGGCAAGTGACAGTTCCGTCTAATGTTCCGAACGTAGTTTATGGTGGCCCTGGGCCATCCGGCAGTCCTTATTGTCGAGCCCTGTTGTTTATCACATACTGGATTTAGAAAACGTTCAATACTTTTATGGTGCTTTTCTGTCCTTAAAAAAGCTTGAGAGTTTTTTTTCCAGGACACAACGTCCATGGTATCTAATTGCATGGAAAAGAACAACCAATTAAATTCTCCTTTTGCGTTCCATGGAAAGAAATTAATCACACGTTTGTTGTTTGATCCTTCCTAAAAGTTCCCCTGATAGACTTAAGTGATGAGTCAGCTGCAATAAAGATTTTGATTTCAGGAAGTTAAAGTATAATAAGGAGTAAATTGGCAATGATGCTGGCAATAATGTTAATGCTAATGGCATCCAATATTCCAAATGAATGACATTTTATATTGCATTGTTTTTCTGTCTGTATCATTTGAGCCATCTTACATTCAAAAAGGCATCACAAACACAAAAGCACAATCCTGTTTAGATATGCTTTGTAATACGGGATCCTCAGGCTGAAATGAGCTAGTCTACCTACAAGCAAGTCTCGAGCGGGCTGCACTGATTTGCGTGTTGCCAGAGGGCAGGGAGCAAACCTGCGGGGGAAAGCAGAGCATGTTTCTCCCCCAGGGTTGTCTCACAGCCATTAACTCCTGCCAAGTCCTCGCATTGATTCTTACTAAGGGGCTCAGCTCCACACCGGGTTAGACTCTGCACAACAGTTAGAAACACAACTTGTAATGGAGAGATGAAGGCAATGGTATGAGGGCTCATGCATCCAAACATTAAAACAAACTTTATGGCACGTAGGGTCAAGGTTACAAATAATGTCAACACAATATACATGTACGCATACACCCACACTTACATGCACGAAATAAATAGAGAAAGAAATGTTGAAGGTGAGGAACACATCTGCTGCTGTACTGACTAGGCTGTAGAGAGACCGCGGCTCGACAAAGGGCAGACAGGAGTGAGTTTCCATGCCAATGAGCTCTATGGAGATGGTCTGGCTCAGAAATAATATAGTGGCTGGAATGAGGTACCTGTACACTACAGCTCTGCTTCACAAGAAAAATCTGCTGGGCGATCCAGCTGGCTCTAATGCTTCGACACACAACTGTGTCTTTGTAATGTAAAATTATAATAAATTATTAGAACCTGTAAACAATCAATGAAGGTTATGAAATCGTACATTTTTTTGATCATTATGGTTTCTAGAGATAGATGCCGTTATAAGATAAGTGCCATTACTTTGGTTGATAGGTAAATAAAAAACTAAACAAAAACACACAAAAAACAACAACAATTATACACTACTGTTCAAAGGTTTGCAGTATGATTTTATGTATGATTTTTTTTGTTGAGAAATGCATAAAATTTATCAAAGTGACACTAAAGGTATTCATATTGGTACGAAGAAGAAGACATTATGAAATTATGAAAATTATGAGAAATTATGTTGAAAACAGCTTTGCTATCACAGGAATAAATTACAGTATCATATACATATTTAAATATAAAACAGTTATTTTAATTTTAATTGTAATGACAATATTTACAATATTACTGTTCTTACTGTATTTTTGATCGAATAAAACATAAAAAAAATCTTACAGATCCCAAACTTTTGAATGGTAGAGTAAATAAATAATAAACTGCATATAATGCAAAAAAAATAACAATACCAGCCCTTCGACAGTATCGGTAATACCACACTGAATTTGTGGGTAAAAATATGGGGGGAATACTTTTTTTGTTGAAATATTAGATCTAGGCATTAGCCCTTGCAGTTTAAAAGCAGCATAAACTTTCTGCTGTGTGTTATTAATACAGACTTAAATGAGAAACACATTTTTATTTACAATAATGATGCATCTTTTTTTATAATAAAGGAGTGTGTTCATTAACATGTATTAGCCTTTTCTGTGCAATTCAAATTTTGGGAATAGCAACATTTAATTGGTATTGGCCTCAACTACTGAAATATTTGTATTGTGACAACTCAAGAGGCTGGGTATATGGAAAGAGGGCTAAAATGTATGAATGTTGGTTCATTATTGGCACCGGCACAGGTCCATTTAACACTCTGTGTTGATCAATCTGACCAAATGCTGACATTGTGGGGACCAAATATCTCCACACTACAGTAAAACCTGAAATCCGCACGTTGTGGGTACCAGACAGTACACTGAGTATACACTGATCACAGGCATAACATTATGACTTAATATTCCTAGTATTGTGTTGGTCCCCATTTGTTGCCAAAATAGCCCAGACCCGTCGAGGCATGGACTCCACTAGACCACTGAAGGTGTGCTGTGGTATCTGACAACAAGATGTTAGCAGCAGATCCTTTAAGTCCTGTTAGTTGCGAGGTGATGCCTACATGGATCGGACATCCTACAGATGCTCGATTGGATTATTGGATTATCGATTGGCCACCAGGGAATACCGTTTCCATGAAAGGGTGTTCATGATCTGCAACAATGCTTAGGTAGGTGGTACGTGTCAAAGTAACATCCACATGGATGGCAGGACCCAAGGTTTCCCAGGAGAACATTGCCTAAAGCATCACACTGATGCTCACATGCCCACTGTTGGCACTTTTGGCGGTGGACAGGGGTCAGCATGGGCACCCTGGCTGGTCTGTGGCTATGCAGTCCCATACGCAACAAACTGCAATGCACTGTGTATACTGACACCTTTCTATCAGAACCAGCAATAACTATTTAATAACTATCTAATAACTTTAATAACTATCTAATAACTATGCAGCAATTGGAGCTACATCAGCTTGTCTGCTTGATCGGATCACACAGGCCAGCCTTCGCTCCCCACGTGCATCAATGAGTCTTGGCCGCCCATGACCCTGTAGCCGTTCACCACTGTTCCTTCCTTGGACAGATAGATACTGACCACTGTATAGATAGATACTTGACCACTGCAGACCGGGAACACCCCACAAGAGCTGCAGTTTTGGAGATGCTCTGATCCAGTCGTCTAGCCATCACAATTTGGCCCTCGTCAAACTCGCTCAAATCCGTACGCTTGACCATTTTTCCTGCTTCTATCACATCAACTTTCGAGACAAAATGTTCACTTGCTGCCTAATATATCCCACCCATTAATTATTCACTATACACACACACACACACACACACACACACACACACACACACATATATATATGTGTATGGAGAACACCCTGCTATTTTGCAAGTTCTCCCACTTGGAAATCATGGAGGAGTCTGAAATTGTCATCGTAGGTGCATGTCCACTGTGAGAGACATAATAAAAAAAATAATAATAATAATTCACAGATATATGATTTTTTTTTACTATTTATTTGTATGATACAGCTGCAAATAAGTATTTGAACACCTGTCTATCAGCTAGAATTCTGACCCTCAATGACCTGTTAGTCTGTCTTTAAAATGTCCAAGGAGTGTCTCTGTAAGAGGCATATCAAGGTTCTGGCGTGGCCTAGACAGTCTCCAGACCTAAACCCAATAGAGAATCTTTGGAGGGAGCTCAAACTCCGTGTTTCTCAACGCCAGGCCAGAAACCTGACTGATCTAGAGAAGATCTGTGTGGAGGAGTGGGCCAAAATCCCTCCTGCAGTGTGTGCAAACCTGGTGAAAAACTACAGGAAAGGTTTGACCTCTGTAATTGCAAACAAAGGCTACTGTACCAAATATTAACATTGATTTTCTCAGGTGTTCAAATACATATTTGCAGCTGTATCATACAAATAAATAGTTAAAAAATCATACATTGTGATTTCTGGATTTTTTTTTTTAGATTATGGCTCTCACAGTGTACATGCACCTATGATGACAATTTCAGACTCCTCCATGATTTCTAAGTGGGAGAACTTGCAAAATAGCAGGGTGTTCAAATACTTATTTTCCTCACTGTATATATATATATATATATATATATATATATATATATATATATATATATATATATATATATATATATATATATATATATATATATATATATATATATATACAGATCTGTGTATATAATATATACAGGTCCTTCTCAAAAAATTTGCATATTGTGATAAAGTTAATTATTTTCCATAATGTAATGATAAAAATTAAACTTTCATATATTTTAGATTCATTGCACACCAACTGAAATATTTCAGGTCTTTTATTGTTTTAATACAAAAAATCTCAAAAATCTCCAAAAATTTGCATATTTCATCCGACCAATAAAAGAAAAGTGTTTTTAATACAAAAAAAGTCAACCTTCAAATAATTATGTTCAGTTATGCACTCAATACTTGGTCGGGAATCCTTTTGCAGAAATGACTGCTTCAATGCGGCGTGGCATGGAGGCAATCAGCCTGTGGCACTGCTGAGGTGTTATGGAGGCCCAGGATGCTTCGATAGCGGCCTTAAGCTCATCCAGAGTGTTGGGTCTTGCGTCTCTCAACTTTCTCTTCACAATATCCCACAGATTCTCTATGGGGTTCAGGTCAGGAGAGTTGGCAGGCCAATTGAGCACAGTAATACCATGGTCAGTAAACCATTTACCAGTGGTTTTGGCACTGTGAGCAGGTGCCAGGTCGTGCTGAAAAATGAAATCATCTCCATAAAGCTTTTCAGCAGATGGAAGCATGAAGTGCTCCAAAATCTCCTGATAGCTAGCTGCATTGACCCTGCCCTTGATAAAACACAGTGGACCAACACCAGCAGCTGACATGGCACCCGAGACCATCACTGACTGTGGGTACTTGACACTGGACTTCAGGCATTTTGGCATTTCCTTCTCCCCAGTCTTCCTCCAGACTCTGACACCTTGATTTCCGAATGACATGCAAAATTTGCTTTCATCCGAAAAAAGTACTTTGGACCACTGAGCAACAGTCCACTGCTGCTTCTCTGTAGCCCAGGTCAGGCGCTTCTGCCGCTGTTTCTGGTTCAAAAGTGGCTTGACCTGGGGAATGCGGCACCTGTAGCTCATTTCCTTCACACGCCTGTGCACGGTGGCTCTGGATGTTTCTACTCCAGACTCAGTTCACTGCTTCCGCAGGTCTCCCAAGGTCTGGAATCGGTCCATCTCCACAATCTTCCTCAGGGTCCGGTCACCTCTTCTCGTTGTGCAGCGTTTTTTGCCACACTTTTTCCTTCCCACAGACTTCCCACTGAGGTGCCTTGATACAGCACTCTGGGAACAGCCTATTCGTTCAGAAATTTCTTTCTGTGTCTTACCCTCTTGCTTGAGGGTGTCAATGATGGCCTTCTGGACAGCAGTCAGGTCGGCAGTCTTACCCATGATTGCGGTTTTGAGTAATGAACCAGGCTGGGAGTTTTTAAAAGCCTCAGGAATCTTTTGCAGGTGTAATTAGTTGATTCAGATGATTAGGTTAATAGCTCGTTTAGAGAACCTTTTCATGATATGCTAATTTTTTGAGATAGGAATTTTGGGTTTTCATGAGCTGTGTGCCAAAATCATCAGTATTAAAACAATAAAAGACCTGAAATATTTCAGTTGGTGTGCAATGAATCTAAAATATATGAAAGTTTAATTTTTATCATTACATTATGGAAAATAACGAACTTTATCACAATATGCTAATTTTTTGAGAAGGACCTGTATATATATAATATGTAGTATATGTAATAAATCATATGCTATCATTAGCTCAGTATAAAACAGCAGAAGTCAATGGAAAGTTCCACCATGATAGAAAAACAAACGTGTGTGTGAGGTCAGTGAGGTCTTCCTTTTGGGAGTGACATTGTTCTGTCCGGGGACTGAAATCCAGAGGGACTAAATTTAATGAGCTCCAATTTTTACTCTAATGACCCACCCCACCATTCATAATCTTCTCTTCTAATCGCCTTCTCTGGTGTGGAGGATATTAACAACCTCTTCCTCATGCACTCCAGGCCATTAGGAGGGCCTGCCTCAGCTGTACACACACGCCAGTCATCTCAATTACTCTTATGAGCACACAGAGGCCAATATCTCGGGAAACACACACATGCACACATGACAAGAGAGGGTGGAAGACTAGTGAGGGTGAAAGTTGTGAAACTAGGCCAGACTACAACACGGTGCATTATCAGTGAAATCTTTATTTCTGTAGTGACAGTAAAGTGTGAGTTGTCATCTGTGCTTCTATAACTCTTATGCTAATTATAGAGGACGGGGAAAAAGTTACAAACCCAAACCCTAAAGGGTGTCAGTGGAACTTATCTGTAATTTAGTGGCTTCAGAACAGTCATGGTTGTTTCTTGCCCTCTGTCAAGCAGTCAGGTAGCCTAAATGCACCTTTCCTGCGACGGAAGGTGTTTTTAGACTCACCAGGCTGCAGAACACTGATGCCCAGCGGGTTGGAGGTGCGGTTGGCCACCGTGCTCCAGGTGCCATCGTAATTCCTACGATAAAGCAAGGCAGCACATTGGTACGTCCCAGCCTCCTTGCGCCCGGCTCGGGTGATGCTGAGACGGAAGTTGGTGTTAGTGGGTGTACGATCCACAGTGGTACGCGTGCCAAGGCCCAGCAGCTGATCGCCCCACTGCAGAGTGCCGTCCCGGGTGAACGTCACCAAATCTCGGAACTCTCCGTCACCCTCAGCTGGCTGAAAGCGCCACGTGACCGCAGCAGGAACGTTGGGATTGTGCCGTGGCTTCACGATGCACTGTAGGTCAAACGAGTCACCAAACGTCACGCTGGGTGTACGAGAGGAGGCCGACACAAAGAAGAAAGATTCTGAAACAAGAATAAAAAAAGAGAATTCATATTCACCACAATGCATTAACACAGAATTCAATTCATGCGGTGATAAGCATATGTATATCAACCCATCTAATCAGAACTGAGAGTCAGAACTATGCTCTTATGATATTCGTTTCTAGTCTTTTGTTTTGGTTTTTTTAAGTGTAATACAATGAAAAACTGGTTTTGCGCGTATGCAAGACTTAGTTATTTGGTATTTTCTTTATCTATTTTTAAAAATATCCCAAACCTGGGCCCGCGGGTCAAAGTTGAATGACCTTTGATTTTGTACATCATGCAATGAGGGGAAAAATATAGCCTAGGAAAAAAACAAACAAACATGCCATTGAAGTAGACATGTACCGGCATTCACAGCAATTTATATGCACAATATTATTAACGTGGGCAGTTCAAAATTGTGAAAAAATATCTGATAATTAAAGGGCATTATGAAATTTAATAATCGTTTATTGTTTAATCTTTTATGCCATTTCCACATACATGTGCGCTGCCACAACAAACATAGAGCATGCGAGATTGAGGAAACAAAGTCACACGTCAAATTAAGAAAATAAACCCAACAAAATAAACCCTGACTGGGTTAATACTGAACTGAATTTCTCTTTTTTCAGTGCAATCAATAAATAAAATGTAAGATGGCACCAGTTGCGTTTGTTTGAAACAAGACACATCATTGCCATGGACAGCAGTGAATAGTTCTAAAGTCCCTTTAAGGCAAGTCATTAGTTGTTAATTTAATTTATCATGCTTAATTTTAAGATGGTTGTTATTCCCTTACAAATAATAGACATTTTAATCAGTAAATGTTCTGACAGATGAAATACAAATCTACTTTGCATATTTGCATAATATAAATCCTAATTTATTTGTGAATTAATTTAAACGTTCCTTTAGTTTCTTAAATGTTCAAGATTATTTATTTTTCTTACATTTTTCTTAAAATGACAGTTGGTGTTTAAAAGGTAACTAAAACAACATTAAAAACTGCAATACAAAGTTTCATTGTATTATAAAACTGGTAATGAAACTAGTTTAATTCAAGCAGATTGCTTAATGTTTTAAAATTATGAAATCATAAATAAGGGGAACCAAGGTTAACCACTTTAAATTTATTATAACAGTTTGATATAATGGAACTTTTACTTTTGGCCCACATACCTCAATTTAGATTTTTGGCCCTTAGTTATAAAAAGTTTGGGCACCGCTGATCTATTTAAAAAATTTACATTAATCAACATTAGAGTTAGCAGAGAGGCAAATTTTCCCATTGGATGAAGTTATTCGACAGAAAAAGAAAGAAAACAATACAACAATACAGACAAAATGCATATAAAAGTGAAATTAAATCAAATTAAGTAGCACATACAGTGAGGAAAATAAGTATTTGAACACCCTGCTATTTTTCAAAGTTCTCCCACTTGGAAATCATGGAGGGGTCTGAAATTGTCATCGTAGGTGCATGTCAACTGTGAGACACATAATCTAAAAAAAAAACAATCCAGAAATCACAATATATGATTTTCTAAACTATTTATTTGTATGATACAGCTGCAAATAAGTATTTGAACACCTGTCTATCAGCTACAATTCTGACCCTCAAAGACCTGTTAGTCTGCCTTTAAAATGTCCACCTCCACTCCATTTAATATCCTAAATTAGATGCACCTGTTTGAGGTCGTTAGCTGCATAAAGACACCTGTCCACCCCATACAATCAGTAAGAATCCAACTACTAACATGGCCAAGACCAAAGAGCTGTCCAAAGACACTAGAGACAAAATTGTACACCTCCACAAGGCTGGAAAGGGCTACGGGGAAATTGCCAAGCAGCTTGGTGAAAAAAGGTCCACTGTTGGAGCAATCATTAGAAAATGGAAGAAGCTAAACATGACTGTCAATCTCCCTCGGACTGTGGCTCCATGCAAGATCTCACCTCGTGGGGTCTCAATGATCCTAAGAAAGGTGAGAAATCAGCCCAGAACTACACGGGAGGAGCTGGTCAATGACCTGAAAAGAGCTGGGACCACCGTTTCCAAGGTTACTGTTGGTAATACACTAAGACGTCATGGTTTGAAATCATGCATGGCACGGAAGGTTCCCCTGCTTAAACCAGCACATGTCAAGGCCTGTCTAAAGATTGCCAATGACCATTTGGATGATCCAGAGGAGTCATGGGAGAAAGTCATGCGGTCAGATGAGACCAAAATATAACTTTTTGGTCATAATTCCACTAAACGTGTTTGGAGGAAGAAGAATGATGAGTACCATCCCAAGAACACCATCCCTACTGTGAAGCATGGGGGTGGTAGCATCATGCTTTGGGGGGGTTTTTCTGCACATGGGACAGGGCGACTGCACACAGCCAGGATAACCAAGGAGTGGCTCTGTAAGAGGCATATCAAGGTTCTGGCGTGGCCTAGACAGTCTCCAGACCTAAACCCAATAGAGAATCTTTGGAGGGAGCTCAAACTCCGTGTTTCTCAACGCCAGGCCAGAAACCTGACTGATCTAGAGAAGATCTGTGTGGAGGAGTGGGCCAAAATTCCTCCTGCAGTGTGTGCAAACCTGGTGAAAAACTACAGGAAACGTTTGACCTCTGTAATTGCAAACAAAGGCTACTGTACCAAATATTAACATTGATTTTCTCAGGTGTTCAAATACTTATTTGCAGCTGTATCATACAAATAAATAGTTAAAAAATCATACATTGTGATTTCTGGATTTTTTTTTTAGATTATGTCTCTCACAGTGGACATGCACCTACGATGACAATTTCAGACCCCTCCATGATTTCCAAGTGGGAGAACTTGCAAAATAGCAGGGTGTTCAAATACTTATTTCCCTCACTGTATAATGCACTATGAATGATGAATCATCTTTTGTTTTGTGTTCATCAAGTATAATTATTGTTATTATTATCATTGCACATTTTTAATTTAATTTTTAATTACCATTACAAACCATTTTTAACTGAATTGACTAAATCAATTTACTATGATGTAGGATTTTGGGCATAGCACCAACCCCTAAATGCTTTATTTAAAATAAATAAAGATGAAAGTGTGTGCATTATTACAATGCTTGTTTTGTTTTTTTATATGCCACTGCAATATGATTGCAATATTCTTTAAGTACTTATTCTCTCTTGTGGATCTCCTATGTTTGCTTGAATGTAAATCTGAGGTCTGCTTTCCCTCTAGGCCCAAGCCTGTCACACAAGTAAACATGAGGAGAGAACTGTGGGTGACTTAATTGTGAATTCACAGCTGATACTGATGAGTCTGTGAATCTGCTAATGGGCATATAGACAACAAGACTATTCCCTGTTTTATTGCTACTGGCACCCTTCAGCAGCAATTTACATCTGCATTGCTCATACTATACAGAATCATAGGAAAAATAAACTTGTTACAAGGGAATGCCCTGGCTGTTTTGTCTTTCCATTTGAAGAGGCAGCAAATTTCTGCCTGAGATTTCTGGAACCTGAATAGTTTCCCCTGTGGAAGGGTAAAGCGTCATTTGGCCACTTCTGAGTGTTTGCGCTTGATATGGATGACAGCAGCTGGAGGCCATACGGAGACGGATACAGCGAGATCCATTCCTAGCCTACCTGCCAGTGCCCTAATGATGCCACACTACTGCTGGGCTGTAACAGAGGGCAGGTTAACGCAACACCCGCCGGGCACGAGCTTTGCCCAGATCTCAGCAGTACCACATGGGGCTCTGGCAAAGTTGAGGAAGTGAATTTCATTTGGAGAGCCTCTGTGTCCTTCAATTATGCAAACAATATATTAAAGGAACGGGGCAATAAAGTTAGATGTCTACATTATCAGACTACTCTGTCTGAATGCTAATAAGCCTCAAAGACTTCCTGGGAGAAATCCCAGAGTTTAGACGATCACTGGGCTGAGAAAGGCTAGCAGGAGTTTGTTCTGTTTGGGCTGAAAGCTTGAGATCGGCAGAGTTAATAAAATTTTGACAATGTGACCTGTAACACACCATCTCAATCCTGTGGGCAGCAACGGAGGAAAGCAGCCAAAAGAAGATTACACACACATCCCCTGTTTATTGAGCACATGCAAACTAATCCTGCAAAAAAAAAAAAGGTTTCTTGGTGGATTTGTAGCAGTGTTTTCTGCAGCTAAAACTACAGTACAACAGCATAAGTAATCATATTTTCTCATGAGAGTTGTGAGATTGAAGTCGGAATTGAATGTGATCAGATAAAAAGATTGTGTACTATGAAATAATGCCAAGAAAACACATCTTTCTATTGTGTCGTCTTAGCTGTACTAAAAACAAACATTAAGCGTGACTTGCGTGATCCAATTCAGGAAACACACAAACTCAAGAGTTAATGTCAGAATCAATCTGAGGAATCCTTCACCAAATTAATCAACGAATCAATTCACTTTCAGTCACTAGGAATGGGCGACACCACTTATATTCTTTCTGATCTGATGCCGTTCCATTTAATGCCGTTATTGATCCTAACACTGATACTTCTATCAAATGGAGCTATTTTGTGATTTCTGGCAATAAAATGGGTAATGGTTGTTATATCAAACAATACAAAAACTCATTATCCTATAATAAATGCAATATTTAGCTTGATTGTTATTTAATGGACTGAAATAACTCCAGATGAAGCTAGCTAGATTAAGTTTTCTCTGTCATTACCTCAAGTAAGCACCTATTTGTTTAAAAGTACTCCTGTTCAGATGAGCATAAGGAGAAATAGTTACTTAATATTCTAAACAAAAAATGTTTTTACTTGAAAGCTTATGATACACAATATTAACCATTTTAAACACTATTATATTTAAAGGGTTAGTTCACCCAAAAATACAATTCTGTCAACTTTTACTCACCCTCATGTCGTTCCAAACCCGTTTGACTTTATATCTTCAGTGGAACATAAAAGATGATATTCTCTCAGCGATGGTTAACAAAACTTCCTTGTTGTTTGGTTACCAACATTCTACAAAATATCTTCTTTTATGTTTCACAGAACAAAGAAAGTCATACAGATTTGGAACGACACGAGGGTGAGTAAAATTTGACAGACATCCCTTTAAAATATTTATTACTAAAATAGTACAAACAAAATCAACAAAATGTATCAGACGTAGAAAGAAAAGAGAGAAATGAACAGAAAAGATTCTGAAAAATATAGGACAGGCTTGAGCATGTGTGACGTATAGATCTCCAAAGAATGGCCGAGCGTTTGCAAGGAGTGATCAGAGAGAGAAATAAAGAGAGGAAGGCAGATAGAGAGCGATTTTAAAAGGCATACGTTTCATGTCTTGATGGATTCCAGTGCTTTAGTCTCTTGTAAACACATGATCAGAAAGTGCTTCCTATTCATCCTGTGTTTGACTGCAGACAGCAGGGAGCCATGATCAATGCCATCTTCTCTAGAGTGCAGGGCTATAGGACACATGCTGAGAGTCATTCTTTATGGACACACTAACACAAGCGCTTTCACATACACAGCCTCTTTCACATTCCAGCATTTTACCCACTGTTACTTTGTGTGATCCACTGTACAGTTTTTAATATCTAATCAATGATCACAGGAACAATTACGGCACCTGAAGAAGTGGGCGAAAGAGCAGCATGAGCGAGCCCAGGCAGAGCCAGACAGCAAGAGCTATAGTCTGTTTGATTATTCCAGACACACAGACATGCTCAGAAAAACATGTGGCGTACAACCACCCTCACGCACAGTGGGAATAGAGATTTCAAATCTAGCAGACTGACACAAGGGGAGGCTTCAGTCAGCCTCTGGATGCCTTTTCATGTCAAGAATCAGCCTTCTACAACTGGCTGTTACTTTGGTCACAGCAGTTTCTTCTCTTGGCTGTTAACTGTTTATAACATACTGTATATATAATCCAAATTCTTAATTTCTGTACACAAGCATCATTATTACAATTTTATGGTTTATATTAAGGTGAACTAATTGCAAGCAAAGGGTTGCTTCTGGAAATATGTGAGGTCCATTCAGGGCCCATTCCACAAGCCATGATAGATGTGATCATGATGGACAGTAGGGAACAGTCAGAAACTCGCCGCGCCTTCAAATAATCTAAATGAGGTGCGTAGACAAACAAATTACATATAGAAGAGCATATAGAAGATTAGAAGACCACATTTTTTCACCTCTCTCTAGCATGCTGTTCTATCCAAACTATCTGTCGTAGTTTTGGTTTGATTGGTCATGTGATCCATGTAACCATGTGACTCCTTAAATTAAGATGGCTCCTGCACTAATCATTAGGCTTGTTCGACTTGATGCAGCGATGTGCAGACTGATCGGCGGCTGACTTGAAGCAGTGCATGCAGGTTAGAAATTTTGTCCGACTTGAGACCGCGACGTATGGCATCAAAGTACCGCGAGAGCGATTCGAGACCAGTCAGCTAATACAGCCGGTGCATTTTACCTAGAGAGGCTGCACGGACTCTGATGACGACTCAGCTGTTCCACGATTGGCCAGATTCACCAAATGACAGTGATCACGTGTGTTTTTCGTGTTTATTCTAAAACCTTCACTTCCACTAATGCTTTTTATAACAGTAAAACCTCCTTTCATGTAGTTGCGATGTTATATTGTCATGTTTATCTAAATAAAACTGATAAAAAAAAGTTAATAAAGAGTGTAGGCTTATATGTTGAACTTTATTCATGTACAAACACATGCTGTATTAGGGTGCTTTCACACTGGCTGTTTTGGTGCGCACCCGGGGTCGATTGACGTCAGAGTTCGGTACGTTTGGATGATGTGAACGTAGTCTTCCGAACTCGGGTGCGCACTCGCTAACCGTACCAGAGTCCGCTTAAAAAGGGTACGGTTCATGTGAACTCTGGTACGGTTCGCTGTTGATGTGAATGCAATCGTACTAAATCGTGGAGGTGAACCGTTATTAATGACGTATGATTTGATAAAAATGTGTTTGTGTGAGTTTCACACATTTTTCTGGTGAGCGTGACTGATGTACTGCAAGCAGAGAGCTGTAGATTTCATTTCTGCACGTCTTCAGTATTCTTTAGAGCATTGCAGTACATTTGTGGCAGATAGACGCAAGTGTCAGTACTGAAGCTTTAGAAACAAAACCAACGGTTCAAAAACAAAAATAGAAAAGTGAGGTGAGCGACGCTTTGCATTTTCCCGCCCTCACGCTTGCTGTCGTTACTAAGCAACTGGGTAAACAGCTGCTGCTTTGATGACGCAAACGCACCTCGGTTCGGACCCAAATAATATAATATGAACACAGTCCAGCGGGGGCAGGGGGAGGGGAGGTAATCGAACTCGGGTTCGGTCCAGGCAATCGAACCAAGTGTGAATGCACCTTTAAGCAGTGCATAAAGTATTACATGACAATTATGTCTCTGAAACATCTGTGTATTGCCAAATATTGCATTTATTTCACTTCAGCGGTGATAAAGTATGCAAATTTCGACTTCACGTCTCCGTTTGCAGCTCCTCCCCGCCTGCACGTGGCTACACTCGCCGATCGGTTGCATCCAGCCGCAGCCGATGTCGAACACACCTAAAGTAAACTTAGTAAAACTGCAGTAAACTGGCATTGAAAAAGGTCACGTGACCAAAACATTTGCCTTTTTTCTTTTTTCAGTAAAGCATTGATTTCATCTCGCTTTCAAATATTTTTTTTTTTGGTAGAGTGTACGGACATTTTTGAAGCACTTTTTAATTTTTTTTTTTTTAAAGAAGTCGCTTATGCTCATCAAGTTTGCATTTACAGGTATTTGATACAGAAAAAATTGTAATATTCTTAAGAAATGATAAAAAATCTAAATAACAGTTTTCTATTTTAACACATTTTTAAAATGGTTTAAAATAGTATATTATTCCTGTGCTAGCAAAGCTGAATTTCTTGTCTTCAGTGATTCCTTCAGTAATCATTCTAATATGCTAATTTGGTGCCCAAGAAGCAATTATCATCAATGTTGTATTCTTTGATAAATAGAAATTTCAAACTATGTAAAATTATAAAATGTTTTAACGGTCACTGATCAATTTAACGCAATAAAAAATAATAATTTCTTGCAAAAACTTAAAACAACGATTTAACAAAGTGCAATTTCTACAATGGTTGTAATATGACGACATACTCAACGGCATCTTTTTAAAAAAACATAATTCAACACAATGCAAATTGGCATGAGTAAATTAGCAAATGGAGGTCAATGAAATTAATAAACTGATTTCAACTAAATAATGACTGTTTACTATTGTCTTTTTAAAGTTGCTTTACAGCAGAATTGAATTCTGTTTGCATCGAATCGTCATGTTGCTCACGTGAACAGTATCGGCTGCCGTAGAACTCGAAAGCGATGCACTACTTACAACGTAAACTGCGTAGGAGACAGACAGACTAAAACAAAACTGTTGAAAAAAGTTATTTTTGTTTGTTTTTGCACACAAAATGCATTCTCGTTGCTCCACCACTGGAGTCACATGGACTATTTCACTACCTTTCTGGGCCTTGAAAGTGTTAATTACATAGCTGTCTATGGAGGGGTCAGAGAGTTCTTGGATTTCATCAAAAACCCTAACCCTTAAACTAACCCTTTAAAGCTCTATATAAATAAAGGTGACCTGACTTGACTAGTGCGACCGTTTCTTGAATGGTTGTGGATATGAAAATATACATCTGCTTTTTATGTTTTAGGAAGACAATACAATTAAGTCCACAGTCTCAAACACAGCAATACAATCCGGGACTCAAAGTAGGCGTCACAGATGAGTTACCGTCATCTCGTCTATCTCTATTTTTGGTCTTTTTTTGTTTGTTTGTTAGTTAAATCATCAAAAGTTTGTAAACTAATATCTCATTGTGTGGCTATCACCATACCAAGCTCAATTTAAGATTGAACATTGGTCTGGGGAGTCTGCTCTGTATTTTCTACTGCACAAGAGGCGTGATAAACGGGCATAACTCAAATGACTTGTATGCAATTGGATAGTCCTTCAACCAATCAGACCACAAGAGGCGTGATCAACGGGCAATGACCCATCGCTTCTCTATCCGTCATTGTGTCAAACCCTCCCATAGTGCGCCAGGTGGATAAGCCAGTCTGTGATTGGTTCCCGCAGAAGTGTAACAGAAGCAGTAGAAATTAATGTACAGGTTTCCAGACTGAGCTGCAGGGTGAAATCAAATCGCCGGCAGATCAGGCTGGATTTACCCAGTCTAAATATCTCACTTAATCATCTAAAATGGTGTGCTCACTAGCAGATTAAATACCATTATATCCAAAAAATATATATTTATCCTTCATCCAGTTCACATGCTGGGAGCTCTAACTACTTTCGTAGCAATAATAATAAAAAAAGTAACTTGTGGCAGAACGCGTGTCTGGGCTCACCTCTGGGTGTCATGTGTAACCCAGCCAAACGATTCCAGCGCTACAGGGTGGCCTGCAGCCAGTCAGCACCCACACCACTGCCAGACACTAATGAGCATGTTAAGACTCTCTCAGCAGAATAACACCACAAACTGGGCCCTGCTTCACACCCCATCCTAAATCCTTCATCCATACAGTAACTCAGAGTCAATGCAGGAAAACACAACACTGCTATTTTTACTCACCACCACCAACATGCCTGTCACAGAGCAAGAGCAAAGGACAAAAACACTGTCTAAGCCCACATGATGTGACTATCACATGATCACGTGCACATTCTACTTAAACAAAGTGACTCCTGCAATACACCTGGAGAAGTCTGAACTTTCAATAAAAGGCAAAGCAGCTGACATGAAGAGAGTCACGCTGCTACTCTTTGAGCTTCAAATCAAAAGAGGAGCTGATGAAACACTTCAACAAAGCTGATCCAGACAGCAGAGGAAGTAAAAATGATCAATGTCATCGCAGAGGAGGAGTATAGATATAAATAATTAAGAGGAATAAATAAAAAAAAAGCTGTGTCTTTGTCATCTCATCAAAGCTTTGATATGCAGCATACATTGAGACTAGATGCTGGATAATATTCCCCACATTAAAGCTGCTTTCAGGGTTCTTTGACAAATGACTTTCCCAATCCTTTGTGATTACCACATACACGGTACAATTTGTTAAATACATTTTACAGATTACTATAAATTCATGTTTTTTATTTTTGTTTACATTTTTAATGTTCATTTTCTTATTTTATACAGAATTTTTAAATATTTTATTAATTTCCTTTAATAAACATTCCCAAACTTTATTAATAAAACTATACTTTATTAAAAATTATCCAAACATTCTCTTTCACAAAGTTTGTGACAATCAGACAATGTGTAATTTCTGTGCTTTATAGCAATAAATGGCATTGCAAAAATAATAATAAAAATTATTTAGACTCTTTGGGTTCCTGAGAATCAGCAAATATCCAGGGCGGGATGGAGGATGACTTAAAAGTAATTAAATTAATTATTATTATAATATATGAATGCATTTGAAAATCGAAAAAAAGACAAATACACATAGCACCTTTAAAGGGTGAAATGTGGAAATGAAAAAAAATAATGACCATTTCCAAATGAGGTTTTCAAAACATTCCTATCATCCCATCTATCCCTGTTCTCCCCCACAGGCAGCTTCACAACAAACATACGCCATTAGAAATTGTTATGCAGGGCTGCGCCAAATAAAGCACAATTTTACCGCTTTCTTGAGAAAGACAATCTAAAAACTACTGACTTACAGATGTTTCTGCAAACTAAGTTGGAATAGGAGAAAGTATTAAAAAAAAAAGTTACACACGTCACCTTCAAAGCAGGAGACAGGCACATTGTATGTTATCAAGAACTGATCAAGTATCTTTTCTAAAAACCACTCACTGTAACGCAACACATGCTATGTCACACAATGTGTTTATTTAGAGCATCTGCCAGCTTGCTATCCAGTAATTTTTCCTTTCTGCCGCGTGCAAGCATCTACGTGTGTGTGTTCTCATTACACACACAGTTAAAGAGCAGACTGGGAAGTCACGGCTATTGATTGTGATGGAAAGCTGACAGCATGTTCCACTGCACAACATAAACAGGATGCCATGTAAGCATGATCATGAGTGTGCTATCGACTTCATATATATAGGGGATCCAGCTTTACAGCGCACTTTAACACTCACTCTACTCCACTTGAGTGAGTACATTTTCCTGTCACTGTGTGAGCTCAAGTGTGAGTTTGCATATGCTTGTTTGTATGAAGCAGAAAACAACAGTATATTTATGACGTCATAAACATGCTGACAGTAAAAATACACTGCAATACTGAGTGCAAATAGTAATAACTGAGTACAAATATACTATACATGCAAACAGAGTGTCAGAAATGTACTTTTTAGAAATATTTGTCCCCTGGTGTGTATATATACAGTTAAACCACAATGTATTCAGACACCTTCAACATTTTCTCACATTATCATAGTTTATTCGCGACAGTTTAGAAAATGGTAATAAAATATGACAAGAACAAATTCATCTTGATAATGTTAGATAGCTTTGATAGAAAGGTATGTAATGTACATTACATGATAATTAGATAATACCAATTTAGGCCAAACAATTACCAAAGCAATGCTTAATTCTGTTCAGTATGTGGTGTAAAAGGTCGCATTAGCAATTAAAGAAAAAACACGAGCAAAATATGGTCAGGTCAAAGTTTTTGAATAATATTGGTACCAAATTTTTTATCAATTGTATTGGTAGTCCACTGTATGAAGAAATTTTTGGCATAATATGTCACAGTTTACTTTATTTTGCTAATCACACTTATATATATTAACTATAGTGTTCTGCAACCACTAGTAAAAAAAATATATCGGGTGTCTGAATAATTTTTGGTTTGACTGTAGTATGATTTAAAATAAATGTTCTGCTTTAAATCTATCCATTTGTCCATTTTATCTTTTATATCTTTTAAGATGTACTTTATTTCTGTGAGAGAAGCTACATTTTTAGGAGTCATTACTCCAGTCTTCGGAGCCACATTGAAAACAGTTGTGCTGCTTAATATTTTTGTGCTAACCGTTATGTTATTTTTTTCAGGTAAATATATAATTAAAATCATTCTTTCTTTCTTCTCAAACCATGTATGTGGTCTTACCAACTGATTTTACTGTGACGGGCTTGATGGCAGATTCGTCTCCAATCTGCTGCCAAATCCAGTCAAGTGCAGTACCACTCGGGGACCACTCGGCGGCACTGCATCTGTACTGGCCTTCATCTGTGGGGAAGGCATTATACAGGAACAGGGTGAAAGTGTCAGGCCGAACCCGCTCCACCCGGACTTCTCCATAGCTGCTGCGATCCCTAAAAGTGGGCCCAGGAGTGACCGTGCCCTCACGATCCACAAAAGCCACGTTCACAGTAGGACCTGCCCCTTCCTTATCCGTCCACTCCCACGTCACTGACAGGGGACCCAGAGTGTTGCTAACAATGCAGGTCAGCTGGATGGTCTCCCCCTCCATAATCTCGGAAGAGTTACTGTATAACGACACAGTGATGTTACTTCCTGTGAGAAACAGAGAAACAAGAGTGGAAATGAGACATTGTTCTTTGGAAACATGACACTAGTGCTAGTTTATCATGATAATTAGAGTACATTTACATGATGTATGAGCAAATTACTCATGAAAAGCTGTGCAAGAAACAACTCCACAAATTCACATTGGGTGAAAATTGAAAGCACCTTTAAAGGGATAGTTCATCCAAAAATGAAAATTCTGTCCTCATTTACTCACCCTCAAGTTGTTCCAACCGTCTTTATGTTGAACACAAAAGAAGATATTTTGAAGAATGTGTGTAACCAAGCAGATCCAAGCAACCATTGACTTCCATAGTATTTTTGGTTACAAACATTCTTCATTCTTTGTGTTCAACAAAGACATTTATACAGGTTTGGAACAACTTGAGGGTGACTAAATGATGACAGAACTTTCATTTTTGGGTGAACTATCCTCCTGTAGGCAATAATTTTACCCTTTAAAACTCATCTTTGATAATCGAGATGACATGTACTATATTGCCAAAAGTTTTGTGACGCCTGCCTTTACATGAACTTGAATGACATCCCATTCTTAATCCGTAGGGTTTAATATGGAGTTGGCCCACCCTTTGCAGCTATAACAGCTTCAACTCTTCTGGGAAGGCTTTCCACAAGGTTTAGGAGTGTTTTATGGGAATTTTTGACCATTCTTTAGAAGCGCATTTGTGAGGTCATGCACTGATGTTGGACGAGAATTCTTAGCTCTCAGTCTCCGCTCTAATTCATCCCAAAGGTGTTCTATCGGGTTGAGGTCAGGACTCTGTGCAGGCCAGTCAAGTTCCTCCACACCAAACTCGCTCATCCATGTCTTTATGGACCTTGCTTTGTGCATTGGTGCACAGTCATGTTGAAACAGGAAGGGGTCACCCCCAAACTGTTCCCACAAAGTTGGGAGCATGAAATTGTCCAAAATGTCTTGGTATGCTGAAGCATTAAGAGTTCCTTTCACTGGAACTAAGGGACCAAGCCCAACCCCTGAAAAACAACCCCACACCATAATCCCCCCTTCACCAAACTTTACACTTAGCAGAATGCAGTCAGGCAAGTACCGTTCTCCTGGTAACCGCTAAACCCAGGCTCTTCCATCGGATTGTCCGACAGAGAAGCGTTATTCGTCACTCCAGAGAACACGTCTCCACTGCTCTAGAGTCCAGTGCTTTACACCACAGCATCCGACGCTTTGCATTGCACTTGGTGATGTAAGAGCTTGGATGCAGATGCTCGGCCATGGAAACCCATTCCACTAAGCTCTCTACGCACTATTCTTGAGCAAATCTGAAGGCCACACAAAGTTTGAAGGTCTGATGCGACGGCAGCCATACTGCGACAGAACGCCCACCACACACCAGCTGATTGGTGGAGAGGAGACAGTGTGATGAAGCCAATCATATATATATATATATATATATATATATATATATATATATATATATATATATATATATATATATATATATATATATATATATATATATATCAATGGCATACATCAGGCATATATCAATGATTTGGAGGGGTGTCCCAATACTTTTGGCAATAGTGTATTTAAATATTTTTTCCTATGAAAATAATTTTTTCATGCCTTAAAATAGCTTGAATATAACTCTATGCCCTTGCTTCATTTAGTATTTGCAGACCCATGAATATGCAAATTACCCCGCCTCCACTCAACCACACGAGCTTGGACTACCTGATCCACTCAGTCAACTGTAGTAAACACTACACAATGGCAAGTGGAAATATCGGTTTAATTCAGCCAAATATGTTTGAACCAGAAAGTGATTCAGAAGAAAACATGAAGAGCAGATTATACAGGGTCGTCTTTAAGTCAATGTATCAAAATCGTAAAGCATTTTACTCTAGAACCTCAGACGTATAACGGTAAATTATATAATTAGCCTTTGGCTTGACTACATTATTAAACAGCTAATAATGTGTTGCTAATGGTGCTAATCTAATGTAGAAAGCAGGTTACCAATACATTTCAATAACACATCGAATTAGCAATACATTTTGATCATCTGCTTAGATTCTTTAGCTCAGTTTCAGGCTGGTCAATCTAATGCACATTCTAGAGCAATATGTTGAGGTTCTGCCTTTACTAATGAGGCAACAGGTTCATTTTAACCGAAAGGTCAGGCTTCCAAACCTACAGCAACCATTTTCAGTCTTTCAGTTTCTCTCATTAATTTACCTATTAATGGTCTGTTTTCTCATCTTGTACTGTCTCTATAGTTTAGAGATGGTTCAAAAAGCCACTGAATATGGATGCTGACAATACCTGAAGCAAAAACACACAGTTCCAGGTCTCCACCAGGCTCCTTGAGTTCTGAACACTTTAAGCGGTTTTCTAATTATATTTTGAAATGTAATTTATTTCTGTGATGTACAATTTGCAATGGTTTATGGGAGTGGGCAGTCAGGACTATAGGTAGTGCAGTTCTTTAATTTAAAGAATAATTTTTGATTGAAATTGAAAGTGGCTTCTAAAGAACATAGAATCATTTAACAACCATTGAGCTCATATAAGGTTTGAAAGGTTTATACATAATCACTAAAATGAATATGTGAATGGCATCTTTTTTCCTGTATCTTTCTGTAGCTCTGTACAGATGATCAGCAGGACTTTTGGGGCAGTTTTCTCATCAAGAGGTCTAGAGCCTGAGAGATCTCGTAAGTACGAGTGTAGATCAAAGCCTTTGTAGACCTCGCCAGAGTTCTCAACAGGGATTTCACACCACCACATCCCTATAAAAGCAGCATGTGATAAAACAAAAATAGGACTTTAAAGAGACAAAGTTTGCACCCGTCCCATGGGTCATCCGAGGCTCCCTTCAGAAAGAGGCTGTAGCAGAACTTCATGATAAGAAAACCACCATGACCAATCGGGCAACGAACACAAGAGGCTTTGATTTTATACATAACAAAAGAGAAACATCTGGGGATGAAACCTCTTCAATTCCTAATGTGCTCCTTTTCTCAGAGGACATGAAATAAGAAGTTAACACAATGGTCAGCTGGAGTATGGCTGACTGACGTCGCCCAACCTAGTCTCTCAGTCTCGAATATATTTTCTGAAAGACCTGCTTAGTTGGTTTGGCCTTGAGCAGGAGAGAGAGAGAGAGAGAGAGAGAGAGAGAGAGAGAGAGAGAGAGAGAGAGAGAGAGAGAGAGAGAGAGAGAGAGAGAGAGAGAGAGAGAGAGAGCATGTGGGTGAACTCGTGTTGTCTCGATTTCATGCTGCAGCTATCAATCTAATGCTGTAATAACCCTGCAAATATTGAACATGGTCTTCTGCAGGGGCAATGCTCACACAAACCTCTCCATGGGTCTTTTCCATTTTTCTAAAGGGCCATTCACACCAAAGACGATAACTATAACGATAGCTATACTAGCATCCACGCACCCACAGATGATAATATTTTTTTATTATAAGCACGTGTTGCAGTTATGTCATAAGCATTTAGAGCTCAAGCATTTAAAGTGGCATGAGCTTTAAAGGCCCACTGAAATCAAAATAAAGTTTTTTAGCTTTTAGTATGATTATCTTAGCCTTAAGGTTATGAATAAGCTGGTGTGTGTGACAAAATTTGCATTTAGGAGATATAAGCATTCAAAACTTAGAAAAGTTCAAAAGTCTCTCACTTCCGTTAAAATGAATCACAGATTTTGATGACATCATCACAGACTTCACCTTCTCATCAAATCTTCTGTCCAATCAAATGCGCTCTAGAATCTGAAGTCCCTGAATCTGCATTATAAATAGACCCTGAACTGCGTCTGAAATCGGTCCGCTGTTCACACATTTACTATTTTCTACATGGTGAACTGCACATAGTGCACTATATATGCAATAGGAAACGATTCAGACAGTGTAGATATGTTTTCAATTGAGGCAAATTAAGTCTGGGTTCACGGTAGTTTCACGCACACCGCAGCAGCACACACACACAGTCTAGACCAGAGCCGTTGACTACAGAGAAGAGAGCGCAGCGCGGATCATATATAATTCGGCGCAGACAACAAAACACACAAGTTGTGTGGATTTTGAACTTTAAAGTTGTGTGAAATTTGATGTTTTATTGTTCATCAGCTGGAAAAAATTGTTCTGAAAGAGATTACAACAATATCATTCCTCTGTGCAGTTATCGTTATAGTTGTGGTGTGGACACTGCTATTACTTTTTTGTTATAGTCATCTTCCTGGATAACGTGAAATTAGCCCATGATTTACTCACCCTCAAGTCATTATGACATTCTTCTTTCAGACGAATAAAATCAGAGTTCTATTAAAAAAAAAAGTCCTGGCTAATCCAAACTTTATAATGGCAGTGAATTGTTGTCTCGTTTATTAAGTCCATAAAAGTGCATCTATCCATCATATAACTGCTCCACACGGCTCCTGGGCGTTAATAAAGGCCTTATGAAGTGAAGATGCATGTTTGTGTAAGAAAAATATCCATATTTAAAACTTAATAGACTAAAATAACTAACTTCTGGCGGATTGCCGTACACATCGATTTACGGCAAAAGAGTAACCCTTGACCCTTGACGCATGCGTATTGACGAACACAGAGGTGCAGAGGATAGAGCAAAACAAAACACCGGTCATGAATTAGAGCCTAAAGCGAGAATTTTAAAGAGAAATGGCGGAGGATTTCAATATAAGAGAAGAGGGGCTTGAGTTTGTTGCCCAGCACTATCCGCGAGAGGTGTCAAAGCTTGTGATGCCTATAAATTATGCTTTAAATTTTTTCTTACACAAATGCGCCACAACGCTTCAGCAGGCCTTTATTAACCCCCTGGAGCCGTATGGAGCAGTTATATGATGGATAGATACACTTTTATGGACTTCAAGAAATGAGACAATTCACTGCCATTATAAAGCTTGGATTAGCCAGGACTTTTTTATTCATCTGAAAGAAGAATGTCATACACCTAGGATGACTTGAGGGTGTGTAAATCATGGGCTAATTTAAATTTTTGGGTGAACTAACCCTTTAAAAGATAGTTCACCCAAAAATGAAAAATGTATCATTTACTCACCTTCATGTCGTTCCAAACCTGTATGACTTTGTTTTCTGTGGAAGATAAAAGAAGATATTTTAAAGAAAGTTTTTGTCAATACAATGAAAGTCCATGGGGTCCAAAACAACAACATTGGACCCCAATGACTTTCATTGTATGGACGAAAAAAATCATTTTTCTTTTATGTTCCACAGAAAAAATAAAGTCATACATGTTTGGAACAATGTTAAGGTTAATAAATGATGACAGAATTTACATTTTTGGTTGAACTTTTGATTGTAATTTATGAAGAATATTATCATATCATATGAGAGGCAGAGTGATAGTTTCTTGATTTAGCCTTTATTAAGATTCTTGTAGAAACTTGTAGCTCTGTTTAAACCCTCAAAAAGCCTGGGGAGAAGGAAGGATTTCCCCCAACCAATAGAGTCTAATAGGACTGTTGCTGAAAGAGGCTGATTCAGGTGGCCAAGGTCTAAGCAGGACAGATGTATTCTTTCTTACTAACCTTTGATTATCCTCCTCTCCCTCATCTAGCGCTCATCAACTGCTTGAGCCCAGTTGTGGTTTCTTTGCCTGGACTCGGTCACATCCCCTTGGGGGATCTATCAAGGCTGCGCTGAGGGCGACGGCATTCCCACTTTCATTTCATGCCTGTTAGACTTGGCTTTTCGAGTAGCTCTCGCTTGAAATGCAATGCTATTTCAAGGGCTTTCAGGCCTCCACAAAACCAAGTTGTGAAAACCTGCTGTGCATTAAACGATTTTACACAGTACTGTATAACCCACTCACAAGCACAGCACCAGTGTCAGGGCAGATACACTGAAAGTGCAGCTTAGTATAAAAACAACAGTCAAGCTACCCTTTCAAACAGAACTATCAAGTATTTAATTAGGCTTGATAATCATTTACACTTACACTACTGTTCATATTTTTGGGGTCAAAAAGATATTTTTTTTTGTTTTTGAAAGAAGTCTCTCACACTCACAAATGCAGCATTTATTAGATCAGTAAAAATATGCCTCTCGCAGTTCAAAATGCTTACGCTACGTTGACGAGCGTAACTGGTGTGCAATGTCGTCAGACGTAGCGTAAGCATTTTGAACTGCGAGAGGCACTACACTTTTTCCGCAAGTTGAAGGCGATCGGCCGGAAGCTAGATAATTTACTTTATAAAGTTTTAAACATGGATATTTTTCTTACACAAATGCATCGATTCGCTTCAGAACCCCCCGGAGCCGTGTGGAGCAGTTATATGATGGATAGATTAACTTTTATGGACTTCATAAACAATTCACTGCCATTATAATGCTTGGATTAGCCAGGACTTTTTTAATATAACTCCGATTTTATTCGTCTGAAAGAAGAATGTCATATACACCTAGGATGACTTGAGGGTGAGTAAATCATAGGCTAATTTTCATTTTTGGGTGAACTAACCCTTTAACACACTCATGTCTGTTTCATCAACTGGAAAAAACAACAACTTCAAAATCCCATTTTTGTCAGGCTTTTATAATGATCTGAATTTTGATAGTTATCAGGATTTTGTTCATGTAAACACACGTGACAAAATCTGGTCACATTACACTTCTGCTCGTTACAGGAAAAGCTTTACTATTTTGAAAACAGCTGAACTACTTTCACACTACTGTTATTTTTTCTCCCATTTACTCTGTACGTCCAACAGTGGGAGTATGTACTATTAGAGAGCACCTGGAACAAGAACTAAAAAAAACCAGCAGAAAACATATTAGGTGATACTGAGCGTATACTTCAGAAAGCATCAGCAAGAATAAGTAGAACTTTAGCTTGCCTCCACAATATTACTAAATCAATTTCTGGACTTCTACTTCTTTTAAACTGCTTGCTTATAAGCTAAACTAGCACAAAATAATCCACTTAAGGTGATGAACTTCAGAAGTGAGGCCGAAAGGTTCATCTTTTCATTTAATAAGCGAGCTGTTGAGAGGCATCAGCCTACTACTTTAGGGGCCAGTCAGAAACAGAGGGCCGATAAAGAACCATGATACTCACTCAGAGGGGTTACGGTGATCTGAACGTTACGGGACCGCTTGCTACGGTCGATGAAATCTCCAGTGGGGGTTTTTTCCCGCTCCGTCACTCTGCAGATGTATTTCCCAGAATCCTCCGGCAGTAGCCGCTGCAACTTGAGCAGGTGGACGGACGGGCTCTCTTTGCGCACGGTCAGGAGGCCGGACGCTTCTCGCTCCACATAGTTGGGTCCCAGTGCGGGCACGGCGCTGGGCCCGATCACGGCTACGGGTGAGCTGCTGAAGACCCACGACACCGAGAAGAAGCGCTCTGGAACATTCTGAGCGTCAATGGTGCAGCGGAGCTCCAGCGGCTCACCAGCCGTGTAGGCCCGGCGCTCAGTGGTCACCTGGATACTAAAGTCCCGATCTGCGAGAGAGAAAAAGAGAGAAAAGATGATATAGCAATGACAAAACGGTCCACGTTGCACTAAATTCAAACTGGCACTCACATCAAACGTAAACCAATCATCATTTATAAGACTAATTTCCATATGATATGCAGTTTGTGCGCCTCATCAGAAAAGCACTTTCTTCACTTCATTTGCCTTCTTCAGAGGTGATTGCCCCTGGGCTCTAATTACTACAACACACTTCCTGAGAAAAACTCTAACTACGTACATGGCACTGACACAGAGACAGGACTCAGGAAATGTACACGGTGGGGGTGGGGGGGGGGGGGGGGGGGGTGATGTGTGTTTTTACATGCAGTCATTATTTGCATCTCATGCTGTGTGCTGCTCTCCTAAATAACAGCACAGTAAACAGGCCTGTGCTAAAAGAGGAATTCACAGATCACAGGGAAACAAAGGCCAGTGGCTGTTTTTCCTTCTCTCCTGTGGTACTCAAGCAGCGTGATGCTCCATTAGGACATTACTGCCCGCCTGAACGGAGCCGGTCTGCGTATTAGGACTAAATCAGCATGCTTCAGACATTAATTAGCAGTCGAGATGAAAAGCTGCACATGGAAACGAATGGAGAAAAGCAACAGGATACATTAGGCAAATACATATACCCTTCTATTCTAGAGATCAGTCTGTTGTGGAAGAGAGGTCATTAAAATCATTAAGAGTCTTTGTTTACGAGATGATTGCTGTTTGAGTTTTTTTTTTCATGGCCAGATCTGGGTTTCATAATAAGCATCAATGGCTAATCAGCACATTCCACATCAACAAATATTCTAAACTCCTACTTTTTACCTCTATTACCAGTCCTAGTACATTTAGGATTAAAAGGGCATAAATCAATGGGATAGATCAATGGGCATAAATTAGGGTCGGGTGATAGACTGAATAATCACATTATATTGTGAAGGAAGCAACATATGCAAGGATTTTAAAGTAGAGTTCAATTAATTTTCATTAATCAGGTCTGTTTCAAATAATCTATTTATAACTCTCAGATTCAACAATTTGTTTGAGTGATGACTCAAAATTACTGTACCATGTGTGGAGAGTATAATTTGAAGTCTCTTGTGTTGCCCTGATCCCATTGACTCAAAACAGACACCCTAATGCATGCGGTGGGTTTAATGGGGCATAATTAAGAATAATTGGGGAAAAGTCATGTGAGAGGAGGCAAACCAATGATTGGATATGATTGGTAGATGCGATAAATCCTGCCTCTAGTTTTTGTGCGCGTTCTCATCTGGCTGAATGAAGACTGATGGAAAAACTATTTAAAAAGTAAGTAAACAACTTTCACTGCTTTATGTCACGTCAAAATCAAACTTGAAATGGCCTGAAAACATGACTGGGGGCGGGGTTTAGTGAGCAATCAGCTTAGGGAAATTAAAGACATCTTCAATGTGTCTGAGCAGTGTGTACAAGCTTGATGATGCTGAAAATAAGTTGACTATTAAAAAGAAAATCTGAAATTAGTTCAGAAATAATATGTATTGTTTAAATTGTTACTTTTACCTTTAGTTATTATATTGGAATTAATGTAAAAATGTGTAAAAACACTAACTTGATGAAATATATTTTTGGTTTTAGTAAATAGAATATTACATAGTTAGTGTAACAATACCAAATGAATTGTATTTGATCTCTCTTTTTTATGTAATGTTTATTTATCCAGGAAAATTAAGTGTAACGGACATAAATTTACATCTGATATACAGTATATAAAAAATGTGAGGACTTTGCCTCCTCATTTTAAAACACCAACGCACATTACTGTATTCAGCAATGCATTAAGATTATCGAAGGTAACAGTAAAAGATATTTAAAATGTTTGCAAATTTCTATTTCAAACAACTGTTTTCAACATTGATAACAATGATAAATGTTTCTTGAGCACCAAATCATATTAGAATGCTTTGCTGTGGAATACATTTTAAAATAGATTTAAGTACAAAACACAGTTTTTACTGCATATTTGTGACCCTGTTGAACATAAAACATAAAAAAATGTACTGACCCCAAACTGGAACAGTACTGTATTAAATAAATAAATAACGTGTATATTTTTAATACTATAAATAGATCAATGACATAACGTATTTTTTGTGTCCGAATTCATTATTTTCCTAAAAAAAAAAAACATATCAAATTGATCTACAATATTTCCTTTATAAGAAACTTTTTTAATTCAATTGACTTTTTGAGTTGTGGTAATTCAAAGACCTAAAATGTCAGGTAGTGCGACCAGCAAATTTACATTTAAAAGTATCAATTCCCACTGCAATTGCAAAATAAAGAATTGTGTTCTGAACACATAGAAAAGTGTCAGTTTATATGAACTGGACTAAAACGATAAACTGAACGACAAAAGGGCAATACATAGAAAATGGAAAGGGAAGTTACCATGTAATATGCATTTTACAATGATTCATATGTATATTGTACATGTATATTATTTTAAATTAATATATGGTCACACCACCTTACATTGTCTGGGTGGTAAAATCAGAAATCTTGTTTAATAATGAATTAATGCTGTCTTAAAAGCTGTAAAACCAATATGAATCAACACCATACATTTTTTTGGACATAAAATGCATTTTAAAACTCTTTTGCTTAAAATTATAATTTTTTTTATCTTAAACATTTTTTTTTTCTTATTTGTCATTGACCCAAATATCATAATTGTATAATATCTTTAATATAAATATATAAGCATTGAAAAGAGGCTGACAAATATTGAGATCTTGCCCAGCCTTAGTGTATGTGCATTTCACGCATATGAGAAGTGTGCACATCAGTATTGTAGCAATCATCAAGGGTGTTCATTGACCAAGGACCCATTGTTACATGTAACCATAGCCAAAAAGGCAGACGGTACTGCAAAAACAAAAGAGATCAAAAACAAAAAAGTTTCCGTTTTAAAAATAAAATGTGAATTATTCAGTAAGTAATTCTACAAATAACCCCAGCTCAGAGAGGGAGATAGAAAGAGTATTCAAGCTATACTTCATTTCTCCTCCATGTGCCCTGAAAGATATGATTGACAGACAGGAGTACAAAAATGCTTTGTACGAAAGTCGCACAAAGACACTATGTTCATAGAACCCAAGACCTCAGGGGTTGACAACGTATTAGAATCTAATTATGAAGACGTTCTACCTCCTTTTACAGCTTTGTTATAGTCAAGTACAGTACAAAATACGATGACTGTGGACAAATGTGGCATTCATAAGGAGATGGATACTCTCAAAGTCACATGAATAAAGAATTTAGAATGGGAAGGAAATGTCAGGATTGAGGGTTCACAGCATGAATGATGCCATTAGATTTGGATTTAGTATGCACAATAGATTTGTATTACAGCTAACTGGAGAGAGAGAGGGAGAAAGAGACAATTGTGTTGAGAGGGAGCGGTAATAACTGTGGTAGCTGGAAGGGGGCTGCACGAACAAGCTGCTGTTTGGGATTCGCTGCCAAAAGCTTCGTCACAAAATGAGTCCATCGATCTGCTGTAGTATGTGCTTCAATGAGCCGTATGATGTCCTATTAATGCTTACCGCACAACTTCTGTTTTCCCCCCACAGTTCACCAGCGCAATAAACACAGACAGATGAGCAAAAATATACAAACATTTACACGTTATGAACATGGCATATGGTGTGCACTGAGCTAATGTCAACATAAATATGCAAGATAGAATAATCGCACATGACCGACTGTGTAAACGCGTGTCTCTCTTCACCAGCTTTGATCTCTCCTGCTGGAAAATCCAGTTGAATGTGTTTATTTGGAACATGGTTACTGGTTTCTAGCTGGACCAAGTTGGTAATTGGCATGGTTGACCGGCCACTGTGCTCCAAAAACCAGCTCGAGCACCACAAACTGGTATGACCAGTTGGTAACTGGTTTATTGTTGGTCCAAGCTGGTGTACAAGCTAATGACTAGCTTGAAACCAACTAACAATCTGTTCCAAAACAACCAAAACTCGAACCAAAATTTTCTAGCAAATCAAGCCCACTCAATTTAGTCAACTAAAAATGAAAATACATAAACTGGCTCAAATCCCACAAAACAGCCATCCAATCACTCCTGCACAGACATGTGCACTTTCAATTGTGCATAACAGCCCACTGGCTAGTACACAGAGAACATTGTGAGCGTCTTGTCTAGCTAGAAGGGGACTTGGACACAGCCAGCTAAAAAAAAAGGGGATTACAGACAAATCTGTCTTCCCTCGTCTCAGTGTTGTTCTTGAAATGCGCACTGGAATTTCTAATGGGAATCTCAGTCAGGTGAAGCCTGGCTTGCATACTGAAGGATCAGGCTGTAATGACTTCCAACTTGACTCGCTTTAAAATCCATTAAATGTTTATGTTTAAAAACATAATTTTAATAAAGTTTCCAGTGTTTTTAATAAACCATTCCTGTATGAAATTGTCAGAAGAAAAGAAGATAAATAAAACTTCAAGAAAGCGCCAAATGTAACTAAAACTGAATCTCTGAAGAACATCTGTATGTCCACTGCATCAAGACCATTTAAATATATTACTTACTGTAGCTTTAATGTATTTTATGGTTTAGTTTTAGCAATTCAGTACATTAACTTATTTTGAGTTTATTCAAATCAAGTGTATAGCTTCAGTTCTGGCAGGTCACGTTAGTCAAACTTGCATCAACTGTCTGTCAGCTGATCCTTCTACCTATAGGAATATGACGTCTATCACCGCATACATATATATAGCTCCTCAGTACTATAGAGCAGCTATCGCGTTTCTCCAGAGTTCATTTACCCTCCTCCATCCCCGGCTCCTCATATCTTCTAATCAGGATTTGGTATTTTGATTCCCCTTGAATCAGTCTAAATTCCCAAATTATTTTGTACATTTAATATATCTGAAAATACATTTGATATCTGAAAATACATTATGTTGGTTCTGTTCTGTTTACCCTAAGGGAGGTTATTGCTGCTCTCCCTGCTCTTACCCATGCTATAGGCTATAGGCTGCCTCAGGGAGTTCTTGCCCAGAACAGAACCATACCGCCAATCCAAACTATATGCTAATAGTCAATCAATCATTTTTGACGATGGTGGTCGCGACAGAACATAAGTTTTGCTTCCAATATTTATATTTTATTTCAGCTTTATTTCAATGAATAAAATAATAATAGTTTTAGTTTTACAGTAGTTAAGAATAACATCACTAATAGTGAAGGGCATTAAAATGTATGGAGCTGTAACAAACTCACAGAATCCTTATGCGTCTTTGTTAGAAACTGGGACACTTGACCGGAAGATGCTTACAGTAAAACAGATGACTATCTCTAAAGGCTTTCAAAGACCATTTACTGTAAATGGCTCCACATTCTGAGACTTTGCAAAAGGCACTTACCATTAAACATGATACATTAGTTTATTATAAGCAGCTGAATCAGTTCACCGCTTCAAATCCATCCCAAGCTCCTTTAAACATCTTTTCTGATACAGTCACTTACAAGGACACTTACAGTCAAAGATTCTTGCACCAAAACATTGCCTATTCGGTGTTACATGACCATTTTTCACCCCCCGAGGATGCAGGCGTTTTGCTATTGTACCTTTAAGACTTAAAATGCTACAATTGGCTTAACTACTTATGTAGTTAACACTGTTAAAAGGTTAGTTCACCCAAAAATAAAAATAATGTCATTTACTATTCATCCTAATGCCATTCCTCACCGTAAGACCTACGTTAATCTTCGGAACGCAAATTAAGATATTTTTGTTGAAATCCGATGGCTCAGTGAGGGCCTGCATTGTCAGCAATTACATTTCCTCTCTCTAGATCCATTACTGAATTTAATTATTTAAATCAGTTAATGTGAGTACAGTTAAATATATTATAAAGCGACAATAATATTTTGGTGCGCCAAAAAAACTAAATAACGACTTATATAGTGATGACCGATTTCAAAACACTGCTTCATGAAGCTTCAGAGTGTTATGAATCAGTATGTCGAATCATGATTTGGATAGCATGTCAAACCGCCAAAATGCTGAAATCACGTGACTTTAGTGCTCCGAACCACTGATTTGATACGCTGATTCATAACGATTCGAAGCTCCATGAATTTTATTTTTGGTAATATACCCAAACTACAATCAAGGTATTACATGACCATTTAACAATAATCATTGATCAGGTGAGCTGAAGGAAAAAGTGGATTAGTCTCCAATCTGTCTCTATGAGGAGCTTGTCTGGTCTGGTCATCCCACCCTGTTCCTACACACGGAATATCACAAACCACACACATTAACCCCATCGAGTCGGCGGTCGCGCCGGCGCGATCGGCTCTCTTTTTTTCTTATCAGTGCCAAAGAGACTCAAATAACTCTGTCGTTTTTTTTTATCATTCAGGCAAGTGTTATACATCATTATAATCTGTTAAGTTTCTATTTATTTTATGTACAGTCACAATAAAAACAAAATGTTTTGCTTTTTGCAAAATAAAGAAAACATGATGCGCAATCAGCAGCCTCTCTCTCAAAGACATTCATTCAGATGAATGTCTTCAGAAATTACCTCTAGCTTAGTGAATACTTGTCTCACAAACATGAGACATATGTCTAAAGAAACGCTGAAATGTCAGGTTTTAAACAATGTAAACCAAATCGAAAACAAATATTTTGTTTATGTAATCTGTGTGAAAAGCGTTAGATGTCAGTCACCCGCGAGCCACTTCATTAGTGCTAATGCGACAACGCCCACGGATCGCGCGTTCTATTGAGATTCAAATACTGATGATCCCCGCATCAACGCCCCCACACATCAACTCATACAAATACATCTAGTGAAGCGCTGTAACATTACTTCAGCTACATCGTTTTGAGACACGTTGAGCAATAATTGGATTTATTAAACCTGGATTTATTCTCCTCATGGTAAGCTGTTCATTTCTAAAAGCAAAGGATTCCCCCACTGATTGTAAGGTCAGTTTATTCTGTTAGCATCAGTGAATATTAAATGCAAAAAGACAACATTAAATGTCATACAAGCAAGACTGTTTAGACAAGATTTATTTGGCTTGTTTTGGACAGATTATAATGTGTTTATTGTAAAAGAGCCTAGTGTCACATCAACAAAGCTTTTATTAGCAAATGTCTGCTCATATGCTATAAATATAGTACCAGTCAAACGTATTTTGCTTCATATTGATGTTTAAATATTATAGCCTAATGGTATTTTTTTTATTTAATATCAAAGTTTGTCAGAAATTATTCTGTTATTCAGTTTTATAGAAAGTGATTTTTGTTTTGTTTTGTAGAAAGAGAATTGTTTTCTTTAAAGTGAATTTCGTTTTGTATAAAATGTATCTTAATTTTTATTATTTATTATTAAATATTTTTAGCATGAGACTACTTTTAAAAAAAAAAAAGTTTTTTTTTTTAAATGCTCTTAGTAATTTTTGTCTTGTTTCTAGTCTAAATATTTAAACATTCTTAAATCAAGATGCATTTACTAAATAAGCACAATTTCAACTAAATAAGAAGAGCATTTTTTGCTCTCTCAGTCAGGTATAAAGCTCATTCATTGTGCGGCTCATTATTCAGCTCATTATTTGGGCTATTGTGTTCTTTTGTCCTCTCAGGTGATACTCATCATTATTCATTAGATATCACACCTCCTCGCGTACTGGCTTTGTGAAGAAAAACGGTCTTACAAGTTTTAAATCAGAGTATTGTTTTATGTGAATGAGTAGGCTCAATGATTCTCACATCAGTTTGAAAAAAAAAAAACGTAATGCAAATACACCCTGGAGTCAAAAGTCTTGTGAACACATATCTATTGTGTGTTTTGAGGCCTTAATTTAAAAAAAAAAAGTAAAAAAAAAAAAAAAACTCATGCATAAACATGTTGCGTAGATATTATGGTAGCCCAGTTTGTGCTGAATACAGTGTAATTACACTTTTGCCATTAATATGTTTATAAGCAACTGAAAAAAACACAAATGTAAGAGCATGTCATAACTTCTAAAGAGCCTCAAAATGGCTCAGAATCCTGGGGGTTAAACTCTGTCCCCATCTGCAGCCTGTCTCTGTGAATATGCCCCTGGGAGACAGCCATCCAACAACCACACCCTAAAATCACAACCTGTCCTCTCCTCATCCAATCCGCCCACCCCTTGGGACTCTTGACCAATAACAGGGCTGAATTAACATGCCACTCACAGCTCCCGTCCTGCAGCGTGTTTGATGAGGAGGTGCGCTGTCACCTCCCATTTTCATCAAACCGCTGGGCCGGTGTGCTTTGAGATTGAGTTAGTGCCCTGTGTTCAGTCAGTCAGAGACAGACAGCACTTGTGTCTGCTGTACATGCTGTCTTCTGCTCAGGATGGAGCTACGACTCTGTAATAAATTGGAAAGTAATGGACTAAAGCCAGAGATGAGGGAGGCATTTTTCTAACCCAGCCTCTGTCCCATGAAATATAGCTATTCTGGAGAAGGAGAGAGGGAAAGTTCAGATCTATGACACCCTCAACATTGTGTTAAAGAATATCTCACACAATATAACAGCTGCGTGACACACAGAGCAAAATTTAGTCATTATTGACTGAAAATCAAATGTGGTGCTATTAGATGTGCCGCAAGAGGTTTGACATCAGTGACATCAAACATCATTAGTTGTCATGGCCTAAAGCCTGGCACAAAGTGTCTAAAGGTGCCATATTTGATTTGACAACAACTGAAAGGGATAGTTAATCCAAAAATGAAAATTCTGTTATCCTTTACCCACCCTTATGACATTTCTTTTTCTGCGGAACACAAAATATATATTGAAGAATGTTTCAGCTGTTTTTGTCCATACAATGAACGTCAACAGGGTCAAGAACTAACAATACACATTTTCACCATCACCGACAATAGATAAGAAGTCATTCTTTTCCATTGGAAAGGAGTATGAGAGCTATTTTAACTTTTGTGGCTAGACCTTATGTGACCGCCCGACTGAATGTAATGTATTGTAAATCAAATGAGTGCAAAGTGAAAATTACAAATATTGTTTGCACTAAAATGTTCATCTTTAAACTATATTTCTGTAAAATGAGGGTCAAAATAATCATTTTATAATTATTACATAATTTATGTTAATTAGCCCAAGAAAACTTTGTTTCTTTCAAACTTAAAGGTGATCATTTGTTTTGTGTGGATATATTCATAAATACATTCATCATTCAATTATTTTACCAAGGCAAATGTCAGAGACAGTGCCGGCATTATAACAGTCAAGTCATATAGATTAATTTCTTTTATCCTTTTCTACGTTGTCTTACATTGTTTGGACGAAAACAGTTGAAACATTCTTCAAAATATCTCCTTTTGAGTTACACAGAAGAAACAGTATCATGAATTTGGAATAACATGAGGGTGAGTAAATGATGACAGAATTTACTTTTTTTTTCTCCTTTAAAAATGTTGGTCATCAAGCAGATGTCAGTCATTGGTGATTACTCAACTGACAGGTTGGATAACTCTACGATACCCCTCATGACACTGGCAATATCAACGAGTGGTGAGGACTTGTGAGAGCCAATGCCTGCTCTGTACTCTATGACATGGAGTTCGATGTTAAGAGGATCAGCAGCCACAGCTCAGGGACTCGGGGTAATGTGCTTAATTTTAGATAGTGATCAGCTCACGGGTCATATTTAAGCATTTCTGCAGGGAAGCAGAGTCATGCATGCCCTCTTTTACAGAGCAAGGTGACCATGAGGATGAAATGCTTTGTTTAGTGGGGGTGAATTATACAGATCTATGGAGGAACGTGTTGGAAGAAATGATCCCCTTAGTCAGAGCAGACATTCAGTAAGACTTCCGTTCATTTTTGGAACACAAATGAAGATATTTTTATTAAAATCTGAGAGCTTTCTGTCCCTCCATTGACAGCCTACGCAACTACCGATTTCGAGCTGAAGAAAGGTAGTAAAGACATCTTTAAAGTAATCCATGTGACTCTAGTGGTTTAACCTCAATTTTATGAAGCAATGCAAATTCTTTGTGCAAAAAAAAAGCAATGTACTAGTTTATTTACAAAATATTCATCTCCAACGCACATTCATGCAACAACATCTGCTCTCGTGTTAACACAACACGCATGCGTTGTGGTGCTCTCGTACACACACAAATATTTTGTAAATAAAGTGGTAAATTACGTTTTTTTGTGCAAACAAAGCACTAGCGCTTCATAGAATTGAGGTTAAACCACTGGATTCACATAGATTTCATCATGCTTCTTTTCTGGACCTTGAAAGTGGTGGTTGTCAATTAAGAGACAGAAAACTTTAATGACAGATTTCATAAAAAATATCTCCATTTTGTGTTCCGTGTTAACTAAACTCTTAATACATGAAGGTGAGTAATTAATGAAAGCATTTGCATTTTTAGGTGAACTCACCCTTTAAAGGGATGGTTCACCCAAAAATAAAAATTTTGTCATCATTTACTCACCCTCATGTTGTTCCAAACCCATAAGACTTTGCGGAACATAAAAGAAGATATTGAGAATGCTGGCAACCAAACAATTTGTGACCACAGACTTCCATAGTTTAAACAAAAAACACTGAAACATTTATCAGAATATCCTCTTTTGTGTTCCACAGAAAAAAAGAAAACCATACAGTTTTAGAGACAGCAAAAGGGTAAGTAAATAATGACAAAATATTAATTTTGAGTTATCCAGTCTCAGGCCATGTACAATGATCCAATTTCAGAGTTCTGCACTGGTGAACTGTAAATGTCTTGGAAATGTTTTTTTTTTTCCTGTTTCAACAGCTGAACGAATAACACCAACGTAAACAATATACCTCCTTCAAGAATCATGATGAAAGGAAGACATTTCTGTGTAAAATGTTCATTAACCATTCTTATGTTAATGACATGCACATTATAAACAAATTCTTTCAAATTCGAGGCCTACTGAAAGCATCATACAGTACTTCTATCCATCCTCACAGCCTTGTTCATGTTCATATCACATTAAATATGATACATCTACTTTGATTAATTTCCACAGTCTTCACACTGCAACTTAATGTTGTTTTTCCACCTCTGAGAAGAAAACAACACTTTTCTTTTCCAACACCTTTTCTATTCACTGTGTTAAATTAAATCAATCTCAGTGTATAACTAGCAACTAGGATCTGAAAGAGCAATTCACCTCTGAAAGACGCTGTGATGGACCCCGCCCAAACAATTCACACTCACCTGTGGGCTGAACTTTGACAGATGTCTTCTCTGACTCTTTCCGGGTCATGGCGTACCAGGAGCGATCTGGGTCCTGGATCCACTCAGAGGCCTCGCAGTAGAACTCTCCCTGGTCTGTGGGCTGCAGCTTGTAGATGGTGAGGCGGTAAGAAGTGGCACTGGTCTTGTCCAGCCGCAGGTCTCCTGAAGATAGACGTTGGCGGTACTGTCCCCCGGGTCGTAGAACGAAGTCCCGTGACAGAGTGACTAGATCACGTGGACCAGAATTGGGATCATCAGCAGGGCGCAGGTACCAGCCCACAGAAACGTGAGTGTGCTGGGATGTCTGACGTGTGACCTCACAGGTCAGCTGTAGAGTGTCCCCCTCCACTTTCGAGAGAGTTTGAGCAGGTGCCGTCACTGTCAGAGTGTCTGGGATCACTGTTGAGGAAACCAAGATGAGGTTAGTTTGAGAGTAGAGTTCATGAACAACAAATCACACCCTTAAAGCCATTCAGTCCATGTCCCATTAACATTTAAACAGGATTCTCTCCTGCAGGGTAGTGCAATCCCAACCCTTTTATTAACTTATAGCCTCTAGAAAAAACAAGCCTCTTTTTGTCCTCAACAACCCCTCACTCTTTTTCTCTCCCTGTCAGCCTCTGGGTTGCCAATAAAATATGCCTGCATTTAAAAAAAACAAAAAAAAAAACAACAGAGAATGAATACAGCACAAACTGAAATATGCACATGCTTAGGTCAATCCAATAAGCATCAATACGCATAAAAAATTCTGAAACCGATATGCCAATAATTATTTTTATGTTATAACTGACAACCAATGGCCAACATCAAAAACTAGTTTGTCTAAATAAATGGGAACAAACCTGAAAAACTATAATCAATCCTTTTGAATTGAAATAAAAGCATTTTAAATTAATTTAGGCATTACAGCAATATAATGTACAGTATGAAAAAAGTATATTCAAGATTACAAGATTTTTTTGTGTGTGTTTTTACTTTAAGCTTTAGATGACATCAAAGGTAATCGAAATGCAACAATAAGGCAAATTAGCATGCACAGTTAAACATCCAATATCAACCAGTACTGAATATTTATTAATATTATGATATTCATATTATTATATTTTGAATGAGCATTTAATGATCATATAATCTATTTTTTCTATTTTATTTTATTTTATTTTAGTTAATTTTAGTAATTTTATGTGCCTTTGCCATTTTTACTAGTCTGATTTTTAAAAACATTTATAAAAAAAAAATTGTGTTACAAAAATTGTAGTATGTCAACTTACTTAACTTTAATTAATATTCATATTAATAACATCACAACAATAAACAAAAACTATTTATAATAGTTTGTTTCACAATACAACATCATATAAACATTGTATACATGTTTAAATCTTGCTAATTACTTACAAAGCACTAAATGGCTTTGCTCCCCAGTACTTGAATGAGCTTAACACATTATACTCCATCATGTCTATTGCGGTCTCAAAATTCTGGCCAGTTGATAATAGAATATCAAAATCAACTGCTGGTGGTCGATCCTTTTCCTATTTAGCTCCTAAACTTTGGAACAGTCTTCCTAACATTGTTCGGGAAGCAGACACACTCTGTCAGTTTAGATCTAGACTCAAAACACATCTCTTTACTATGGCATACACATAGAACATGATCAATTTATATTATCCAAATCAGTTAAATGATTGTTTTAGGCTGCATTAACTAGGTCAGCCGGAACCGGGAACACTTCCCATAACACCTGATGTACTCGTTACATCATAAAAAGGCATAAAAAATGGCATCTACGCTAATGTTAGTCTTACTGTAGTCAGCCTGATCCAGACCTGCACCTAGACAACCAACGCAACACTGAAGTGTCTGAAGAGACTGTCAACTAAGGCCTCATCGACACAATATCCAGTGGCAATGTTCCTCAACAAACCTGTCTCCTATGTGATGACTCTGATCATCAATCAGATGGAACTGGACAAATACTCTGAATGATCTAATCTGACTTCTGACTTGTAATGTTTGCCTGAATCATAAATCATAAACTTTTTGTTCGTTGGCCAGAGAAGAACTGGCATCCTGACTGAGCCTGGTATCTCCCAAGGTTTTTTCTCCATTCTGTCACCTGATGGAGTTTTGGTTCCTTGCCACTGTCACCTCTTTTGCCTGGCTTGCTTAGTTGGGCCCGCATTGACACTATATGAGAACTGAACTGAGCTGGATGACACTGTTTTCTCCAGAGCGACTGTACAGCCGAATCAAATTCTGCTGCATTATTTTCTTGTTTCCACTGTGAAGCTGCTTTGAAACAATATGCATTGTAAAAAGCGCTATATAAATAAAGGTGACTTGACAACAATAACAACACTGATCAACACTAGCTACACAAATTCAATTTTGAGCAACATTGTGTTCCATGTACACACTGCATTCTCAGCATTACCTTGAGGAAAGCTACAGGTATGATATACATTTACAGTCATTATGTTTAAGGTTTACATCACACCTGTTTTAAGGCGTAGACATTTAAATGTAAATGTATCACCAGCTAGAATACTACGATTTGTAAAAGCACACATCAAGTACGCGCCTACTTGCCTTAAGTATGTTCCTGGTCTTACCCTTCTAGGTTTAGTCTACGGTTTCTACGGCTCACATATGTAAACAACTGCAGATGCACATGAACACGTTTGCACGAAGCTGGGAATGCATGAAAGCAGAAGAGACTTTTGATTGCAGATAAACCAAACATACAAAAACACAGATTTCTTTTTCATGGACAGCTTCCTATGCGAAAGTGCTGCCCAAGCCCACGCTTGCACACTTCAGTTCAGAAGCAGGGCATTCCAGCACATTTCTGACACCACGTTTCAATCCTGTAGCGCCGAGCCGACACAACATGATATTCTGCATCCTATTACCGCTAGATGTCTTTGTGCGGTGCTAGCATTGATTAGCACCAGTCAGATCTTCAGCCCGGGAACGGCGTCTCGCAGGCTGTGAAAAAAAACAGCTCTGACATCACTTTGCGAGAAATTGATTTTCGTGACAAACCAAAATCCTGGAAATAAACCTGTGACATCTTGCAAACTGCAGCCACAATATTTATCTGAATGAGACACTGACAGTGGCTCCAATGCCTCACGTTTCTTTTTCCGGGATGCTTTTCAAAAAAATAAAAATAAACTAAAAACCTCAAAAGTTTTTCATCTCTGCTACAGTTGAGTGTCATATATCTACAAATAGCCATGCTCAGATAACTCGAAAGTTCCTTTTATTTTGCTAACGCCTTGCTATATCAGGAATTGTAATTACTGATATAGCAAGGCGTTAGCAAAATAAAAGGAACTTTAGTTATCTGAGCATGGCTATTTGTAGATATATGACACTCAACTGTAGCAGAGAGGAAAATTATTTAAATGACTTCCCAAAAATAACATAAAAGGTAATAAGTATAACACAAAAAAACAGCTTTTGGGATTTCAATTGAAGTATATCATGAATGGATCTTAAATCGCTGGCCCAGTTCTGGGCTGACCATAGGCCAAGAGTAGTGGCAAGGAAATGTAATACTGCTGGCAATGCTTCCTGCACCTTGTCACCCATTCCGTGAAGCCATCATTGCATGTCTCCAGCACTGAAGCAGGTCCAATGTCAATGCATCAAGCACTTGGAGAAGCACATATGTTCCTGGTGCACCTTGTCACCTTGGTAAAATGATTTTTGAGCCTGAGGTAAATGCAAGTGCGTGTACCTGGCTTTTGACAGCTAGACAACATTTCATCTAATTAACATCAAATTATTCAAGGATTAAATTGACATAAGCTTCTACCTGAGATTGGAACGCATTCCTGTAGGTTAACTTACTAGCACATGGTTCTAGCAATGGCAACGTCCTGGGTTTGATTGGCAGGGAATGCATTCATTGCTCAAACACATAACATGTAAAGTTGCTTTGGTCAAAAGTAGGGATGCGCTGATAATGAAATTGTGGCCGATACTAATAAGACAAGTTAATCGGGGTTCTGTCACTTCGGTGTGGTTTATTCTTGTTTGGTGAAACTCCTACTGTCTCATCACTGAGTGTGCGGTTCAGAGTTCGCTTGTGTCGTTCACTCTTCTGTCCACGAGTTGTTTTGTGTGTTGAGCGTGGTATTCGGACACTACACAATTTTCGGCTGTTGGCGGTCCTATGTCATACAATGAGAGATTCAAAGACGGCCATTGTCACAGTCTTGCGACCAAAGATAGCCTACCATAGTTTTCTGACAGTGTCAGAAATTCAGCATGATCATCACATGGTGTGCTTGCTCCTACGGCCTACATCTACTGACCAGCCAATACAATTTTTTGACATGAAATCAACGCTCCATGGTGTTAAAACTTAAAAATGCTTACCTCAAGCTCTTTTCCCTTCCTGTTTCGCCGCGTCCTCTTTTTTACAGCACACATAAAAACTACAACTGGCAAAGTGTGATTCATCATGGTCTTTTTGTTTACCACTAACACATTCTAATGACGTTTTATTCTTCTATAGAAACCTCGTAGCCCACGAGTCAATAGGTGTCATCATCGTACAGTCTACATACATGTCGTACCCAAGTTTAATAGATCCATGTCACACAGTGTGATTTGTAATGATCTTATAGGATTGCTAAAATCGTGCAGTGTATCCCAGGCTTTATTCCTTCACCCAACCCTGACAGAACCATTTTTCCTCAATCAAGACCTTAAGGTATGGCTTTCTTTTTAGATAATGTACTGGCTGACTATACAATATCGGTTAATGCTCACTAATATAATAAGGATATATAGTGTAGGTCTATACCTAAACAAAAACCGCCTGTCAAATGCATAAATTAGTCCTAATATGATTATGCTTTCAGCTACAATAGCAATAAAAGTACACTTTAAAAACACATTATATCACAGATTCTTCCTCAAAATCAGCAAAGTAGTCTGCAGATTCAATCTGGGACTAAGAACTGTAGAATGTGCAACTGGGTTCAGCTGAGCCACTTGACATTATAATCTTAAATAGAGGACTTCACTCCAGAGAGCTGCATGAAAGCCTGTATGAATCAATCAGCCTGTCTCCCTTTCTTTGCAACAGGTCCTGAATAAATAAAAACCTATTGAGATGTAAGCTTCAAGCGAGCAGACTCATATATCCACTGCTTCGGCATTACTGAACATGGGAAAACGAATCCTCCGGGTTTCGGCGAGTTGGTTTACCTTCATGCACATTGGGGGCTTCTGCCTTTAAGAACTCAATTATTCAACTTCATGTTTGCTCACACATTATCACTGCTGAGCTAGAGCACACGAGCCGCACAAAAGGTATGCAACACTAATGAAACAACAGCGAGCGAGCGGGGTAAGAAAACGGCTTATATAAAACTAATGAAATGGGAGAAAGACTGTATGAGCGAGAGATGATTGACAGAGAAGGAACAGCAGACGGCAACGATGCAAATGAAACGAGGGGAGAGAAATGAAAGAAATAGAGGAAAGACGGCACTGTTTAACAGCAGGTTATTTCGGCGGTGCTTTGAAGAATCACAGATGTTAGACATAAAGACAGGAAGTGAGAATAAAAGCGCAAAATAGTCAAATGAGGCTGAGAGGGAGGGCTGAGAGACTGAGGTGGTGGCCCTCCGCTGGGTTTTTTAATAGGAAAGCCAACGGTGTCTCTCACACCCTGACGAACAAGCAGGAGGGACCTACCACTTTACGAATCACAACAGAGGTGGGGAGACACAAGGAAAGGACGGTGAGGATAAAAATAGAGGGACTTTTACCATGCATGTGTGTCTAGAAGAGTAGATGATGATAGTGAGATGCAAAGCACAGATTCCTTGTGGAGGAGTGTGAGTGTGTGTTCGTATGTAGGCGAGGACCTGAGGGACAATCTTCACTACAGTAGCACCACGTACACCCCCACACTCATTGCTGACTCCATATAATCATCATGCGTTATGAGGCAAGTAATGGGAAAACTCAACAAGGGTCCTACATCTTAGCATAAACGCACCCTAAACAAACAATAAACCCACAGTCTCTAGAGGAAACATGATCGATACTTAAATATCAGATATCATATTCTACAGAAACGAGTTTGTTACCATAACAACTACTCAACAAGGTCCCATGGAAATAGCTAGCAGTTTCCATGCCAACATTACATCCTCAACTTGTAAAAGTATAAAGATATTGATGGCATCAAAATACTAGCTCTCCACGTTAAGTCACCAAATCAAGCCTTAAGCGCAAAGCTAGCGCTAATCTCATGTTATTGGCATTCCGTTCACCAGCAGACCAGGACTGAGAGAGAATGAGATGGAGGGATCTCGATTGATGATTGTACAGGTACAGGTAATTTTATACAGTATCACAATATACTTTCTTTTAAATAGTTCAGTAAATGTTTTAAATGTTTTACAAATGAAAGGTACTTTATACTAGCTTGATGGAAGGAAACCAAAGGATTATTCATAATAAATAAGTCATGAACCAGGCATCAGTGCAAAAACAGCTCACTCACATTGCATAACACATGAGTTAAAAATAAAAGAATTGGAACATTGTACATTATAAATACCACTGGATGAGCCACATTCAAAAGCGATATATGAACTACTGGCATTCTACATTCTATAAAGTTTCATCAATGCTTGGCAATTAAATCAGTAAGGTTTTTTTTTTAAGAAAGACTTTTACATTGTTACAAAAGATAAAAAAATATCCTGAAAATAAATCTATTATGATTTCTAACAAAAATATTAAGTCTTCAACTTTTATAATAATAATCAAATCAGCAAATCATCATATTAGAATGATTTCTAAAAGATCATGTGACACTGAAAACTGGAGTGATGATTGCCATCACAGGAATAAATGATTAAATTTTAAACATTACATTATAAAATGTTTTTTTACAGTACTTTTAATCAAATAAATTCTTTATTAGGGAGCATAAAAAAATATTACAGAGCCAAAACTTTTGTGCTGAACTATAATTAATCATATAATCTGACATCTGATGTTGATGCATTCAGTTCAATTAAATCAATTGCCGCTCCAGATGAAGGGGTAACTTGAGCATTACTGATGAAATTGTGGGGGTATCAGAACAAAAACAAAAGTCAGGAAATATTGCGCTTTGGTATTCTGTCAGCTTTTTAAAATACCACTATGGAAATGATAAAATAACAATATAGCAAAATCTCTCTCAGTTGACATTTCTACTGTCATGTTATAGCACTGGACCCTGATTTCAGGCATCTATGAATCTGTTTTCAAATTCTGTAACCCTAATCTGAGAAGCAATCGACCTTCAGGGAGAACAACTAGTGTGTGAGAACTGTATTCATTTTCTCATTTGATCTGTAGTTCAGCTGTTATTTAGAACATTGTCTGTGTGGTGTAGTAGGCTGTTTGTTTGTAGTCTCGTTTGTTAACACGCTGACCACGTGACCTCGTGCGAGCTAAGGTGTTTCACTGGGCGTGGCCAGCTGTATTCAATAACGACACTTAACGCGAGTATAAATTGAGTGGTACTCCGCTGCAGCCCTCGTGTGAAGCCCTCATCGCGTGAAGACAGAAGAGTGTAAACACCATTCGACTCTACTCTGCGCGACTCCACTTGAGCAAGGACACCGACAAGGCAACCGAGTATAGCTTTTCTTCTACTTTGTCCACTTTTGTGTTTTATTTCTTTTCAACTGTTTATTCCTCCGACCCGTATTCACTATGTGCTTTCAAATCTCTACGATTACCACATACACCCGTAAGTCACGCTCTGTATATTCTCTGTATATTCAGAATATTCTATATTCTGTGTAAGAAAATATCGATACACGTGAATATCGCGATATTATGTTTGCCGATACTGTATCGATTCTCAAAAATCGATATTTACCCAACCGCTAGATGGCAGTGTTACCTCAGAACGTAACTGACGCGCAGCCGGAGAAGCGCGAGATGAAGGTGTGTGCATCGCTAGTGTGTGCATTAGCAAACTCAGCTTACAAGACGATAGAATTATTCCGCTCCTGCGGTATACAGAGCTGAAGTGTGGACTCATTTTGGCTTCAGCTATAAAGAAGCCACTAAGGAAATTGACAAGAGTCATTTTGTTTGCAAAATAGGCCAAGTTAAAATCCAATACTCGGGAAATGCATTGAACCTGAGAGCTCGCTTAACACCCCGACGTCATCCGCGCTGCTGAGAAACGTTTCGATAGAATATGTTCAGCACGTTTTCCTCTGACAAACAAAATTTACAGCGGTGGCAGCAGAACAAAAGCATCTGATCATAGTGATGTGGATATGATGCACCGGTGCCAGCTCTGAAGTTCAGTACTTTAAAAAGCACTTTATACAATAGACGGCTTTAAACCAAACAGCTTTACAGTATTAAATATAAAACAAACAGTCATTCAGTCATGGAATGGACTATGTACTTTCTGTTGTTAAATAGTTTAGAAATTAAAAATCCGCTATACTGTGAACCTTTAAAACATATACACATAAAGAATCCTGCAGTCACTTTACTATTTCCCTTTACTTAGATTGCACAAAATAGTGATTAGTGATATAAATTATACTGTATTAATTAAATTAAATAGTTACTTGTCAGGTTTTATGCATATGGTTGTGTTCTTTATTCTTTTAAATTAGATCTTTCTATAAAAAAAAGAAATAATCGCAATATATTGCCTTTATTACAATATCGCAATATATAATAATATATCGTATCGTAACCCCTGTATCGTGATACGTATCGTATCGCCAGATTCTTGGCAATACACAGCCCTAGTATATTCTAGATGCCGTAATCCTAATAATCTGCGTAATGTACCTATTTCCTCTGCTACATTAATGTCCATTCCAATTGGTCTCTGGAATTGCCAGTCTGCTGTAAACAAAGCAGACTTTATTTCATCTATTTCCACTCATTCACACCTCAGTCTCGTGGCTCTAACTGAAACCTGGATCAAACCAGACTGCCACTCCTGCAGCTCTCTCAAATAATTTCTCTTTTTCACACACCCCTCGCCCGATTGGGAGGGGTGGAGGTACTGGTCTGCTAATCTCAAATGATTGGAAATTTGAGCCCATTCCTTCTCTATCTGGCAACTGCTCATTTGAATCACACTCAATCACTATCACTCACCCTGCTAAAATCCATGTTGTAGTTATTTATCGCCCTCCAGGTCAACTGGGTAATGGAGCGGCGTTCAGATTAATATGTAAGTTTGTGCTGCCTGCTTTCCTCTCAATAACAAAATAAATGTAACAATAAAAATGACAGCGGTGAGAAAACAGCAGTTAAGAAAGCATCTGGTCATAGTAGGGCTGGAACGATTTGACCTAAAATCAATAAATCACAGGACAGCGTTGACAATGAGTTTCTGCGCTCCTCTCTGTGCGCAATCTTCACGCAAGCTATTGTCTGTATGAGTGTTCGTGTGTCACAATATATTAGGCATTAGTTCAATATAATACACATCCGATGGTCTAAAATCGCTTCATTGTTAAAACAGGCAGGCCTGAAAACACATTACCCCACGTTTCGTTCACCACAGACATCTGGAATCCGTCCGTAGCTCCCATGTCTCTACTAAGCTTTACCCCACAATGGATTGACCCTACATGTCCAGGAATTTTGCGGATCGCACACCGCAGAGTGCATCCAGCAATCAATGGAAAAGATGCTAGTGCTTTTATATTTACTGTTGCACTAAAGTCCAAAAGTGAAGAATTTATGTTATTTATTACTTGATTGATCAAGCTACCTCACAGAAGTGCTCTGTTTGTTAACAGATTGTTGAATGTTAAAATAAGTTGAATTATATAAAAAAATAGGGAACATCCTGGATCAGTTTTTGTTTTAGCTCTTCTTTATTCTTTTTTATTTATTATAGAAGTATCGGATCGGGACTAGGTATCAGTAGATACTCAAATGACTCGGACTCAAGGGCAAAAAAACCTGATCGGGACATCCCTAGTTCCGATTACCTTTCGATTAATCATCCAGCCCTAGGTCATAGCGATGTGAATACGTTTGCACAGGCTCTGCAATTCAGCACTCGAGTCATGTTTTGTTTATTTATTTATCAATATATACAATAGATTGGTTTCAAGCAAGCAGCTTTACAGCATGAAACATGACAAAAATGTGCCAGTGACCCTTTTTAATTAGAATTTCAACTTCAGTTTCTACTATAAAGCAACTCTCCAGCGTTCATGTTTTTACCATATGACCTGAACGGACTGAACAGAAGATTTCCAGGGTAAAGAATGTGGAGCCCCAGAGACAAGCCTATCTATTACATTATCTCCAATGACCAACGGTAGTTAGAAGTTTACCAGCCGGAGCGAACTTTTCCAGAAAATTTCAATTTCCTGAAACAAACTCCAAATGAACATAGTTTTGGCCTGATTTTGTTTGAAATGTCTTCACACCAGTTCATCTTATATTTAGTATATCAGGTACTTTTCTCTCACTGCTTAAACACGCAACAGGGGTGATCAAAATGACTGCTTCCTTGTCACACATTTCCTCATTTTGACAGTAAATCTAAATGAATCTAACCTAAATAAAAGCAGACCACCACGCAAATATACAAGCACCATTTGGCATCTATCTGTGGGATTTTCATTAGCATGGTTTGTCAGTTGAACTGGAGGTGAAAAAGAGCTCATTGGTCACTTCGAAAAGATTATGAGCGGAAAGGTCAGTGAGTCGCTAGCTCTCGGTTTCATTTTTACCTAGAAAAAGTGTCCATGCATAGAGCTAATAAAAACCCATAATTCCCTGAGACATCTGGTTTTACTATGTGTGAATGAGCTGGCAGGGATGAAGGAGCTCTTAGGTGAGGTGCTAACCCACAAAACCCTTCCAACGTTTGACAAGCAAGCAACCTGCATTGGTATCAGCGGTTAACATGAGGGGCAACTTGCATCCTCTTATTGGCAACTGCAAATTCAATTTGCCGTGTATATGAGCGAAGACAAATGCTAAAGAGTGAGTGCTGATCCCTCCTGGTGCTCCAGCAAATGAACTACTCTCTGTTAACCTCGTCTCCATTACAATATCAAACAACCGCTCTGCCAAGTGAAGCCTGGCAATTAACATAATCTAGCCATTAATGCAAATGCAAACAAGTTAAGGATTCATTTAACAATTAGAGGAGCAGAGAAAGGTTAAACGGGGAACAACTTGCACTTCTCAATAACACAGCAGCATCCTCAAAACATGAGATAAAGGAGAACGACACTTAATAGCAAAGAGAAGCTACTAAAATGGAATCAATAACATACAAGAGGGAAGTTCTGTAGTGTGACAGTCAGGCTCCCAAATCCCATTCATTTTCTCCAAATGGGAACCTTTGTTTCAACCTTTGAACAATAACTTACAAACCATTAAATGCAGACCTACTGTGAGCTATATGGTTGGTAAATTATGGAATATGCTTTTGTTGAAGCCATCTGTGCATATTATTATTATTTTTTTTTAAATAATCATGTTCAACAACAAAACTCCTAGTGAAAAACTACATGGATTTGAAGAGAAATCTATAGTTTCTATATAAATAAAATTCTTAAATCAAGTTTTATAATTTTTTTCCATTTCACAGTGCTTCATGGGATTGTAGTTATTTCCTTCATTAAAGCCACTTATACCTTTGTTTGATTTTCAAATCATTTTTTTGTAATGTTGTAATTCACCATGTAGCTGCTTGGTTTGGTTCATAGTAGGGATGCAACAATACAGTTAGTCCACGGTTCAATACATACATCGGTTTTTAACCACGGTTTTTGGTTTGGTTCTGATGGCTTGTCACATCAGTTTTTTGCTATTCTATTCTTAGGCGATAGGAACAGCAAGAGGTTAAGGAGAAAAAAGACCTTCCTAGTGTATTGACCTTCCTACACACATTCCTAGTGTATTGTATAATATAAAATAAATGTATATAAAGATTTACACTGGCAGCTCAGAGCTGTACAGCAGTATTTAAGTATGAAATTTAATGAAGAAAAGTAAAATTAAAACACTACATAGACTTCACTATAAAATATACATTGATTCGTATTAAAGCTACTGTATTAAAGTTCTTCAGTCAAGAGCAGTGAGAGATTATCTCTATCTTTTGTTGTTGTATTAACATTAAAGGGATAGTTCACTCAGAAATTAAAATTCTGTCATCGAGAAATGAATACAGGTTTGGAACAATATTAGAGTGAGTAAATAATGACATAATTTTAGAGGTGAACTGTCCCTTTAATTACAGCATGTTCACTATAGGCTGCGCTGCTGTCCATTTAAGACCTGCGTGCATCTAATATACAGATAAATTAAGATTTTACTTTCACTTTAGACATGTGTTTATGTCTGACTGTGTTTATGTTAACTGTGTGTATTTGACAGTATTAGCGCAGTAAGACTAGTCCAGTAATCACGCGTTTGACAGGTGCTTAGTGCGCGCGGAGAAGCGCATTTGTTAAAACAGTGCATATGCACGCGAATGAAGGCTTTAAAATACATGCAAATAATGAACTTTCGTGATTGTGAATAACTATAGTGTTCTGTGAGTATAACTCTACCACTAACATGTGATGTGAATGTATGTCGCGTTGTTCAGTAGGCTATATTGGGATGGAGGCAAATGATAGAATTTGTAGAAAAAAAATTAATTAAATGCAAAATCAATATTATATTGAGAATTGTGGCATCCCTAGTTCATAGCTAACTCCTAAATGAAGATTTGTCTGTATGGTAAAATGAGTAGGAAATAATGTAGGAACGAGTCCCAAAATCCAGAGTTGTATTCAGTTGCATCATGCCAAAGTTGTTTCTTTTTAACGGGTTCTTGATTAAATGATTGAAAAAAGGTCTGTGGTTAACAAAAGCTCAAGATATTTTCACATTTTATTCTACAACATGAAATGCACTAGTAACACTTGAGTCATGTTTGCTTTTAAAGTTTTATGTTTAACAAATTGGAAATGACTTCCAATGAGACTACTGATGTTGTCGGGGATATAAGAAACTTATAGAAACTTTCTGCAGCTAAACAGCTCCAAGACTGACGCAATCCTAGTTGGCACTCCACTTCAGGTCCGGAAATCCGTTATCACCAGCATTGCTTTCTCTGAGCTCACATCAAACATCTGTGTAAGACCTCCTTCTTCCACCTCAGAAACATTGCCAAACTTCGTCCCATACTAACACTGGCAGATACGGAGAAGCTTGTCAACGCCTTTGTCTCCCCCAGGCTGGACTACTGCAATGCACTCCTTATCGAGATCCCAGGCAAAAATCTCCAGAAGCTGCAGTATATTCAGAACAGCGCTGCTAGGATCCTGATGAGGGTGCGCAAATACGACCATATCACCCCCATTCTCAAATCACTCCACTGGCTTCCTGTCTCGCTCAGGATTGAATATAAGATCTCCCTCCTTACTCATCAGTGCATCCATGGTGACGCACCCACCTATCTCAACGAACTCCTCACCACACAAACATCCACACATAATCTCCGTTCTGTTTCAACGCATCTTCTCAAAACTCCCATGAGCAAACTTCGTACTATGGGAGATCGGGCCTTCTGCTCAGCTGCCCCCAGTCTGTGGAATGCTCTCCCTGACCACTTGTGGATCCCACAGACTGTAGATGCTTTTAAACGTTAAACATCTTTAAACCCACCTTTTTAGCAGAGCTTTTGATTGATTTGTTACTTTAATTTTTCAGTTTTATTTATTCTTAATTACTTCTATTTTATTTTTATTTATTTTTTATTGTTTTAAATCTGTTGCACTTTGAGATTTTGTTTAAAGGGGTGGTAAAGCACACTCTTTCGAAGGCTTGATTGTGTTTGTGGGGTGCACTGTAACATGTGTTCATGCTTCGTTTTTAAAAAATTGCATTATTTTTCATATATTTTACCTTTATTCTACACTGCTCTGTCCCTCCTTGTAAAAACGGTCTGATGGTTTCCGGATTCTATGAAGCCAGTCCCTCAAAAATACGCAATGGGCTCAGATTGGTTAGCTGGCCCAGTGTGTTGTGATTGGCTAACCGCCCGCCTAGAGCACATTTATCAGAACGTCACGCCCCTTACCTTCGCCGGTAGCCTCAAGCTAAGCCTGTGCTTCGGGTACAATAGCATCAATAAAACCATACCAATTTGAGCCCGAATCAGATCCAGACAATTTTAGTGAAGATGATCGAGCAGAACCTGTTCAGTCCTCAAGAGTAAAGACTGCGGATCTATAGTGGTCGATTTGCCAAATATCTGTTGCAAGAACGAACACTAAACATTGGCTTTACTATAGTATCCAAATCAAACACAGAACCATGTTTAGCATGCCTGTAGATAAACAATACATAAAAGCTCTAATCAAAGTATAATTTACACTAATGCCAAGTTCGCTGTTGAGATTTTAAAATGTTTGTAACGTTAGGTGTTTGTCGGATAACGTTAATATGAATGAGCATTTAACAAACTGGTTTGCAGAGCCAAATGAGCGTTGTCATCTGTGTACTTCCTTGCTACAACATAGACTACAATTAACAACACAAACTATTACAGGAAAACACATAGACGAAAAATAAATCCTACTTACAGTTTGTGGCCCGTAAACAGCTTCTTTTAATCCATCTTTCAGGACAAGCCGTTGTGCGAATCCCGCTTTCATAGCGCTCATGAAGATTGTGGAAGCTTTGCTCCGTGAGATGAGCCGCGGTTATCCGCGCGCGCCCGTCTCTTGCGGCGTCTTCACACCGGACGTGAATAAATCGCGCTATTCGCGCGAAGGTGGACGCTTGAACATTTTGAGTTTACTCGCTTCATTCGCGCGTGACATTCACTGCACAACAGACGCGAATTCTCATCATAGGAGGGACTTCTGCCAGCGGCTCGTCTCGGTGAGAAATGACTGACATGGGCTGTGTTTACGTCTTTTTTGGTTAAAATGTACTGTTAATGTGTGACAAAACGGAGTTTTAAGACTTTTTCAGTCAATAATGTAGTTGTTTAAAGCTCAGATCTGTGGTTTATTTATATAAAGAGTGCCTAATAGTACATTTTATCTGGCGTTTTCGGAGTTGTGAGCTCCAGCGGATCAGCGGCGCTTACACTGGCTGGTTTATCTCGTGCATCTGAACCGCAGCTCCTGTATAGCAAATACAGACGAATATTGTCCATTATGTCACATTTTCTGGTCTTCTCCTCTGACCCCTGTCTGTCTCGTGCTTTGATTTCGTCGGCATTGGCAACAACAGCACTCCAGCCTACTAACTAGCCTACCACAACAACTATTCCTCGCTGCGATTCAAAATGGCCCCCCCTTATTTCATATTCTCGGAGGAGGGGTTTATGTAAATATTGGGACTGGTGATGTCAGCACACCCTGGAGGAATGTGTAGTAGTCCCTACCGGCCGTTTGCTGTAGTCCTTAGAAATTGATTTCTTTAAAAGCAAATATCTCCCTTTGCTTTAAACTTTGAACGTTGTAACTTTGCAGATGTTGTTTATGCTCAAACAGCAACATTACACACTAGCTAAAGTTAGAAAAGTGAAAACGTGGTTTACCACCCCTTTAATGTAAAGTGCGTTACAAATAAAATTTATTATTATTATTATTATTATATTAAATATCATCACGCCCAATCAGGAAAACTCCATGATATTTAGGCTGAAAAATGTATAAAAGTGTTCAATTATGAAGATGATTTGGATGTAAAAACACAAGAATCATAAACTTGTGCTGGTCACAGGGCTTTTTTTCCCTCAACAATCTAAAAGCCAATGGATAAATCCTATAGCTTTTTTATTTCAAATGGAACCATTGACTGGAAGTGATAACTTAAGTGATAACTGAAGTGATAACTTCCAGTCCAAACTAAACAATATGCCACCCCTGCAGCACTCGGTATACAATGTTGGCTTAGAACAATGTAACTTGGGCCAATGTATATTACAAAGCATCACAGATAAAAAAAAATGCATGTTTGCAAAGAAACAGCCTAGACTGCTTTGCTGGTTTATAAGGGTTTTTGGGCACTTGTCAGCTGGTCTGGCTGCCTGTGAGACCAGTTAAACCAGCTGAAAATTGAGACCAGCTAGACTATTTTCTTCTTTAGACTTTTTCAGCAGAGTATAATGTCTGAAACGCTGTGTATGTAGGCAGCACATAGGGTTTGCAGCTTGTGTCAACAAAACACCTCTCCACCCTCCAGTTTTTCACCTGCCCTGACTCATTCAATCCCATTATCTACTAAATTTCTTCATTTTTTTCTTCTTCATTCTGCCCTCTTTCAAAAGGTGAGCAGTCCTCCCTCTGGCCAGCGTTTTAAGTGCAATCACACAGCTGCTGAGAGCAAAATAATTGGCAATGTGTGACTGAAGGAGAGTGAAACACAGAGAGGTGAGTAGATAGACAGGGACAGAAGAGATTTAAAGAGGTCGTCAGAACAACAACTTTACACCCCACACTCAGTGGGAGAGCTGCAATTCCCTGTCACATCAAAAGCACAGTGGAAAGTGAGAGAGGAAGAAAACGGTACATCCATTCACTCTCAGTCTCTCGTTCCCTGTGACAGATGCAAAGACACCACATCAGACTATCTGTCGGCACAGTGCACCACCAGACTTTTATTTATATAGTCTCTTTTAATACAACCTTGTCTTCTCGTCCCTTCCTCTCTGTCCCACAATCCTGCTCTCTCTCTTTCTCTAGCCATTTGAACACACACTCACACAGGCCTCTTTTTGTTTAATGCACAGTTCAATTAAAATGCTTTAAGATGTCATCGAGTACTGAGATGTGACTGACATCACACAAACAGAAAAGCATTATGTTTCATTACACGTTGATAGGCACATCTTATCACAAAACCACCCCATGCAAACAGCTAAATGAAAAGAGGATTGGATTGGAGGATGAAGGTCAGCAAGTTGTATTAAATGTTGCTCCTATTTTTTTCTCCTGAACTGATAATGTGGTTCATTACTAGGGATGTGCATGAGTACTTGGACATGACAGCGACGATCAATCATGAAAACAACGATCGCAGTGACTAAAAAATATATTTATTTTTTCTGTTGGGCTATGTATTTTGGGCAGTACCTGAGGTATGATTGTTCATGTTAGGACAGCATGCTGTCCAGACCGGCAAAATTAACAAAAAAAACTACGGAATTAGAAAGAGTGCAATGATGCCTGGAATCACTTTAATCATAAAAATACAGTAAACTGCAAGACATGCAGGGCCAATCTGCCACATAAATATTATAATGAGAACACTATTGTAAAAGGAGTTCTTTGTGCTGTAGTTGGCCCGCTAGCAAACCACTTTAGTTTACCAGTGTTCATTCACTCCTTAGCGTCAGCTCAAACGGCAATGCCCGACATTATTGACTGGCTATTTGAGACAGTCAAATTCTTTTTAGATGCTGCTTCACCAAAAAACATTGATTAATCATCCATCCCATGCCACACCCTATTTATTACTGGTTTAAATCATAGAAAGAACTGATTAAAGGCCCCGATTTACTCGGCAAGTTCTTTTCGTTCTTCGTTTAGGGGTAAAACGAAGTTCGAAAAAGGGGGGCAACGATATACTGTTAGCGAACATCTGATGCCGCCCACACTGCTGAGAGCGACAGTTAAATGAATATGTAAATATGTGCTGCGAGCTTTCCTCTCAATAACAAAATAAACACAACAAAACAGCAAGCATTTTTAATAAAGCATAAGAAAAGCATCTGATCATCATGGCAACATGATTGTTTACACAAGCTCTGCAATTTAGCACTCTAGTAAAGTCATGTCACGTTTCTTTATATAGCACTTCATACAATATATTGCTTGAAATCAAGCAGCTTTACCGTATTAAACATAAAAAACAGCGTCTTTCAACAGAAGTACAACATCAAGCTCTCCAGTGTATTCATGTTTTTACTCACAGACTTCTGACTTCCACGTACCCATGAGGAGAAATTAAGCAGAAAAGATTTCCATGTGAAAGGCGGTGGAGCCTCCTCGCACACCTACCTATTATGTAATCGCCACAGACCATTGGTTTATCAGCTGTAGTGAACTTCTCTGGAAAGTTTGCTTTGGCAAGCTGTTTCGTACGATGGCCCAGTAGTGCACAACACAACGCAATACAAAAAGCAAACATAAGTTCACAACACAATGAAAACAAGCCACAACACAAAGAAATCAAGGCACAACACAACGGAAACAAGCCACAACACAACAGAATCAAGCCACAACACAACGGAAACAAGCCACAACACAACGGAAACAAGCCACAACACAACAGAATCAAGCCACAACACAACGGAAACAAGCCACAACACAACAGAATCAAGCCACAACACAACGGAATCAAGCCACAACACAACGGAAACAAGCCACAACACAACGGAAACAAGCCACAACACAACGGAAACAAGCCACAACACAACGAAATCAAGCCACAACACAACGGAAATGCTCCCAACCACTCAGGGGTACTCAGAGCGCTGTTAAGTTGTCACTGTTCTATAGAATCGGCAATCTTACAAAGATATCAATACCACAATTATTTTTAACAGTATGAAGGCTAACTATTGTTTATCGACATTAAACATTAATTCAAAATCACCTACATGCATTATAGCTGCATATTTATGCTCGAGAATGCTTTGACCCGATACCACGGCGCTAAGGGAACGTCTGCCAATTCCACCAAATGGTTGAAACGTATAATTTGTATGAATTAAAATGACTTTTAACATTTAAAAACAGACATTTTAAAATTCCACAGCTTTATTGTATTGGTAAAACTGAGGCTTTATTTAGTTGTGTTGTGGCTTTTTCGCTGTGTTGTGGCTTTATTTCGTTGTGTTGTGGCTTTATTCCGTTATGTTGTGGCTTTTTCGTTGTGTTGTGGCTTTATTTCGTTGTGTTGTGGCTTTATTCAGTTATAGCTTTATTTCGTTGTGTTGTGGCTTCATTTCGTTGTGTTGTGGCTTTATTTCTTTGTGTTGTGGCTTTATTTCGTTGTGTTGTGGCTTGATTCCGTTGTGTTGTGGCTTTATTTTGTTGTGTTGTGGCTTTATTCCGTTGTGTTGTGGCTTTATTCCGTTGTGTTGTGGCTTTATTTTGTTGTGTTGTGGCTTTATTTAGTTGTGTTGTGGCTTTATTCCGTTATGTTGTGGCTTTATTTCATTGTGTTGTGGCTTTATTCCGTTGTGTTGTGGCTTGATTCCGTTGTGTTGTGGCTTGATTCCGTTGTGTTGTGGCTTTATTTTGTTGTGTTGTGGCTTTATTCCGTTGTGTTGTGGCTTTATTTTGTTGTGTTGTGGCTTTATTTAGTTGTGTTGTGGCTTTATTTAGTTGTGTTGTGGCTTTATTCCGTTGTGTTGTGGCTTTATTTTGTTGTGTTGTGGCTTTATTTCGTTATGTTGTGGCTTTATTTCATTGTGTTGTGGCTTTATTTAATTGTGTTGTGGCTTTATTTAGTTGTGTTGTGGCTTTATTCCGTTGTGTTGTGGCTTTATTTTGTTGTGTTGTGGATTTATTTCGTTGTGTTGTGGCTTTATTCCGTTGTGTTGTGGCTTTATTTTGTTGTGTTGTGGCTTTATTTCGTTATGTTGTGGCTTTATTTTGTTGTGTTGTGGCTTTATTTCGTTGTGTTGTGGCTTTATTCCATTATGTTGTGGCTTTTTCGTTGTGTTGTAGCTTTATTTCGTTGTGGTGTGGATTTATTTCGTTGTGTTGTGGCTTGATTCCGTTATGTTGTGGCTTTATTTCTTTGTGTTGTGGCTTCATTTCGTTGTGTTGTGGCTTTATTTCTTTGTGTTGTGGCTTTATTTCGTTGTGTTGTGGCTTTATTTTGTTGTATTGTGGCTTTATTTCATTATGTTGTGGCTTTATTTTGTTGTGTTGTGGCTTTATTTCGTTGTGTTGTGGCTTTATTTCTTTGTGTTGTGGCTTTATTTCGTTGTGTTGTGGCTTTATTTTGTTGTGTTGTGGCTTCATTTCGTTGTGTTGTGGCTTTATTTTGTTGTGTTGTGGCTTTATTTCGTTATGTTGTGGCTTTATTTTGTTGTGTTGTGGCTTTATTTCGTTGTGTTGTGGCTTTATTTCTTTGTGTTGTGGCTTTATTCCATTATGTTGTGGCTTTATTTCTTTGTGTTGTGGCTTCATTTCGTTGTGTTGTGGCTTTATTTCTTTGTGTTGTGGCTTTATTTCGTTGTGTTGTGGCTTTATTTTGTTGTGTTGTGGATTTATTTCGTTGTGTTGTGGCTTTATTCCGTTGTGTTGTGGCTTTATTTAGTTGTGTTGTGGCTTTATTCCGTTGTGTTGTGGCTTTATTTTGTTGTGTTGTGGATTTATTTCGTTGTGTTGTGGCTTTATTCCGTTGTGTTGTGGCTTTATTTTGTTGTGTTGTGGCTTTATTTCGTTATGTTGTGGCTTTATTTTGTTGTGTTGTGGCTTTATTTCGTTGTGTTGTGGCTTTATTCCATTATGTTGTGGCTTTTTCGTTGTGTTGTAGCTTTATTTCGTTGTGTTGTGGCTTCATTTCGTTGTGTTGTGGCTTTATTTCTTTGTGTTGTGGCTTTATTTCGTTGTGTTGTGGCTTTATTTTGTTGTGTTGTGGATTTATTTCATTGTGTTGTGGCTTTATTTAATTGTGTTGTGGCTTTATTTAGTTGTGTTGTGGCTTTATTCCGTTGTGTTGTGGCTTTATTTTGTTGTGTTGTGGATTTATTTCGTTGTGTTGTGGCTTTATTCCGTTGTGTTGTGGCTTTATTTTGTTGTGTTGTGGCTTTATTTCGTTATGTTGTGGCTTTATTTTGTTGTGTTGTGGCTTTATTTCGTTGTGTTGTGGCTTTATTCCATTATGTTGTGGCTTTTTCGTTGTGTTGTAGCTTCATTTCGTTGTGTTGTGGCTTTATTTTGTTGTGTTGTGGCTTTATTTCGTTATGTTGTGGCTTTATTTTGTTGTGTTGTGGCTTTATTTCGTTGTGTTGTGGCTTTATTTCTTTGTGTTGTGGCTTTATTCCATTATGTTGTGGCTTTATTTCTTTGTGTTGTGGCTTCATTTCGTTGTGTTGTGGCTTTATTTCTTTGTGTTGTGGCTTTATTTCGTTGTGTTGTGGCTTTATTTCGTTGTGTTGTGGATTTATTTCGTTGTGTTGTGGCTTTATTCCGTTGTGTTGTGGCTTTATTTCGTTGTGTTGTGGCTTTATTTCGTTGTGTGTTGAACTTATGTATGCTTTTTAAATTTTGTTGTGTTGTGCACTACTGGGTCACCGTAGTTTCGAAACTCCCGAAACAAACTCCAAACAAAGTTCGTTTTGGCCTGATTTTGTTCAAAATGTAGTAACATCAGTTAATTCTTCAATTTCGCTTGAAGTATATCAGGCCATTAAGGACCTCTTGAATATAAGAGAAAGTCACAAAAACATAATTTTGCAATATTTCAAAAAGAATTGAACGTTTTTATTTTGCTTTTATTTATTTAATTTTTTCTTACTGTATATAATTATTGTGGTCTGGTGGTCACCGTGATTTTGCCAGGAACAACATTCCTGTCTAAAAATTGTCGTAACCCTACCCATAACTTTTCCCTAAAATCAGAGGGAAATGATAGGTGAATAACCGACATAGAAGCTCCAATGTAAAACTGGTTGAAAAATGGCAGTAGTTTGCACAAGCTTACACTTACAACCAGTTTGTAATTGGATAAAGATACAATAATGATCTAGTATCTACCAGCAGAGGCTAACTGGACCATGCTAACCAGCAAAACCTTGACCCCTTTGGTTTCCACAACAGAGAACAGCTTCAGGTCGAACCCGATAATGATCAAACAAGCACACAGTCATTATCGAAGACACACACACACACAAGAGAGAAGATTGTGATCGAGAGCACATAGCACCACGCAATCTTCAAATTAAAGCCGTGGAGAATCGGTCTTGAGAGAGAAAGGAGACCCACATGAATCAGGTTCAAGAGCTCTCAATTCATAACAGGCATTGAAAAAAACCTCCAAACCACTGGAGTCATTAGTCACTATCCAGTGATCTATGTGCAATCATACAAGGCTTTCCGGAAGCCTGCTCTGAGTATTGAGTGCTGGGAACATTTGGAAGTGCTTCCACGCTGTCATTAAACCTTCCCTGCCCAGGGGAAGACATCAGTATACCAGGCTCAAATGAGATCTGCTCTCAAAACCAGCCATCGGTTTTCCCCGCTCTCCATCGGAAGGGTTGAGAGAAAGAAAAAAAAACATCTTAAAGAGCTAAACATTCAGCTGCATTCCCTAGAGTGGAAAGCCATGGTTGCTTTCTTCAACTCGGACATTAAGGGATCATTCTGTTGGGGTTCTGTGACAGCCCACCCTCTGTGGAAACACAGACAAAAAGATTGATGCGCACCAGCTCAAGTACCATGGCAGAAACACAAACCGATTCGAGCCGACACTTACTGCTTATTCAGGAGTTCAAACACTCAATCAAGAACATTTCAAGAATACCTAATGAATCTCCACAGGGCTGTGAGGAGGGCATAACTCGCTTTACATTTTTAGACTATCAAGCTTGAATCACTGTCTCTTTTCCTGAGATGTAAATATACTCCACTGTGTTTAGACAGTAAAGAGGTAAATGTCATTTCCGATTGGCTTGCTAAATAAATAAAGCTCTAGGTCGATTGTGAGCGACTGTAGGGTGAGTTGCCCTCTTCAATCTTACTATCTGCATTGCCTAAATTAAGTCTGGCCTCTAAAGTTGAATTATCAATGTGCGCAGACGAAGAATATGATTCGACCTGCAGAAGTCCAGCAAGCAGAGGTATGTGTGAAAGGGCGTTTTTTTATTGATTGATGGCCATATCTAAAGACAGAGGTAAAAATAAAGCTGATATACACATCCTAAAAACTTTATTATTTGATTGACTCTGACATATTTTTTATTAGTCTGACATAATTAATTATTAGTGATGCACCAAAATGAAAATTCTGGGCCGAAACCGAAAATTTAGGAAGCACTTGACCGAAAGCCTAGCCTGGATGCCAGACGAACTTAGCCCCGCCCACAAACATTTTTGCACGGGCAGTTCGGTCTGGACTTGATCCATAGAGAAGTAATTATGCCCGATATGACCAATGAAATTGTCAGGGCGGGCTTTAAACGATGATGGACAGATGATAAACAGTAACGTAATCATCCACGTCATCAAAGGCACTTGGGTTAAATTTGTTCTAATCCTAAACGGAGAACTTGTTCGTATATGCATTCACCTTTACTATTTCTCTCAGAAATGATGATCGTGTTGGTAAGTACTCTGTGTATCCTTAAATTCTTTTTTACAACACCGGCAAAGATCGTTTACACTCATCTTCTTCTTCTAACGTAACTTATTCCAGCTTGCGTGCGGACAGGGTTGCCAAGTTTTTACAGCAAAACTCGCCCAACTGCTACTCAAAACTAGCCAAAAACAAGCCCAATAGCTTTCCGGGTGGGGGGGTTCTCCGGGAAAAATGGCATTTGGGGGGTAAAATATGTGTTATTTTGGAACGGCTGCTAAATTTCGCATTCCTGGGTCTATATATCACAAAATTGGGGTCGCTTCAACCCGCGGACTTGCAACACAGTGCAGTTGAGTTCTGTTGACATTTGACAACTAACGTTATGCGTCGTTCCGTTGCTCTGATTGGTTGTAGGTCTATCCAATTGAGGTCTTTCCTGGTTCGGTTGAAACACGCCCCATAATCACAGCCCAACGGAGCAGTATCAGACTCAAATTCTGACTAGAATTGAGTATGAAGACGTCAGGCTACCGAAAACCGAAACTGAAGCCGAAAATTGCTTCTTTTAAAAATGTACACTAATGCATGGACCCCAAACACTGTTCCTGTTACACATTCTTCCTGAACTGGACGACTGTTTGCGTTAATACTCACCAAGATGGACATTGAGACATTTTTGAGTGTATTTAACCATTAATAAGCTGGAAAAAGGAGCTCATTTTTGCACTTGTATGTCAGAGGCGGCTTTATTGCGGTGTGTGTGTGTGTGCGCTTCAGATGTGAGCGCGAAATCTGCGGGAATGAGTATATTATGTGAAATCCCGTGTTATGTGAAATCCCGCGTGAAATTCAGACCGGTCACACCAACACTAACACGCAGTCATGAGGTTAAATCCAGCAGAACATGCGTTAGCCGTGTTCAGAGGGTTAACAGGACTGAATGAGAGGAGGTGGTGCGTGTCAACTCACTGTCGGTTGGAGAGAAGAGCGCGGCTGGCATCAGTATTATATAAAAGGAGTATGGTATCGTTTCAGATATTTCAGTATCTCTATTTGTTTTCATACCGCTGACCCGTGATAACCGCTCGACCGTGAGTGAAACCTAAGCGATTGCGCATGGATGGGAGGGGCGGGTGACATTCATTTTCGGTTTACGTTTTCGGCTGTTTTTTTTTATTTCGGCCCGAAACCGATAATGCCATTTTCGGCCGAACATTTTCGGTGGCCGAAATTTCGGTGCACCCCTATTAATTATTATGCAAAATTATGCTTATTTTAGACAATAAATAGTAATTAATATAATATAATTAATATAATATAATATAAAAGTAATGTTATTTTTGTGAATTATTATTATTATATTATTTAACAAAAAGGTTTATCATTTAATAAGAGACACACATTCTGATTAATAATAATAATAATAATAATATTAGCATTTTAAATATTTATTTTCTTATTTATTTTTTTCACAATTTTTTTAAATAAATAAATAAGATGCATTGTGCCGATAATCTGAAACCGATCTTACTAGCAAAAGTCTTTCTATGGTTAATGATCATTTTATGTTCACAACTGAACGGTGTGTGTAAACAGGCAGTAACCACATTTAGCTTTCTAAAACTGGATTGACAACTGCATCCTGCTGCTGTGTGAAAGTAGCCTCATAACGAACCCTGCCAACACCAGTGTTTTATGCTTGACAATGAGGGACAGAGACAAATGAGTTAAACGAAAGATTGGGAAAGTAGTGCATCAAAAGGCCTAAAGCAACAAACAGAGAGGAAACAGAAGGATGGCGACAACATAAAATACGGGTCAAAACTACAATTCATTGTTTGCATGGGCAGGGCTTTTATTTTAGGTTTGTTTACAGCCTGTGTGTTTGTTGAGCCTGACACAGTCTTTGATCCTGACTTCTTGCACTCAGAGAAGACAACAGTAACCACATCAGCACACTGCGCTTGTACGTATATACAGATGACAAGGACAAGAAAGCAAGTGACACATGGAACCATATAACAAAAGGGACTGACATGCAACGAACAAACACCAAGGAACGAACAATGTTACGATCCGCCTGAGCCAACATACTTCACCCATGTCTGAAATAGAAGAATTAAGGTTTTGGAGTGTATGTGGGAACTCTATGAGGGTTTCTCTCCACTCCAAATCTAATTAGAGACCATCAGAGCCGCAGCCATTGTAAAGGCTGCTAAGGTAATTAGCTCCTCTAATTGCATTCTGAAATATTGAATATAGGGATATGAGAATGAACACTGCTAGTTTCTCCTCCAGGAACACACAGTGTCTCTCCTCGTCTCTGATTCGCTCTAATTTTCTCTCTCTGATAAAGGTCAAACAATATGAACTCAATGAGGGTGCAGTAATTGGTTTGGCGAGTGGAAACACAGAGTAAATAAGGCTAAAACACCTCAATGACTGGCTTTTTTTATTTATTTTTTTTTACCTGCCCTCAAGAACCAAACAGTTTTTTCATAAATGTGTGTTGGGGCAAACCAAGAACACATGTATACACACGAAAAGGGTAAATCACAAAACACATACACACACAACTGATGCAAGAAGAAAAGTAACATGTTTGATGTCTGGTAGAGATGGATTGAGGGCCATTCTAGATTAATATTGAGGTTAATTGAAAAGTGACATTACTGCTGCCGGAGTGAATTCTCAGATTGCAATGTGCATGAAAACTAAAATGGTGAAAGCAATCTCACATTAACATATTCAGTGCTTAGTATGTCAAAATGCTTACCAGCAGGTACTTGGTACAAAAACACAATTATTTAAAATGACACCTTTTGTAATTAACATAGTTTAAATTAATTTCTTTGAAAAGAAAATGTGTATGAGCTGGGCTCTACAATTTGCGTGGATTAAATACATAACACATACACTGCCGCTCAAAAGTTTGGCGTCTGTACACTGTACTGTAGACGTTTCGTTTTTTTCCCCCATAAAATTAACAACATAAAACTGATCAAAAGAGACAGCAAAGGTTTTACATTTTTTTGTTCTTTGGAACTTTCAATTAATCAAATAAATCTGGAAATGGAAAAATGTACCAGTTTTCAGAAGAATATTAAGCATCACAACTGCTTTCAACCTTGGTAATAATACGAATTTTTTCTTGAGCACCAAATCAGCATATTAGAATGATTTCTGAAGGATCATGTGATGCTGAAGACTGGAGTAATGATGCTGAAAATTCAGCTTTGCCATCACAGGAATATATTACACTTTTAAATATATTACGATAAAAAATGTTTTAATTATGGACCCCTTTTGAATGTAGTGTACATGCAAATATATAAAAATAAACCAGAGTCAGGTACATTTCAGAACTTCTAACTAATGTTACTTGCACCAAAACAGCTATAAAAAAAAAACCCAAACTAAATGCAATAAGCAATATTTAAATATAACATCAACTTTCACAAGCACCTTATGGCTTTGATCTAACATTTTTATCAAATATGCTTTTTCTCCTGGTATCATGATGTTTTTTGGGGGCCAATTATACCCATAGAAACACATGGGCTGCGTCCGAAATCGTGTACTACGTATGTGAGTAGGTACTACATTTGAATTCGAAAAAACTTTGCGACCGTTAAAAAAGTATGTTCTATATAGTATGAATGAATGTAGTATGAATGTAATCCGGACGTACTACGCAACAGCCCACAATACTCTAGCATCACATCAGTGCATTTTGCATGAGCCAATTCCTAGAAAAAGTCGAAATCTGGTAATTATTGCTATCTGGTTCTTTCTAATAACCATGAAGCCTTATAAATCATGAAGAATGGCCAAATGAACACACACACAAAACACTGCCCTCACACACACATCCTCACAAATGCTTTTGCACACACAATCTCAAATGACAGGAATAGAAAGGCTATGGCCATTGAAAGGGTGGTGAATCAGAGATGGAGGGTGGATACAGGAGGAAAGAAAAAGGCCAAAGAGAGAAGAACTATGGAGGCGGAGAAGGGAAAGAATAGATGATACATGGTGTGTGCATGGTAGGGGTGGAGGTCATGGGAGGCATGCAGGAGGAAGTGCAAATCATAGAGGAAATATGCTTCAGTATACAGTGTCACAGTCATAAGCTGCTCAGCCTTTCAGACAGCGTCTTTACTGAATTTAAAAATAATACACACAACAAAAGATATTTCTCCCTTCACCACAAACTTTTCAAACCTAAAGCCAGAACTGATTAGGGGAAAAAAATGCAAAAAATATAACAGTAGCTGTGTTTTTCCAATTGAAATTGACAATTGAAAATACACCCAATGGAAATACGTCAGATTTTAAAAAACTCCCATATATCTCAAACATGTTTGTTTTTACGTTCACATGAGAAAAAGCGATATTTTGCAAAAATGCAATGAAAACAATTTTTTTAGCACTTACATTTACATGTTAAAGTCAAATATTCTTTAAAGATTGCGGATCTTTATTAAACTCATAAAAGACAAAAGAATTACGGGAATACTGGATTCAAAATAACAAAGAAATGCCACAATTTATCAAGACTTTGAAGCAGGTAGAAACACACAGAAACACCTCATACGTGGCCACTTCCGAGTATAAGGGGCTTTCCTTGTAATTAATGCTTGGATAAAATGCCTATGTCTCTTTCATTTAAAAATAATGGCTAGTGCGGTAGCTGGGATATAATTTAACCTACCAACATCCGTTGCCATGATTTATGGAATGACTTATTGCGAGAGGAAAAACTTAAGTTTTAGTCGCATAACACCGGTTAATGGAAGCGGCGTCATTTCGCAATAGTTTTTTAATCGACATTTAGAAAATATAGCAAAAGTTTTGCGCAAATCTGCACCATGTCACAGGCTGGTGGTGGTGGTGTAATGGTGTGGGGGATGTTTTCTTGGCACACTTTAGGCCCCTTAGTGCCAATTGGGCATTGTTTCTGACCATGTCCATCCCTTTATGACCACCATGTACCCATCCTCTGATCCAGCAGGATAATGCACCATGTCACAAAGCTCGAATCATTTCAAATTGGTTTCTTGAACATGACAATGAGTTCACTGTACTAAAATGGCCTCCACAGTCACCAGATCTCAACCCAATAGAGCATCTTTGGGATGTGGTGGAACGGGAGCTTCGTGCCCTGGATGTGCATCCCACAAATCTCCATCAACTGCAAGATGCTATCCTATCAATATGGGCCAACATTTCTAAAGAATGCTTTCAGCACCTTGTTGAATCAATGCCACGTAGAATTAAGGCAGTTCTGAAGGCGAAAGGGGGTCAAACACAGTATTTGTATGGTGTTCCTAATAATCCTTTAGGTGAGTGTATAAAATGTAATCCTAATTAAATCAAATTTGTGTGTAAACAAACACTACCGTTCAAAGGTTTCAGGTCAGTAAAAAAAAAGAAATTAATACTTCTCTTCGATAAGGACATTTAATTGATTATAATGATCAAAGGAGACCATAAAAGACATTTATAATGTTACAAAAAATCAATTTCATATAAAGGAAATTCTATTAATCAAATACACTTAAAAAAAGTTTCCACCAAAATATTAAGTAGCACTTAATAGAAGCAGCACTTAACTGTTTGCAACATTGGTAACAACAAATTAGGTTTGTTGAACAGCAAATCAGCAGATTAGAATGATTTCTGAAGGATCATGTAGTGTACTTGCAAACTGAAAAATAGTGTGTTTCCCCATATATGCTCCAGCACTATGTAGCAGTACGCAAATCTAGCAGCTCTGAAATGCGATCATCAAGAGGTCTAAAAACAAACTGACAAGAGTACTTGTCTATGGAGTCTCAGCCTTAGGCGGCACATCCACCGTCTGTTCAATGACCATTAGACACACACAAAAATGGTAAAATCTATCTGAAACTGCAATTTGCCCATCTGATTAGCTGCAATTACACAACTAATGGGGGTAAAAGCACACAGCTTTTATTAGTCCACCCAGGAACACAGTTGTGTTTTACCAGGTATTACCAAGTTAATACAACAACCACTAAAATGAGCTGTGATTGGTTGCTTTACATTTCTGATATATGGCAACCTCTTGTCCAAGTGTACATTTCTTGACCAGAATAAGCCGCAATGCCATCAGGCTAAACAAGACTATCGACTACCCAACAGCTGGAGTTCAGGTTCAATCAGACTGATGCTCAATAGGGCACCACTGTTTGCTCAATTTTGAAAGTTCACACGGCTTTTCATAGGCAAACTGAAAGCTGATTTAGTCAAGTCAAACAATGAAAGAAAATACTAAACTTTCCTTTTGTTTGTCCATACTGATTCCTGTCTTTTAGGACAGTCTTGACAAAAGCAGAAAAGTTTGCAAACTCACAGTAGCACGCTCAGTTAATCTCTCAAGACTATGCTGAATATCGTGCAAATAGGGAATCCAATGCTTTGATCGCGTCACTCAATGACTCGCCGAGAGCTGTGTCTGAGTGTTTATGTGTGCGGCGGAGAGACTTGTTGCTGCATTTAATCCATTCTCTTCCAGAGGGACTGTGGGAATACCTTCAGAAGCAGGTAAAAACTCATGAGAAGTTCCAAATTTCTGCACCTCTAGTCAGGGGTTTAAAAGTGTTAGATAAGCGTGGTAACAGGTGTTTTTAACTTCCTTTCTCTGTCATTCTTGTTTCTTTGTTGAGTTCTGTGCTGACAGTTTTCCATAGGATATCTATTTTTAACTGTCCCTTGCGGCTTCACGACATAAGTGAGAACAAATCCAAAAATGTTACAGCGATGTTTGTTTGAGTCAAGTTATACTGTCAAGTTTCTATTGTGACAATTGGATATACACAGAAAATAATTGCACAAAAACACACGTCTCCTATAGAAAGTAGTTAAAATAGAGTGTTACATAAAGAAAATATGAGCAATGGGGCTACAAATGAGTAATGAAGTGAGAGGAGTAAAGAGATAAGAGAGAGACAGAATGCTCTCATGTTGCTTGCAGTAGTGAGTTGGCTCAGCTTTTAACCCGTGGACTTGAGATGAGAGCGGCCGTCACAGTGGGGGATCCATCCATAATATAACACTCCACAGCTGGACTTAGGAGTAGGACGGGCTTGCACAGATTCGCCACCAGCAGAAGCATGCAGAAAGCTCAGCAGATTTCAGCACAATCTGAATTAAGTTCTACACATCTTTCGTCCTTTTCATGAACATTAAAAAAAAATGTTTGTGAAGCGGTTTTATACCTATACATGACCTATACATCTTTTATTACAGAGAGATATTCTAATATCTTTTCCATCGCACTGCAAAAAAACAACAACTACACAACCAATTTGATTTATGCTTTTGGTCACATGCCTAGATCTGTTGCTGTTACGTTTATAACTTGGTGGCGCTAACAAACACAACAAAGTGACAGTGAATAGAATAGCAGAGGAAAAATCCAGGACAGGTGTGGTGACAAATCGGACCCGATTTGTCATGACACTGGCTGACAAGTGAGTGTAACGGAAAGTTTTCAACCAGTCTGCCATTTCTTTCACATTATTCTGAACAGACAAATCAAATGCAAAAATTGGGCCAAATTTCGGTGCCACACCTCATTTTGGTGTAAAAAGTCTCAGACTAAAAGAAAGTATAACATCCTATTCCCTCAGAGCGAGAAGTTGCTTCAGGGGCCAGTTGCATAAATATAGCCACCAAGTTGTCTTAAAAACGAGTTTGACCAACTAACAATTAGTTAGGGATAATTAGTCTTACTTTTCTAAATCAAATTAGACCAATCTACCTTTTTATATAACTGACTTAAAGGTATGGCCAGTCTTGAAGAAAGAAAATTAGATGACTAACTTGCAAAACTTATGCAAACTGCCCCAGAGCAAATTGATTTTTATTTTTACTATTACAACTTGTATTATATCAATTATTAGACTAGCCTAATTGTCTATTGTAATGAGAGAGAAAAAAAACTAGTTACTGACTAAGTTTCCAGAGGCAGTCCAAGAACCCGTTTCTATTTGTTTAGTATTCAGTATGGGCCTACATATGAAAATCCTGTTTTTGTGTGTATGTACTGTGTATACTGTATATGAGGATACTTCTGTGTCTGAGTGCTCTTTTTATCTATATGAATGTGCTTTATATATTATTTGTGAAGATAGTCCTAAAGTGCTTTACTAATCACACTGGACCTGTTCCTGAAAGTATCGGTCACAGAGGTAATTCCCTCCATCTGATAAAGCATATCTAGATTGAAAATGGAATATTTGACACAGGTTCCACAGCACATTAATTTGGAGGGTCTTAATTGTGCTGGCGCTTGCCGCTGCAGTGGGGATCGATAGTCGTGTAGTTAAGGGCAGGCAGGCTTTGCAGGCTCCATCTATAATTCATAGCAGCCTATATAATGAGAGACTATAAGCCATCCCTCTAAAGAGAGCATTCCCAGTGCTGTCAGAGCGGCTGTCAATCCTCATTCACATCTACAGGCCGATTGGCCCGTGTACTTTAATATTTCCCTTTAAACATGAAGCACTACAAGGAGCTCTTTTAAACAATGCAATGCATGCAATCTACAGAGAGCAAAATGAAATATAGAGTATAAGAAGCAACGTCTTCACAATATCTGTGTGGGTGTGTATGTGCAGTTCCCACAGCGCAAACCAACAGCTCCTTAAATCTCACTTTGCTGTTCACACTTCATTAGACCCAGTCCTGTAAAAAAGTCACTGTGGTTCTGTAGCATCTGCGCCGCTCACACCATCGCAATTCACTCTCGCGCATTCATCTACATGCAAAGACCCAGAAACACTCCCTCTAAAATTACACCGTGTCCAATCGCCTCTAATCTCAACAGCATGGAGTCCGCTTTCTGAGAGAGAGAAAGAGATAGCAAAAACATCCTTGCTAATACCTCTTTGGACAGAGAAAGTTGTGCATATTTGAGACATAGTGTGGAGAAAAACAGCCTGCTCGCCCACGCAGACTCATAAAGTCTGCCCAGGATGTGACATATTTACATTTTCTGAAATAAATTAAAAATTAAAAAGTAAGCAGTGATTGCCAGTGCAACAATGGCCACCATGATGATAGTGTTTTGTGAGTGATTTTCAGTGTGTTGCTATTTGGTTGCTAGGGTGGCTAACTCATTTTCCAAGAATCTAGGGACCAGGATATGATATACACTATATTCCAAATCATTGAATTCAGATGTTCCAATCACCTCCATGGCCACAGGTGTATACAATCAAACACCTAGGCATGCAGACTGCTTCTACAAACATTTGTGAAAGAATGGGTCGCTCTCAGGAGTTCAGTGAATTCAAGAGTGGTACCGTGATAGGTTGCCACCTATGCAATAAGTCCATTCGTGAAATTTCCTGACTACTAAATATTCCACGGACAATTGTTAGTGGTATTATAACAAAGTGGAAGCAATTGGGAACAACAGCAACTCAGCCGCGAATTGGTAGGCCACGTAAAATCAGCGCATGCTGAGGCGCACAGTGCGCAGAAAAGAGTCAATAGCTACAGACCTCCAAACTTTGTGTGGCCTTCAGATTAGCTCAAGAACAGTGCGTAGAGAGCTTCATGGAATGGGTTTCTATGGCCAAACAGTTGCATACAAGCCTTACATCACCAAGTGCAATGCAAAGCGTCGGATGCAGTGGTGTAAAGCACACCACCACTGGACTGTAGAGCAGTGGAGACGTGTTCTCTGGAGTGACGAATCACGCCTCTGTCTGGAAATCTGATGGACGAGTCTGGGTTTGGTGGTTGCCAGAAGAACAGTACTTCCCAGACTGCATTGTGCCACGTGTAAAGTTTGGTGGAGGGGGGATTATGGTGTGGGGTTGTTTTTCAGAGGAACCTTAGTTCCAGTGAAAGAAACTCTGAATGCTTCAGCATACCAAGACATTTTGGACAATTTCATGCTCCCAACTTTGTGGGAACAATTTGGGTATGGCCCCTTCCTGTTCCAACATGACTGCGCACCAATGCACAAAGCAAGGCCCATAAAGACATGGATGAGCGAGTTTGGTGTAGAGGAACTTGACTGGCCTGCACAGAGTCCTGACCTCAACCCGATAGAACACCTTTGGGATGAATTAGAGTGGAGACTGCGAGCCAGGCCTTCTCGTCCAACATCAGTGCATGACCTCACAAATGCGCTTCTAGAAGAATGGTCAAAAATTCCCATAAACACACTCCTAAACCTTGTGGAAGGCCAACTCCATATTAAATCCTACGGATGAAGAATGGGATGTCATTAAAGTTCATGTGCATGTAAAGGCAGGCGTCCCAGATCTTTTGGCAATATAGTGCATGTATATTTTAATTCTAGCCGATACCAATAAGGTCATAATTATTTTGGTTTATTGCTAATGATGGATAAATGGCTTGTATTAAAATTCTGTACAACTTGGTGTAAATAACATTATAAATGAACATACACTAAAAAAAAACTAAAACTATAAATAATTTAAATTATAAATTATAAATAAAGTTAAAAACACTAAAAACAATTGTTTTAAATGCTACAAGTGAATTTAAGCAACACAATATTATGTACAATATGAAAAATTGATCTGCATTTAAAAATTTAAAGATTACATTTACAGTATTATTCAATTATTAATGTTTTTAAATATTAAGTACATGTTATATGGCGGGAAAGGTAATCTAAATGTAAAAAAACAGGCAAAAATAAGAAGGCAGAGTTAAATAACTAATATCAGCGGATACTGATAAAATATTGTGAATAGAAGATCGCAATCACCTCTCATACCAACACTATACAAATAGATGCTGGTAGACTATATTGTTTCAGGTTGTGTGACAAACACATGAGTTCTCAACTGAAAAAAAAAAAAAAAAAACCTTATCGCTTCAACCTGATAAACAGAGACATGACACAGGTTAAAAGGCTTCCCGCCGCCAAGAGACTCATAATGACAGGGAGCGCGACAAGACTGTGCCCTACTGTCGGCAGAAGCCCCAATTGTGAGGCACTTATAGTGCTGTGCTCTGTGGGGCAGAGACGTGGAGATGGTCCTTCAAGCAGCCATTGCTTCCACCTGTAACCCCCATCAGACGTACAGCTCCCAGAGAGTAATCTGCCCTCTGCCTGCGACTCTCTCAGCTGTCTATTCACTGCCGTCTACAATCAGGAGGAAGAGCACCTGGGAATTCAGTCGGCACAATGGCCGCAGCTCAATGTCAAGGTCAGAGAATGTTTTCTGCTGTGCTAGTTTGTAGGGCTGCACAATTTGACTCACAATTTAAAACAAACAAGAACAACAAACAACAATAATCTTCCATTTTTCAATGAATACTATGGTATTCAATGACTGTAGAGATCTGCTTGGTTACAAACATTCTTCCAAATATCTTCCTTTGTGTTCAGCAGAACAATTCCTTTAAGGTTTGTATTTTGTGTGCCCTGTATGGAAAATTAATGTCCTTGTCAAGTGCCTGTTTAAGTGATGAACTGCAGTACTTGTGGTTGTGGAGATGTTTTATACTTGCGCTACAATTGTGTGGCCTGTGCTACAAAACTTTCATCCTCTGTATCACCAGTGCTATGTGCAAACAAAGTTACCGTATAGCTCTGCTTAAAAACACTAATAATTTAATAACAGAGTTGTAACATAAGCATCTCAAAATTAATATTTGTATACTGTATATTGAATATAATGTAGTGATGCCTAAATTATCTTGTAGCATTTAAACAACTACTTTTAGTTTTGAGCGTTTTATTTTTACTGAAACAAAATAGCATAGAATTTTAATATTGGCCATAACATTAAAATAATCATTGAATCATCACATATTAACACAATTTTAAATTGGTGCATCCCTAGACATGATAGTCATCTTGACTCTTGTGAAACTTGGTTAGTTTATTATTCTTTCAGGGCTCATCAACCTGAAATTGCTATATTGGCAGGAAGTCTGTCTCCCTCATTCTCTAGGGCACTGTTTCACTGTGCATCTACCACATTCTTCTCTCTTCCCGTCATAATATCTGTCTTCAAGCTGAATTACCTTCCATTCCTCAGTCTCCAATCCTTTTTGCATCTTCGTTCCTTAACATCCAATTATTTCTATTCGTTGCTATTATTTCTCAATCTCTCTAGGTTATGAGGGGCACAAGCGCAGAAGAAAACTCTTTCCAGTAGTGAAAGTCATTGAAAGTAACTGAATGCACTCTTACTCACACTGCATCCATGTCAGCACTTCCCTTAAATCAGTCTAAGTAATCAATAGCCACAAAGTCTGGCTCTCAAGTTCTGTATAAATGTGTGCCAGCCGGTTGCAAGCACATCACTGTGAAGGATCCGGCCTTCCCTTCTGAGAAAGAAACCTTGGTCTGCCTAGAGTTATGGCTATTGTGGGGCACGAAGGCTAAGAAAATGCTTCACTTGGGTAGCTATAAAGCAATGGTAGTGAAGCTAAACACATTGGGCCACGATCTCTCCATCATGAAGCTGTGCTGACACTGCCATCGGTGATGAGATGCAGGCAATGCTTTTCAACAAGAGCAACACTCGCATCACTAACTCAAACACAATATTTTATAAATCATCACTGATAGTGGGATAACCGCCATTCCCACAAATTCATCAAGCAGTCAGTCAGAGAATTTAAAAGTGTGTCTCGCTCCAGAGAGGAGCGTGTTACAGCGATTTATTGCTATATTTCGGTTATGTCTCCCTTTCACTGGTGGTCATTCATCAGGAATGACATGCATCATTTCGTGACGCTTTTTTCGCGCCTCCAGGCACGAAAAAAGGGAAGACATTCTGAGGAAACCATTATGAACAAGCAGCGATGAAAGGGCCCTCACACCCATGCCACCGTCACCCGGTGGCTTTAGGAAAACAGAGCACGGTGGGCAATATGCTTTTAAGTATATAATAATAGGAGGACTACATCAGTCATTTGTATTTGCCACACTTCCCGCTACCAGCTGGTGGCGCTATGACCATAAATGAATATTGTCATGTAAATGTGTTCAGCGGAGGACTCTTCTCAAACATGTGAAGTCTGGGCAGATCGTACATTGTATGCCCGCCGAGTTACAACAACTTTCTGTTTTATGGCGAAACATCGAACTTTGTGAGGCCACCACAGACTTCAGCAAAAATGCATGCTCTTCGCAATTTAATGTCGCAAAGACCTTAAGATTAGACTGTTCAAATATGATGTTGATCTGATAAAATCTCTAGGTGGAGTTTGTTAAAGTACGTCTGGAAATGGCAAAAACTGCAAAAATGTTGCAGAAAGTTCTAAATATCCTTCCAGCTAAGTTTTCAGATATTGCTCCCAGGGACTTTTTTGTAGGTATCGGGCTGTTCCATGTCTACCGAATTTCATACTTGTACGTGAAACGTAGCGCAGACAACACTTAATTGAAATTTTATAGGTGGCACTATCGAGCCATTTTACCACACCTGATTCTAAAAATCATATCAGATGTAAATTTTTACCTCTTCTGACGCGTGTGCAAAGTTTCATGAGTTTTTAAGCATGTTTAGGCCCTCAAAAATTTGATTAATTTTGGAGAATAATAATAACAGACTGAGCCATTCCAATAGGGTGCTCACGCCCTAATTACAAAACCTAGCGAGTCGCCTCAGTATTCTAAGGCAAAGCCTGCTCCAAAAGGGAACATATAACATGTATCCTGAGAAGGCAATATTATTAATTGATTATAAATGTGTCATTCAGTAAAAAGAAGTATAAATAGTCATAAAAAGTTGACTATTAAAATGTACTATTTTACTTAAGTTGATAGAGATGCAGTAAACAAATCTTTAGACTACAAAAAAAAAAAAAAAAAAAAAATGCTGCCTGTCTGAACAAGACCATAGTTACTTTTGAGGTCCAACTTCAGTTAAGACGCAGACTCAGAAGGTAGTTGTCTATGTAGGCAGTAGACAGCAAGGCAGCTCATAGGGTTCAGAACAGAGCAAGACTATCTGTAGGAGGAGAGCGGTTTAGTCCATCACTAATGACCCCAGAGCTGCCAACAGCGGGATTTATTGGAAATATGACAGAGTATGACTTCAAATAAACACCAGAAGATGCATTTTAAGACACCTACACCCATGGTAGTTGTGCATGCATTCACAAACTGTAGAACCACTAAGCATGGCATTTCCTTGTGTCTTCATCTGTGCACATCTCAGCAGAGATAGGGCAAGACTGAGCTGTCGGTGGAAGAGTGATGGCCATTTTGCATTGAAGAAGAAGAACACAGCATGTGCAAAGTCACGGCACTCTCATTTCCATTACCATTTATCTACACATCAATCAGATCAGCCTGAAGATTTAGAGCCCTGAGCCCTCTCTCTCTTTTCTTCCTTCTAATATATGCACAGACTGCTGCTTTTAAAATGACCAATTTGCTGTTTCCCAGTTTGTGATTGTTTCTGGTTTTATGTGTATGTACGTACACGTGTCTACAATTCAGCACAGTGACGTAACATCTAAATGCATGCGCCCCCGTGGACATATATGCTCATTATACCTGTGTGCAGATGGAGACAGCTTTCAGCCACCAGGCTGAGATGGGCATGCGTGTCCCCAGAGACAGAGCTGCCCTGCAGGGGTCCAGACAGGCAGCGCATCAAACACGGTAGCACATCAACACGGTAGCCATCTGTCCCCAGTTGCTGCACAACTGCAAACAGCTGTGTCCCATCTTGGAGACGGCCACACATCTTAATGCTGATCTGTGTATTGAGGCATTACAGGAAGACAAATACACTACATAGTATGCTGCAGATGACAGAATCACTACTGATGCACAAGAACTAGTATATGTTAACTCATTACAGATCAGTGTTTGCTATCGAAACAAGCTGAACTGAACTCACTTCAATGACGTGCTTCTCATTGCAAGTTTGGGAAGTTGGTTGGTTCATGTTGTGGTCCCAAATGCACATTATAAGAAGTGGTGAAATGGCCAAGATTATAAAGGACCAAACTCACAGGAAACGGCATGGTATAGCCAATTGTAATCGCTAATGCTGTCTACACGTGACAAATTTCCGACAGTAAACTGATGCCCAGTTCTATTTCTGACGTACTCCAAGTGTTCTCACTACTTCTGACACAAAGAACAAATGGATTTGCAACGGTCGCTTTGATCGTATCCATTGTAGACAGCCTCAAGCTGTTGCGTCCGGCGTAGCATTTAATTCAGAACTTCCATGGATGTGTAACTAAAGCCAAAAGTAAAACAATAAAACACATTACGCCACCTACACATGAAGCTTCTCCACATTGTGACTTGAGCATTAACTTGACACTCAATTGAACCATCTCGAAAGAAACGTACATGATATACATTTGTCAAGCATATGACATCTATTACCACCCTAGTCAGAAAAATGATACTTAGAGTGATGCTATGAGTAAAACACACACGCTACAAACAAAAACCCACACATTCTCACAGATTTGATGCATCTGTGGACTGAATCAAAGACAACGGAAGACATAAAATCACTTAGATTTCCTCACTCTGACTAATCAGCTGATGAAATCTGCAGTGGAGCTGACAGAGAAAACATGACCTCAGAGCAACTCTGATACCATCTTTTATGCAAAAAGCATCCTTTGAAGAGAGATGAACGATTATTAACTCCCCTTAAACTATCAGCATGCAGCGTGGGGGTGTTAACTTCTACAAAGCGAAGAAATAGCATAGATGGGCTAGAATACATACTAAACAAAAATATAATCAAGCATTTATCTCAGAAAACGATTCTGGTTTCTTACAAAAAAATTATTTAGCACTTTTGAGGAAGAAGGATTACAAAAATAAAGCGCAATTTCATTGTAAAATAATGAAATCACACGCTGATGTTTCTGATCATAAGAATCATTCATTTGGCAATTGAACCACACTGGTTGATTTATGTTTATGAGTCACTGAAAAGAACTAACTTATAAAAGTCATTCATTTGGGAGTAGGACTATACTCATAATGCTCATAATGTTGTTGAATCACTAAAAGGAATCTGCCTGTAAGATTCATTCACAGTTGGCTGTGAGTGCAGTAGGTACAGAGGTTATTAGAGTAACATCCCTGCGTCTGATGGAAGTATCGACAAGCCACGCTAACCTGTGAATTGGGAGGTGAATGGTGTCTGGAAAGTGAGTTAGCTGAATCCTTCACAACAACTTTTTACCCAGCATACTTTTCTCAGCCTCTGTCATGCTAATTACACTGTAATCCTCTGGACACACCATCACTGACACAAACACTGCTGGTAGAGGGTGTCCATAGCAACTCTTCCGTTTTCATATTCAGATCTGCTGCTTTCTGAATGTTGATGGCTCTGCTCTTGTGCTCACGCTAATACACAAAAGAAATAGGAACACAAAAAAGGCTATGAGGAATTCAGGAACATCTCGATATCTTTACCGGCACAGTGACGTGTAATCTGAACATGAAAATATTTGTACTACAACAAATATTTATATTTGTACAACTATTTGTACTACAAAAAGTATAAGAACAATGCAGAACAATCTTTGAAATGATTCTAACAAATCTTTCAATTGAACTGGAATAGTTATAGTAAGAGATCAATAACCTTGCATTACTTTCACAATGCTTCTGAAAATATCTAGACCAGTTGTGCTAAACAAGAGGGCCAGTGCACACTAGGGGGACTCATCAAACTACCAAGGGGTAGTTTAATTTATCCCCTCAACAACTGTTTGTTTCCTTTTGAAGAACCAGGGTTTCCACAGTCTCGACCTCATATATATATATACAGGAAAACCTGAATACTTATAGAAAAAATGCCAATAGAGTTAATGAATATACATTCTTCTAGTTATGTAAAATCTAAAGTATTTTATATAAAACATTCTTATCCAGTAAATCACACTGGCTGGAAAAGATTCAAAAAGAGTGGGAAGAATCATTAAATGTATTTTAATTATTTAGATTTTCATTGACAGAAACTAGGAGTGTCCAATCTCTCAAATCACAATTGGAGAAAGGACTCCCCAAAAAACCCAACACACCAGAAACTCTTTAGCATAGCAATACATTAAACACTACTAAGTATCCCACTTGTGCATCAATATTGCATAAAATAACATTATTGCTGCATTCGCAATCAAATATTTCCCTACTGTATAGTATGTGAAAAAAGGAAGCCAAAAGAATAGTATGTCCTAATACATAGGATTTCGAAAAACAGTAGGTGGAAAGTCCCCGGGTGACCTACTACTTCCGTTGAAATTCTGAAGTGAGCATTCAATGGACACTTTACTATCTTGTGAGGCTGGTAGGTCACATGACAGTAAAAAGGGCTATTCTCATTCTGTAGTAACACAAGGGCTGTCACACTCATCAACAGACAGCTACAACCTGATATGCCTGTCCTTGACCCCAGGGGGCACAGCTGCTCTTTTTTCAATACTACAATGGATAACAACAAAAGAAAAAAAGAGAAAATGTCCAATTAGAAATTGTCTCATCAATCCTAGCCTTGGGCACACAACCTGTATTTGTGTACATAGACATTTGTGTGTCTGTATGGGTGCAGTGAGCAACCTGACACAGTAGTGCGGTCAGCTCTGCCTTCTGGCTTTGTTGCCGTCACACAAAGCGGGAAAAAAATCTGAGGGCATTTGGGGGCTTTCCCCCAGCCTTAGCTTATGAACAACTGAGTGTCTTCTGTTTTTACAAATCCTCTCATGGAAAAATGATGCTAATAGACCTGAAACAGGACAACTGGTACGCCTCAACGGAAAACTGCTGATGCCAGAGAGACAACTGGAGCTGTAACACAGTTAACTAGAGTGCTGAGTCAGTGAGGGAAGTCTGGGGTTTTCGAACAACAGGCACACTGCGCCTGAAACAGTGAAGAGCGCTGGCAGATATTTGGACTTCATTAGCGCTTGTCCAGCACCTCAAACATAATATAAAGTCTCTGTATCATATTACCATATACACTCTCGAGGCAAAGCAGGAGAGAGGGTGGGAAGGAAAGAAATGAAGATAGAAAGAGGGATGACACAGAAAGTAGGTTACAGTATGTTGTTTTGGGTGGCAGTTGAAGCAGTGCTGAACTGGACCAAGTTGGCTGACATTAAAATAGTAGGTAAAAAATAGTAGGCATATGTATATGTACGTATAAGGACTTTTATTTATAGGAACTCTTATAGGGACAAGTCACCAAGGCGGTCCCCCGAGAGCTACATTTTTCAATGGCAGTTTTGGGCAGGACTATCCACTTGTTGACCAATGTCAGACGGAATATTTAAGAAACGTTTGAAAACAATGATTATGTTAGCATCACACACACTTGACCTTTAAAATCATGCCATCACTAATCAAAGACAAAAAAAAGTTAATTTATTAGGCAAATGTTAAGAATGACAGTTAATTCAATAATATTTAATGTCCAAGGCAAGAAAATTTGCTTTGTTGTCATGTGATGACTGCTAGAGTCTTACACTCTACAAAAATGTATCAGGGCTAAACTAAGCTAGCAAATAAACTTCTTTCAGAAATAAAAAGAACAAAATGTAAAGAACAATTCACCAGAAGGCGTTTTTCCAACTGGAGGAACAAACCGTACAAACAAACAACATTCACAGAAGGTTCAGCACTTAAAGGATTAGTTCACTTTAAAAGTTAAAATTTCCTGATAATTTACTCACCCTCATCTCATCCAAGATGTTCGTGTGTTTCTTTCTTCAGTCTAAAATAATTTAAGTTTTTGAGGAAAACATTCTAGAATTTTTCTTCACATAATGGACTTCAATGGCAACCAACGGGTTGAAGGTACAAATCAATGCAGTTTCAAAGGGCTTTGAATGGCTTGAGAGGCTCTGCACGATCCCAGCTGAGGAATAGGGTCTTATCTAGAGAAACCATTGGTAATTTTCAAGAAAAAAATGAACATTTATATGCAACATGCCACGGATTGCGCAATCACGTCAGAAAGCTAGACGTAGACGGAAGTACCGCCCCAAGTGAACGTGTGAAGACTAATACAAACGCCCTCTACAAAAAAAACTCCATCTCCAACTTCAAAATCGTCCGACATCATTGTTTAACCTTTTTTTGCTAAAGGATGTTTGTATTAGTCTTCACACGAGCGCTTTGTAAACACGGGGGTGGTACTTCTGCCTACGTCTAGCATGGCCTTTCCAAAATGATTGCGCAATCCGTGGTGCACTGCTGCGCAGTGTAGGTATATAAATATATTATATTATAAAGGTATATAAATGCTTTTTGCTTTATTTTTTTTTTTTTATTATCGATGGTGAAAGACTGTGAAAACTTGCATAACTCCAGATTGTCTGATGAAAGACAATTACTGACTGAGAGGACACTTTTCACAGACGAAGTCCCACTGAGTGAATCAACTGAAAATGGCCTTAATTTGCATGCATTTACCTTGCCCCGAATTTCCCCCATCTTATTCCACTTCCTGCTGAAATATCACTTAGAATTCACCAAAAATCTATTGGATTTAATGTCATTTCTCACTATAGAGTATTATATCTGTTTGATATTGTTTGAAATGTTTCAGTGCGACTGGTACACAAATCTTAAAACCACAGAAGTATACAAGAAGTTAATAAGATATTTTACTCATGACGGTGGGTGTGGCTTTTAGAGCCATTTGGTCTCTTCTTGCAGGCAAATGGGACATCGACTCAATTTAAATTCCCTTTGTTATCAGATGTTTCCATTTGAAAGAGGTTTCGGTCTGGTCTGAACTACTTAAAGCGATGTAGCAATGATTTCGGGGTGCATACTGTAATGAGGTTGGCCCGTAACACAGAGTGTCTTGACACTCTGCGTTGCATAATATTCAGAAGTCAGGTATCAACATCTTATTCTTTGCTACAGAGTATTTGATGTTGTGTATGGATTATCTTTGAATTGATTATGTAATTGGCAATATACACTTACCTGACTGTTATTAAATTGTTACATTTATGATCCTTTCTGAAATACTCTATAATTATTAACTATCTCCAGTACAGAACAGTATAATTGCAACAAAAAGTTAAAACAGAATGGTTGCTGATAGAGCATAAATAATACCTGTAAAATTATCATCCTGGTACTTCCTTCATTGATTACGTCAGTAGAACAGTAGAACAGACTAACCTCCGCCCACAAGAATACGGGAAAAAGGGGGCGTGGTCTTGTTGCTGTCCCACGTGGAGAAGAGGAAGTGTCGCGTGGAGAAAAGGAAGTGCTGCGTTTCAGTGTGTTTGTCGCCATGTCGTCGAGACGCTGTTATTTTCATCCCGGAGTCAAATCACCTTTGTTTGGCTTTCCCAGGGACGCTGTAGAGATCATTGAGCGCATAGCCGCGTACATCTCCCATTAAGAGGCGTGACCTTTCCGTACAACGTGCGCTAAGCTGCTGTCGAATCACAACACAGGAACCGCTGGCACAATCAGAACTCGTTACGTATTTCTGAAGGAGGGACTTCATAGAACAAGGAACTCATCGGCCGTTTTTAGGAGAGTGAAAACAGCGGTATACAGATAAGTACATTGTGTTAAAAATACTGTGTTTTTTTACACGCGAAACATGAACACGTTATATTGCACACTGTAAACACAATCAAAGCTTCAAAAAAACACGAAGAACGGGACCTTTAAATATAAATGACCAAACAACCAATTGGCATTCTATCTTAAATTCGAGATTATGATAAATGGAGTCAGATAAAGAATATTATAATCAAATCTATTTTGCCCAGCTGAAACACGAACACGCAGCAACCTTCAACCACAGCTCGTTACCTTCCTTGGAATGAGATTTTAGCGGGCCTTACAATGGTTTCACTAGATAAGACCCTATTCCTCAGATGGGATCGTGCAGAGCCCTTTGAAGCCCTCTGAAACTGCATTGATTTGGACCTTTAACATTATGGTTGCATTGATGGAGGCTCTGTTTATGATAATTTCATCATAAAGAACCATTCCAAACATCATCAAAATGTGAATAAAACATGGAGAGGTCTGTCAGGAGAGTCTGACTGCATGTCTGGACCCCGTTTGCTCTCAGAGCTGGGATTAGCGCTGCATTACCAGGTTTTTATCATTGGGATAATCAGCCCATAATTAAGGGGGAAATCTAATGGGATGTTAGGGGTACAACAGCCCTGTAATCCGATTACAGTGATGAGCTCATTAGCCATACCTCTATTCCCCAAAACATCAAGTGAAGTTCTGCTATTTGATTTCCAGAACAGGGAAACAATAAGGACCGCAACAAATCAATAGGCAAGCGGTAATCTGTAAATCTCATCAAACGAATCAAGCATTTTTAGTGCTGTAATTGAACGCACTAGAGAAAACTAGCACTAAAATGATTACTGATAATACATCTGTGACATCTAGGCACCGTTTCATTACCGCAATGTGTGGTGTTGTGGCTTCCAAGGCCCTTTCAGAAATGAATTGGACAATTGATGTTCACACTTGAAGCAAGGCCCTGACACACCAAAGAAAGGCACAGATAAAGAATCGGACAGAACGGGGAGGAAGGAGGATAACATGCACACAAACGAAAGCAGAAAATGAAGCTAGATAGAAAAGCAGAAGGATGAGAGGGCACAAAGGATTTATGTAGAACAATGGGACAATGGATCCAAGAGGAAGAAAAAAAGAAGAAGAGAGACGTAAACAGCATAAGACAGAAGTGAGTACTTCTCGCTTGGCTCTCAATATTGTTCGATAACTTCCAACCCCCTTCAGGAATCGGTTTCTCTTCTCGAGCTCTAACTCTACTGTCCCGCTGGAGTTTGTCAGTGGATCGGACTGATCGCTCCGTCATAAGACTGCTTGGATCAGCAGAAACACAAATGGTATAGAGACACAGGAAAGTGATTGCCACTATTCTCCACAAAACACATGAACATCCTTCCCCACATACACACTGCCTCGCTCCTGGAGAAGAGAGCCATCAGATCACAGTGCTGCATCTAATAAACGGGCTCCAACACTACCTTCACAGTGAGCAAACGTCTGCTTCTGTATTAGCATAAGAAAAAAAGATGGCCAGTTATTCTTTGCTGCACTATTTATGTAACATCATGATTAGGGATGCACCGAATGTTCGGCAACCGAAATAAGTGAAAAGACCGAATAAATTTGACCGAACAATGAGGTTTTTGATGACGCGATCAAATATAGCAACCAGTGCATGTGAGAGAGGCACGCACGCTTCTAAATGCAGCAATTCAGCACATGTCGGAAGTGTGGAAACCCTTGTTTATACTTTCGTCTGGCTACGCAAAGCGAGCCTCCGCTGACTGCGATCACGCTTGTGCGGACGCGTCTAGTATAAACAAGGCTTAAAGAAGACTTTAAAGTGTCAGAGAAAGATGCAGAAATGGCCATTTGCAGACACTGTTCTGCTGAATTGTCTAAGCACCCTCAAATGCAAGCAAGAGCACCCTCAGTTGATACTGTAATAATATATTGGCAAATGCTCCAGTGCATATTTGTGTCTGTAGAACGTCAAATGTATCCATTTACAACGTGTTTCTGCAGCAGTGGCATAGTTGTTGATCTCTTGTATGCAATGGCCAATATGTTTTAAGTTAGTTAGACTCCACTCACTGCTCAAACCGCCAGAGTTTTTATTCATTGCCGAGTTATACAGGTTTGCAAACATGTACAAACAAACAAAATTTTATTATGATTTGATTATGATACCTGTAGGCATAATAGGCCAAAGATAAGATAAGATGGCCAAATAAATTTTTTTAAATTTTTTTAAATTTATTTATATATAAGTTATATTGTGCTTTGTTTGTATAATGTCTGCTGGAATGCTAAAAATGTTCAGTGTTAAATTAATATTTTTTAAATTGTAGTTTTGTAATTTATTTATTTTTGTTTTGTAATTTATTATAAAAGCAAGACAAATTAGTAAAAAAGCTAATTCACGCAATGGTGAAAAAATAAATGGTATTCGGTATTCGGCTTCGGCCTTCGGCCAAGTGCTTTATTATTATTCGGCTTCTGTGATTTATCATCTATTAAGATGATTTATCTTGTCTGTTTAAAGGTACATTTTACCCAAACATTAAAATTCTGTCATCATTTACTCACCCTCATGTTGTCACCCTCATCTTCAGAACACAAATGAAGATATTTTGGTAACACTTTACAATAAGGTTCATTAGTTAACTACATTAGTTAACATGAACTAAGAATGAACTGCACTTATAAAGCATTTATTTATCTTTGTTAATGTTAATTTCAACCTTTACCAATGCATTATTAAAATATTGTTAACATTAGTAAATGCACAGTAAATGAACTAACATGAACAGCTGGATTTTTATTAACTAACGTTAACTAAGATTAACTAATGCTGAACAGAGGTGTTGTTCATGGTTAGTTCATGTTAACTAATACAACCTTATTGTAAAGTGTTACCGATATTTTTAACAGGAGACTGACTTGATTTACATATCCACAGCAATTTGGATGAAGATAAAGTTTGAAATTCAAACGGAATACCAAAATTGTGATTGTTTTCAAACAGGTTGCCCAAGCACTGCCTTAATCTGCCACTGGTTATGTTTGAATTATGTTTACATCAGAGTTGCAAAATTAAATTAAGCCAAAGACTGGAATATTGCAAATAACAACACAAACACTGCTTTAATTCCATGTGTTCAAAAGGTGTTTCCATCAAGCATTTTTAATTTGCTTAAAAATATTTTGATGGAAACTCTGTCATTTTTGCTATGTTGGACAATTACATGAATTACTGGTAGATGTCTCTGCATATTAATTTGGGATATGAGAAAGTAACAATGATAAACTCCACCTATAAAACTAAATCAGACCATCCTTTTAGACCAGCAATTACATAGAGTAGATGAGAAAATGCAGGTTATTTAATGTAAATAAATATAATGGAAAGTTTATAGTTTTATAACATGGAGCAAGCTTTTGTTCCTATTTGCACACCCCCTCCGGAGTCAAATACTGAGAGAGAATTAGCATTCTTCCCTCAAAAAAAAAATAATTCATGATTACATGAATTAATTCATGATTAGCTTATTCAAGGCACCATTATGGCATGGTGACATGGATTATACAAAAAAAAAAAAGGTATGAGGACTTTGCCGCATGTGCTCCAGGGTTTTTGGCACCCACTACCTCCCCTATCAGCGTGCCCCATCTCAGTCCTTCTGTCACTTGCTCTCCATCCTCCTCTGCTCCTCTTTTTCTATCCCATTGCTCAGTTGCACTCTCAGCAGCTCCCGCCCCTGCTCATGTCTCTCCTTACTTTTCCATTTGTCTTTTCAAAAGCACCGCCTACCACAGATGGGCAACCCTGGTGACCAATTAAACAACTCCTCAGGATGGCCACAGTCACAGGTTTTACCATCTGATCAGTTTGTTGAGGTGTGTTTAACATGCGTAAGTGTACGAAATGTGACATTGTGAGAAAGTGAGAATAAACAAGTTTATGATTCATTACATGTGCCAAGGTGCGTGACTAACAGCTAGTTTTGCCAATGTGTGACAGCATTACGAGTGGGTGAGGAATTGCTCTCGTAAACCAAGCGTGGGGAGAACCGAGTCTTCTCCGAAGGATTAAGGCGACAAAGGCTACAAAGGCTGCACGGTACTAATGCGGCGGCTGGTTGTAAACCACAATGGAATTGTGCGATATCCTTTAAGGCGAGCCAATAAAAAAATCCCTCTGATTAAACAACCACAAATACTATAGAGTCTGAACCAGCCTGGACATTAGAAGTACAAAAGAGTCATCAGGAGAGGTCAAATTCATTTATTTGCTAGACTGAGCAACCACCATGGACTCACGGTGGGAAATCAGCCATACGAAAAGCCAAGCTAATATAATAACTGGCTGCATAGCGTGAACAGAAACAGAAGGAAGCCATCCAAACAGGGCAAGCCTTCAGCTGGACTGTGGGGGCAAAATAAACAGGACATTGCACAGTTAAAAACCTGTATGATGACTTTTCTTCTGTGGAACATAAAATATGATGTTTAATAGAATGTCCAAATTGTAATTTCCCCAACCCAGGCTCACTGCAAAAACATGCCTGTGGTGAAATTTGTGCAAAATGATATAACGCTGTTTCTTGCACGTTTCATGCAAATTTCAAAGTGAAATGTACAATGAGTGGTACTACAGCAAAAGCACGTTCAGTTTTAACATTTTATTAACTTGGTTGGTGTACAGTTTAAAAGAAATGTCTGGTGAGAGGAGCTAAAAACTGTAATGCTCTATCGTGTTTGAAAATAGGCAAGTCCCCCCCAATAATTAGAAATGGCCAAATTGTCTCCCAAATATTTGAAATTCTTGCACTCTACTGAACTCCATTACACAGAGCTCTGTATGTTAGGATGACAAAAAGATTTAAAAGTTACATTTTTAGTCTGGTTTGCATCAGGTCTAACAGAGCTCATCAATGTCAAAATGATTGAGATGGCCAATCACAGTCTTCATACAGACCAGCGTGTTCTATTGCGCAATGCCATAGATGCCATCTTTCCGGTAAAATCACAAAACAAAATGCACACAAGCGTGTCCCTGCCCTTAATATACAATCATTAATGAACATCTTTGATTTTAATGAAGAAGAAAAAAAAAACTGGATTAGAACCCGGAACCTTTGACACGGTTTACAAAAATTCTACCACCAAAAGCAAATGTGAAATAAAAGCATTTATTGAAGCAACCATGGCATTTTGACCTGCTTCTACAAGTTATTGAGCTCTTTTATAGTGATTTTTGTTTCACAAGACCCAAGTGCAGTTCATTGCAAGTGCAATGCTGTACCAGGTAAGCCAAACAAGTTTATTACATCAGAAATACAGATATAGAGCTACATATACACTCACCTAAAGGATTATTAGGAACACCATACTAATACTGTGTTGACCCCCTTTCGCCCTCAGAACTGCCTTAATTCTATGTGGCATTGATTCAACAAGGTGCTGAAAGCATTCTTTAGAAATGTTGGCCCATATTGATAGGATAGCATCTTGCAGTTGATGGATATTTGTGACATGCACATCCAGGGCACGAAGCTCCCGTTCCACCACATCCCAAAGATGCTCTATTGGGTTGAGATCTGGTGACTGTGGGGGCCATTTTAGTACAGTGAACTCATTGTCATGTTCAAGAAACACATTTGAAATGATTCGAGCTTTGTGACATGGTGCATTATCCTGCTAGACATCAGAGGATGGGTACATGGTGGTCATAAAGGGATGGACATGGTCAGAAACAATGCTCAGGTAGGCCGTGGCATTTAAACGATGCCCAATTGGCACTAAGGGGCCTAGAGTGTGCCAAGAAAACAACCCCCACACCATTACACCACCACCACCAGCCTGCACAGTGGTAACGCCAAATTCTGACTCTACCATCTGAATGTCTCAACAGAAATCGAGACTCATCAGACCAGGCAACATTTTTCCAGTCTTCAACTGTCCAATTTTGGTGAGCTCGTGCAAATTGTAGCCTCTTTTTCCTATTTGTAGTGGAGATGAGTGGTACCCGGTGGGGTCTTCTGCTGTTGTAGCCCATGCGCCTCAAGATTGTGCGTGTTGTGGCTTCACAAATGCTTTGCTGCAGATTGTGAAATACTCAGACTGGCCCGTCTGGCACCAACAACCATGCCATGCTCAAAACTGCTTAAATCACCTTTCTTTCCCATTCTGACATTCAGTTTGGAGTTCAGGAGATTGTCTTGACCAGGACCACACCCCTAAATGCATTGAAGCAACTGCCATGTGATTGGTTGATTAGATAATTGCATTAATGAGAAATTGAACAGGTGTACCTAATAATCCTTTAGGTGAGTGTAGTGCTGGTTATGTGATGCAAATTTCTAAATGTATTGGTTTTAAAATCATACACTATGGTAAAAGTGTTTTGAGGTCATAACATATAGTATTTTGCAAGGAACTGCATGAAAAGATGTCTTTATTAATCTGCCCGTGCAATCATGGTGTGTGAAAAGCAAACAAAATTTGGTGTTTTTAACTTCAGCCAGAAACTGGAGACCGATTTAGCAAAAATCTAGGTGGAGGCACTTTTTTTGTTCACATCAATTGTTGTCAAGCTCCAAAAATGACACAAAAAACATACACTATCATAAATGCAGTTTGTACAACCATTTCACTACATTCCATACTTCTGAAATCATATGATAGCTTTGTTTGAAGAAAAAAAAAAGTTTGATAAAGAGCAGATTGGGCATTCTGCTAATTATCTCTTTTTGTGTTCCACAAAAGAAAGTAAGTGACTTCAAAAGACGTGAGGGCGAGTAAACAGTGACAGAACTTTAATTTGTGGGTGACCTATTCCTCTAATGCCCAGCCAGACTGCAGGATCATGGGTGGTACTGAGGGACACAGCAGAGTATCTGAATGGCAGGGTCTGTGAGTGAGAGGGTCTGGCCAAAAGGCAAGAAGGGGAAGGGTGTAGAGGCACACATCCAGGAGGGCAGCAGATGCAACCAATGAACACCCGCTCCATCTCAAACATAAGAAGGGTGGGCTGTACGGATAGGGTGAATGAATTTTCCCCACAGAATAGCAGGCTGGGCGGAGGAGTCTCTGAGCGAGCACAGGTGGCAGCATATGTGCACTGTACTGGTCTATTGAATATGGCTGACATAAGCTTGAGGGGATTAGCATCCACAACCTCCTTTATATGCCTAGCATAGGGGAGCAGGAGAGACATGTACATTATTCAAGGTCCCACAACTTCTGACATTGACTAGATTCAACAAAAACTGTCCTGTCATGCTTTTAAAGAAATTAAAATGTAGAGGAATATAGATGTCACATATAATGCACTAGCTTTTGATTTCCTTGAATAGAAAATAAAGTCAAAGGTTGACTGATTTTGGCTTATGCGTCAAGGTTTTGCAGGTTAGCATGGCCTAGTTAGCCTTTGCTGCCTTGGCCATATACCATTTGGTTTTAAAATACCAGCTTTCATTCAAGCTATATATAAACCGCTAATATTTCGTAATGATGTAGATGTTGGTCCAGTGCTCAAAAAAGCAGAAAATGGACTGATATTTGTCCCTGTCTGCTGTCAGGCCACTAATATTCATGTTGAAAAGCTGAAATTGGAAAGCAGTGCTGGCAGGAGTTTAGGAAAAATCATGAGCATGACATTGCTTTAATGAGTTGGATTTTAAAGACAACAGATTGTCAACTTTGCCCTGTGTTGGCACTGAAACACGACCTGTAATATACAAAAGGGAAAAAAACTTAAGCCTGAGTGGTTGAATAAGCTTTATGGGTAGGCATTTGGTTAATTAATTCATTTAATTCCCTCTCTCATATTAATTAGATTCTTTCCAGCTGAATGTAAATTGTGCCTTTTAGAAACTCTGGTCTTGGGTTGAGTGGGTTAAAACGTGCATCAAATTTAGAACTGAAATAAGATGAAAATCTCTAGACAGGTTATAAGGATATGAATATAGTTGGATTGAATGTGTACATGGTTTATTTGGATTTCAAATGCATACTCACCCAGCCCCTTTCCTCAAGAAAATGAGACAGGCTGGATTTTCAGTAAGTGTGCATAAATGCTTGGTGTGATGCAGGCAGAGAGGACGCATCTGCACTGAGTAAATGATGCACTTATCTTCAGGGCTTTGAAGAACTGGCTGGCTGGGCTGCTGATAAAGAGGGGTTTTAGAGTGTGTTGTCCTGGTTATACAGTTAAATGAGCTACAGGCTGACTGCTAAGAGTGGGAATCTGTAATACCATATTATATCGACATCTGGGTCACAATACAGCAATACTAAATATTGCGAATTTTATGTTTAGTGTGAAGTCTTCCAAAATTGGGATATTGCTTTTACTTGTTTCTCTTTCATCTGCATTGGACATCAGTGCAATTACATACAGTTTGGAATTTGGTCGAATATTGACAACTGAGTGTTTGTAGTTCAAATTGAAAAAAGTTTTCCATTCACATGCTAATTTGTTCTGAATCATGATCAAAAAAACATAACTGTAAATTAAAATAAATGTTTAAAAAAAACATGCACGCATAGATAAGTAACTATATCAAATAAATAAAAAATACACACATACTTTATTAGGTACACCTGTCTAATCTAATCAGCCAATCAAATGACAGCTCTAGTTACATTTAGGCATGTAGACATGTGCCCCGTACACACAGAGACATATTTAGCTGTATACGGAAAAAAAAATTCTCATATCGCCGCTTTGGGAGGCTGAAACTGATATTTTTTTAAAACTGGGTCCCAGAGTGGACAAATCTGAAAACAACACCCTTGCGTTGTGTGTACAGTCAATCTGTATATTTTGTGAAATTATGATGTCATCACCCCACGTCTCGACCATAGTCAGGCCCTGTCCCAAATGGCACACTTCATGTGCACTTTCGGTCTTGTGGACTTACAATGGCCCCTGCGTGCGCGTGTCTGTTAAGTCCCATTTGTCATTTTAGGTCTCAGAAGGGTGCTCGCGAGCGCCCCCTTTGAGGTCGATATGCACCCTCGATGTGCACTTCTGCCGAGCCCGCACTGGGGATGGTTACGCAGCGGACTTCTTCCCGGCAGTCAAAGCGGCATTACGTCGTGAAAGTGCGGACTCAGAGGAAGACCGTGAGGGTTTAGGGTGCCATTTGGGACAGGGCCTCAGACACAGCATTCGCATGCTCCAAGTCTTCTTCTCCATTTTTAGTGCATCATTTATTGCAGAATTACAGCAGAATTACAGAATTACAGCGCCACATACTGGGCTGGCATGTATACAACATCTTTTTGTGTCGGTTTCTGTGGTTTCATGTGTATGCAGATATTTCTTGAGACAAGGGGAAAAAAAGATTGGATGGGGAAAGCTCTGGCTTCGTGTGGATGTGGCCATGGTCAAGACGATCTGCTGAAGTTCAAACTGAGCATTAGAATGGGGAAGAAAGGTGATTTAAGTGACTTCGACCATGGCATGGTTGGTGCAAAACAGGCTGGTCTGAGTATTTCAGAAACTGCTGATACTGGGATTTTCACACGCAACCATCTCTAGGGTTTACAGAGTGATACGAAAGAGAAAATATGCAGGGAGCGGCAGTTCTGTGGGCAAAAATTGATACCAGATGCCAGAGGTCAGAGGCCAGACTAGTTGGAACTGATAGAAAGGCAACAGTAACTGAAATAAGGGAGTTCTGAATGCAAAAGGGGTCCAACCTGGTACTAGCAAGGTGTACCTAAAAAAGCGGCCAGTGAGTGTAAATAAATATACTTACTGTTTTATAAAGAAACTCATTGTGGAGTTATACATCATAACTGAAAGGGGACACAGAAACCACTGTGGCCCTTTAACGCAAATTTAAACTAATTATGCAAGACATTTTAAGTAAATCAAAAATTTCAATTCCAAATAATGAGAAAAGAGATTAACATTTTAATGAGCTGGGTGAAATGGTAATATCTTTTACTAACTCAGGGGAAAGTTGATTATTGATTCAGGGCTACAGTGCTGTTATCCATGCACCAGTGCACCTCGACAGCCTCCTTTTTATGGCTTATGTAATTATGTATTTGCATAGGTGTGCACATGCACGCACACACACAAAGCAAAGGTGAGCGTGCGATTGTGTACAAGATAATACGCGGGGATTGGTTGCAACAATAGGATGTGAATTTATAGAGGCATTACAATTTCAATGTTGCAAATAACCTGACGAGCAAAATGTCTGCGAAGGCAAGGTCACCCCAACGGCTCATTCAGGGGACGTGATCATGACAGGCTTTAATGGGCTGCTGCAGACACTAGGAGTCAGAAATGCCTGTGATGATTTATCTGATTTATAGGTATCTTATTCATCCGTTCTTCAGCTTCATTTATTGCTTCATAACTCTGCGGTGACCTGAAGGAGCAGCAGTCAGAAAGGTGAACCGTCTGGGAATAATTATAAGCTTTGGTGAGCATCATAAAAGCATGTGCGGTGATGAGCAGATAGGGAAAAGAAGCACTGATGGGCTGTATGCAAATAAGTTCACAGTGAGAAGAGAAGGGCACCTTGAGCATCTTGTACGCACACAGGAAGAAAACACAAATATATTAATTTGCGTGCAAAAAAGGGAGCTCAATCCTTCACATGGAGATCTACAGTCCTGCAGAGTTAAATTTCAACCCTTGATTAGTTGGTTGAGTATTGTTTGATTAGACTTGGAAGTAAACTCTGCGGGAATGCAGATCTTGTGCGAAAGGATGGCTGAATGCGGTGTATAGTAAAGGAACAGAATTCATTTACAAACCATATTTTTTTTATTATTCCAAAGCCTGGGGTTTAGTGGTTTAAGCAAATCAAATCTAAAGCAATGCAGCAGAGGAATGCTTTGGCCCATTCTCATTAGCAGAGAGCTTGTTATTGTTCATGTTCTTGGGCCTATGTTGGTTCCAAGTGCATTAATTCCACCACACGGTTGCAAATAGCTAAATCAGAGGCCTTTCTCCCTTGTGCACCCATTATTTGAGGAACAGCTCCATGATGCTGGATTGATCAACCAAACCCAATGGTAGTAAGAGAGCGGATAACAGAAGGTTGACTTACTGTACTCTGGCTCTTTTTCCAATCAAGCTGTTAAACTTTCTTCTCCCCTTATGCATTTTTCTTAATAGGTCTCTCAGCCACTTACTGTTCAGTCCACTTCAATCTACTGATAGCCTCCTGGCTGGTAACGGTGGAGATTGTTCAGAGCAAATTACAGCTCTAATATCTTTCAATTACTGCTAAAGCCAATCTGGCCATGCCGGAGGAGGCATCTCAGTACTTTATACCATTATGTCATTACTTCAGGAGCCCCTCCGATGGCCGAAGGGACTGTCAGGGAAAAGGAAAGAAAGAAATCTCTCCAACAGAGCAAACTGTGAAAATTGCACGTGCCAAATGAAAGTATGTGAAAAGTAGAAGAGACACAACTGAAAAGTTTTAAGGAATACTCACACCCATATAAACACACGTGACCATTTTTTCAGCACGACAGGATTTTAAATCCAAAACTAACTATGGGATTCATTTCTTGGAACATCACATATAAAACGCTTCTATTAGCTGACAGATATATCACTTTAATAGGCGTCCTGAGAAATTACACCTTTCTCTGTGACACCTAAGCATCTGTAAGAAGAAAAAGTCGAGAGAGTTGTTTTAAAAAAAATTAAAAATAAAAATTCAGAAATACTCTCTGCTCAACAATCATTGTGCATGCTCTTGGATAGACTGCATGTATGGGGGATATAATTCAAAGGCAAAGTGTGGCAGAGGTTAGCAAAACATCTGGATCACTTAAAGGGTTAGTTCACCCAAAGATGAACATTTTGTCATGAATTGCAATTGTTTGATTTTCATTTTTCAACTAACCCTTTAAAATCACCTTAAAGGGGAGCTATTATGCCAAATTTACTTTTAGATGTTGTTTGAACATAAATATGTGTTGGCAGTGCGTGTACACAACCACCCTAAAATGAATGTGACATCACATTGTGCAGGCCCTGCCCACAACTGTATCCGAGTCCGCCGTTGTCTTGAGGCCAGAGCAGCGGTATCGACAATTTCTCGTAAGCGATTGAGGTGCTTTGTTGTTGGATGTAAGAGTGGATGTAAGAGTGAACATAAAAGTTTTCATTTACTCTCGACATCTGAGCTGCTGAAGATGCAATAGATTAGTTTTGTTTTTGAAGGGAATGTACTACCCCGAATATACCTAAATTCGTTTATGTCTGTGCAAATAATTTTACACCAGACTGCTTTGTGAACGAGGGTCAATACAAAGCAGGTTTTGCTAAAAAGTTGTTACTCAAGGATGGATCAGTTCCAACTGTTCGTGATCCAGCTTGTGGTCTCTGGAGCACCTGCAGTAATGAAAAGCTGAGCACACACTTTAATACAGTTCATCGAGTTGTTTAACGGATATAAAGTTTACCAGTTTATTAAGCACCCCCGAAAAAGCATATGGTCTGTATACATTTGTCTACGGTTTGTTGTAAGGAGTGTTTGAGTAATCCGCTGTGTATGTTGATGATAATACAAGGGAGAGAGTTTATGGATAAGACTTTAATGCACACTTCTTGTACTGTGTATTAAGCTCTTTTAGTGATTTTCTGTGAGCAATGGACGCTTCATCTTTTTGTGTAATGTACAATAAACTTCATAAAATTCATCAGTGAAGTTTTGGCAATCATTCAGACGGGGTCCGCTACAACGGCTTGTGGACAAAAGCAAGATGACAACATAAGTTATAACCAGGGATGTAACTATACACGTGTAACGATACTGAACACACTATACGATATGCATTGCGAAATTTTAAGGCAAAATAAAGGAGGGTTTTTTTTACTTTTTTATTATTATTATTATTATTATTATTAAAATAATATTATTATTAGTGTATTATCAGGACCCACAAATATTCATCCATTGCATTATTATACATTATATTCAACATTATATACGGTATAGGCGTTTAATGTAGTAATGTCACTGAAACTCTGTAAATGCATTCTCTCACGCATTTCGCTCACTATGTCCTGCCTCTCCTGCTATTAATGCACATTGCGTGCGCTTCAGATGAACAACGCAATCGGTCACAGTTCTAATCGCAAGAAATTGTGTCAAAATGACTAATTCTCAAACTGTAAATGGTTAGCTCATCCACAAATTTTAATTCTGCATTTGCTCACTCTCAAGTTTTTTTCACGCATCACGCAATCATCTGAACGTCTGTGTTTACTAAAGTATGTGTGTCGTTGTAAATCTTCTCATCATATAAAGCCATCGTGTCTCTTCCGAAGACTTGGATTTGGATTAGCTAGACGCACGATTAGATAATTGTATGATACCTATATTACATTTTTGGGATCTTTTAAGTTTTAAGTCTTTTAAGTTCAGGTGAGTACATGATAACAGAATAAAATTTTTGGGGGAATTATACCTTATAAATACAGCAAGCTGAGCCTTGGATAAAACGACTCTATCGCGAATCATATCGTTTACATTAACGATACATATCGTCACATTTTTATATTGCGATATATATATTAACGATATATCGTTACCCCCCTAGTTATAACCGTAATTAATCTATTCTATCTCCATGCAGCAAATATTCTCTGGCTCTGTAGGCGAGAATACGAGCACCTGTACAGCAATTAATAGATTATCATGAAGGAACATGCTAAATCGATGACTTTAAGATAGTTAATTCCACATCAACTACATAAATTAATCAATTAACCAATGAGAAATATCCTGTTGCATTCTACATGTTGTCACTTCTTCTTGAGTCTCTCAATCATTGTCCAAATCCGGTTTGAATAAGGCTGAACACTTTTACTGACAGTTTCTGACATTTTCAGTGCGTGAGATTGTCCTCTTTTGTTGTTGCCGGTATGCCGGAGCATAAGCTCTTGAAGCTCTGCCCTCTTCTTGAAAGGGGGCCGGGAACACCAACTAGTTTGCATTTAAAGGGACACACACAAAAACTGCACATTTTTGTTCACCCCCAAAAAGTGGACATTTTAACATGCTATAAAAAAGATCTGTGGGGTATTTTATGCTAAAACTTCACATACACACTCTAGGTGACATCAGAGACTTGTTTTACATCCTGAAAAAAAAGAGGCAAAATAGGTCCCCTTTAAAAGGAACAATACACCCAAAAATTACATGAAATGCTCATTTACTCACCCTCATGTCATTCCAAACCCTCATGCCATTAGTTTTCTCTGTGGAACACTAAAAAAATATTATGACATTTTATTCCATACAATGGCAGTTCAGAGTGACCACTGGTTGTCAAGCTCCAAAAACAAGAAAAAATATAAAAAGACTAATAAAAGTGTGTGCTAAATGAGTCCTTTGAAGTCAGGACTGTGTGAGGGACCATTAATCATTGTTCACAGATAACTTTCACATCCACTGCAAACACTCAAATTATATATACACAAGATGTTTGTGTGTTTGAAAGTAAAACAGCATACGGGTTTGGAATGCACGGGTAAATAATGCCAGATAATGTTTATTGGTGAACTAATCCTTTACAGTAAAATACGTCTTTTTGCGTTAGTATAAAATTGCGTTATGGAATTATTACTTGGTTTGGGAATTTGACGGTGAAAACGAGAGCTCAAATAAGCAATTTGGTAAAGGTTGCAGGAAAAATTATGGGAGTACGGACACTAAATACTATACAAGAAATCTTTGATACGTCTATGATACAGCAGGTTAACAATATTATATTGGACCCCTCACATGTACTGTACTCTGAATATGCGTTGATGAACTCTGGAAGGAGATATAGGGTTCCTCTATGCAAGTATAATCGCTATAAACATTCATTTGTCCCGTTGTCGATAAAAGTGCTTAATGAGCAACTCTAACTATGGTAGTCATGTATTGAATAATAATTTTAAGTTTTATAGGTATTTTAATATGAATTATCATGTTTGGAGAGTAGAGTTTTTTCATGATTTGATGTATGTATGGAATGGAATGGATGTTTGTGTATGTTGATGTGCAGCAGTTCTCTCATCCAAAACAAATTTCTCCTAAGGGAGACAATAAATGGTACCTTGACCTTGACGTCCAGATGCTTCTGATATAATTCAACCAACAACAAAAAAAACACTAGATGTTCATGAAATCAGCAGAAAAAAAAAAAACCTCCAACCTCCCTCCACTCACTCCCAGCAGCCTCCCTCTTCAGTTTTCCCCTGTTGTCATCTAGAAGGTCTCTTTCTTGAACACTTTTCCTCTGGTCTCCACCACTTCTTTCTCCTATCTGGCTGGTTTTAGGGCCTTTTCGTGACTCCAGGAGAGCTTGTACAAGCAGTCTTCTAATATAAAGACTGTCTTTTCTAAGACAAGACAAGTGTGATTCTAGTTCTCCGACTTCAGTCTGGCCACATAAGCTGAACTCAGAGCACAGGCATAGAAATAGCACACATGTGGCACACACATAGTAAAAAAAATAAAGGAATAGAGAAAATGTTTCCCACTGTGACATCTCTCACCCTTCTCCTCACACAAGAAAAGACCAAACGTCTACCTAACCATGGCAGGCAAGACAATTTAGCACTTCACAACCACTCAAATCAATTTCCCTCATAGAAGTAACTGTACTGAAGTCACAGAATAATGGGAAAGGACATTTTTATTTGGCTGAAAAGAGCTTTAAAGAAAGATAACATATAAAGGAGAAACTGATTGCTTTCTTCTACGCTGATTCCCTAAAAGAGATGAGAGGAACAGCTATCTCCAGCTTTAGCTCTCCCGCTGATCTCAGCAGAACTGCATTTAAAACATGCTTCCATTACGCTACATTACCCCCGCTACAGGACTCCAAGTGAACTCTTCACCTCTTTCCTTAGCACAATCACTCCAGCACCATGTCCTCTTTATGAGGAGGAATACAGCTGACTCTGTCCTATGGTTTCATACTTTAAACAACATTACACAATGATTCATTCGGTTTTGCTAACCAACATTGAGAGGCTATGATTTTCAAGAACTGCGCATCAACTAAATACACTACCATTTAAAAGTCTGAGGTCAATAATATTTTATTATTTATTTAGTTTTTTAGAAATTCATATTTTTTTAAGGAAGGATGATCCGTGACAAAAAAAATCAATTTCAAATAAATGCTGTTTTTGATCAAATAAATGCAACAAATGTTTTTATAATTTAAACTTCATAGATCCATACAATATAGCGAAAATACCAGAAAAAGTAAAAAAGTTACTGTTGCAGAAAATTTTTGGGGAAAAATTACAAACAATTTAGATTAACATGGAAAGCATAGCAATTGTCGCAGCTGGGAAAGCTGAATGGGGCAAACATCTAGCCAAAAATACAGTAAAAGATGTAAAAGACAATACAATCCCACAAAAATGTCAATTAAAAAACACTTTGGAAACACTCAAAGAACTAGTCAAAAAAAAAAAAAAATCGTAGTCTTTTAGCTTGTAGTCAGGAAAAACCACTGTACAAAATACATTTGAGTAAACTTTCCTTTCTTATTCAAATTAGACTTGGGCTCGAAGTAACAATGTAACAACTATGCCTCCAGACAACATTATTCATTATGAGAATCATGTAGGATGTTGCTGGAGTAAACATAGACCTCACTGTATCAAACATTACACACACAGACAATACCAAATTCTCATAAAAACTAATTTCTTTCCTAGCAGGTTCATAACTTGATCCTCAACATTTTTAAATAAATTAATTAAAACTTTTATGAGAATACAGAACGTCTCTTGAAGCATCTTCTAAACATTTATAAATGTATTTTATTTGTTGTCTTTGTTATATTCTCCTGAGAACCAGATTTTTTATTTTTTTATTTTATATTATATATATATATATATATATATATATATATATATATATATATATATATATTTTATTCATGTAAAAAAAAAAAAGACATGAAATGACAAGTATAGGCAAAAACACTTTTTTTAGGGTTTTTTTAGATTTCAGGATTTTTTTTTTTTACTCAAACTTTATATTAAGATGATTCTCAACTATGTTATGAAAGATAGAATAACGGAATTAATTGATCATTTTACTTTATGCAATATGTGGGTAATATGGCCATACACTGTAAAAAAAATTTGGGGGAATTGTGAAATTGTGAAACTTGATCATTACATATTGGCCCAATAAATGAGTTCCAAATAATTATCCCCATGCAAAAAGATGAATTGTACTAATCATATCTTAAGGTCTTCACTCAAAATTAAAATTGTATATTCACTGAACATATTTAATTGTGCTCAGTCAATCTATGAAGTCGAAGTGAAAAATCCATGTTGGGTGAACAAGTCCTACGTCCGAAAAACTGTGTACGAATGCGCAAAATGCGCTTGAGGAAAACCGTTCGTGTGGAGATTTCAAATGCGGAGCGCGGGAGCGCGAGCGGAGCCGAACCAGCCGGTGCTGAAGACCGAAACAAACATTCCCAAGAGAATAGAGAGATATTCATCTCACAAGACGTTGGTGAGTATTGAGCACTCTTTTTTTTATTATTATTATTTTTAAAGACTAATGAGTTGTTGTTGTCATGGTTACACCTTCAAACATTTGGCATCTCTGAAAAGCCCTGAATGTGCTCTTTACAGGACATCCATTGAAATTACACACTTCAGCTTTACACCACACCAAGTCAAGACATCTGAACTTCATTAAACTGAAGAAGTTCTCAATACTACGTGATGGCTTCACTCTGAGATTTAGGCTGCTGTCCAGCGTTCTTTGAAAGCCAGACCAGACCGCGCTGCTCTTCACACTCTAATGAGGTATCGAGCCAAACACCAGCCTGCAACCTCTGACTCATGCTAGCACACTTCTTAGCGCAGAAGCTTGACTCCTAAATTACTAACGCCCCTCTGGACTCCCCTTGCTGTCAGAATAGGCTAGCTGACAGCTTTGAAGGAGGGTAAGCACCATAGCCCTTTACATTTACATTTTACATTTATGCATTTGGCAGACGCTTTTATCCAAAGCGACTTACATTGCATTCAAGGTACACATTTTACATTTTGTCAGTTCTTGCTTTCCCTGGGAATCGAACCCATGACCTTGGCGTTGCTTGCGCCATGCTCTACTGTTTGAGCTACAGGAAAGCCTTTATGACTCCGGCGCTGCTGCTCAACTTGTTCATGCGTTTTGTCATGATTAAGAGAGGGGAGGTCTCTCATCGGCAGCTCAAATGAGCACATGCTGGCATTCAGCGGCACTGTTAGTCTGGTTTAGCGTTTAATATCACTCTCAGTCTAATATGGAGTAGTGAGCATGTGATTATTGGGGGTGGAGGGCTCCCAGCTACACATGCTATAAAGTGCAGGCTGTTGTTTTTCTGTTTCTTGCGAGGGATGGTGCGTAGGTTGAAAAGCTCTGCTCCAGATCTTCTCACACTCTGCTGGATCAATGCTGGGAGAGACTGGGAAAGTGATGTTTCAAAACCTTGCAAATGCTAGTATTGCACATGCTGATGACACATATTGTAACCAGCATTGGGGAACGTTACCTATTACTCCCAATAAAACAAATGTTGTTACATTTTAAGGAAAGTAATGTTTCTTCACACTAGTCCAACACAGCAACACAGAACCAACCAATGGCATGTGTTTGGGGACAAGACTATCTGTTTGACTAACTATTTTAAGACTGTGGGAGCTGGGGGAGTTACCTGTTTGAAGACAATCTTATCGAAATGCAGTTTGGTAACGCTATTGCTCATCACCCTAAAGAGTAAAGACAAAAGAAATTGCTAATGGTATACTAAAATTAGTTGTGAGAATAAGAAATAGGCATATTGTGAGACAGTTTTAACTCTTTCTCCATAGTTGAATGAGATTTTCTGTCATTTTTGGCAATGCTTCCCCGCCATTGACAAGTTTTTCCAGCAATCCATGTTGTCCCTGTTATATGGTAGGGGGCACTATTACACATCTTCGGAAAGAGTACATAATCTCTGGATCCATAAACAAACAAAGCTGCAGCAGAATCAAGCGTAAAATGATTGCTTATGCACATGTAAGCAAAAGCAATCATCAAACATTTAACAGCATATCAATAAAAACTGCATAATGATACAGAATGAAATGTCAACCCAGGAAGAGGTATAGGACTATGAAGCTCTGAGGGTGTTGATGGACAATTACTCCATTTATGTTTTGATTATCGACCTGAATCTAATCCTGGCAACAAAAACATGATTTTCTCAGCTTTTTGTTTAAAATGTAGGGGTTTTTTTAATCTTCAAGTGTTGATAAAAAGAATGCACGAGCGTCTCATCGTCCTTCAGATGAGAGGCTAAAACGAGGTCCTGACTCTCTGTGGACATTAAAAATCCCAGGATGTCCTTCAATAAAGAGTAAGGGTGTGAGGTAAGGTCCTTTCACACTGGATGTGATTTTGACGCGCAGATAATTTGCGCGATGGTTTTGTCATTTGATCAGCTGTTTGTGTAATGAGTGCTTCCACACCGAACGCAAATGTGCTGTTTATTTGTTAGATTTTTTTTAACACTCGCAGCGACAGAAAAGGCTTAAACCAAATCACAAAATGTCCAGTAGATGTCATTAGCCATTCAATCAACATTAACCTTTGTCAAGCATCGCATTCTCCTGAGATTACAGCTGCAGCTGTTTGCCCACTGTAGGCTACAGACAACGATATCAAACCTTTTGAGTTAAAACTCGTTGATTTTTTTCTTAACCTAATTGTGTCCGCGACTATAGAAAGTGAATGTGTTTCTGTCAGTACATCTGTGGCACTTAAATGTTTACATTGTGACTCAACTGGAAACATAGCTGGAAACAGAGCTGCTCCGGATCGATCGGTTCCTTAAGTGCGTGGTTTGTCTCGTCAGATGCAGTGCTACTGTCTCTGGAGGAGCTCCTTAAAATTGTTCCATGGACATTTGAAAGTAAGTGCGGAACCGGCCATGATAAAGTTTTAGCTCCTGTACAAGATTAGCATACTTCCCTTCAGACTATTCTTTAAGATTGGGAGCACCCAAAACCTTCTTTTCGGTCTTTTAAATAAAATGAAAGGCTTGTCTTCACTGGATGATGAAGTGTCCGTGTTTTCTCAGCTGTCGCCGCAAATGTTTTGGAATGGTTTTGACGCAAACTATTCGCACACAAAATATTAGTTTTTCCGCTTCACTTTTTCGTTATTCATTATCCATCCATCCATCCATCCTTCCATCCTTCCATCCTTCCATCCATCCATCCATCCATCCATCCATCCATCCATCCATCCATCCATCCATCCATATACACGATTGGCTGGTGTGTGGTGGGCTTTCTGCCGCAATATGGCTGCCGTTGCATCATCCAGGTGGATGCTGAACATTGGTGGTGGTTGAGGAGATTCAAATGTTGATGCTGGCTGGTGGCAACTTAAAAAAAAAAAAAAAAACACTGGGAAATTTAAAACAATTGTCAACTATTCACAATTACATAATATAAAGCTGTAAGTAGGAGATTTAGTTACAGTTGAGAGACAAATTTTAATTACAAAAAAGAAAGTTGCAACAGTTAGATAAAAAAATTGCCAAAAAAAGGAAATAAAGTTGTAACTTTGTGATATAAAGTTGCCATTATGAGGTATAAATGACGAGAACTTAAGCCGCGCAGTTGCCAAAAATATATATATTTAAATTTTTTATTCTGAGGTGGAAACAGACTTCAGTTGAAATAACGTTACACTTTACATAAACAAAAACGTAACATGTTATACACTACCATTGAAAAGTCTGGCGTCAGTAAGCTTTTTAATGATTTGAACAGTCTTATTTGCTCATCAAGGCTGCATTTATTTGATCAAAATTACAGTAAAAACAGTAATATTGTGAAATAGTATTACAATTTAAAGTAACAGTTTTCTATTTTAATATACTTTATTATAAAATTTGATGGTAAAGCTGAATTTTCAGCATCATTACTCAGTTTTCAGTGTCACATGATCCTTCAGAAATTCAGAAAGTCTTAATATGATGATTTTCTGCTCAAGAAACATTTATTTTTATCATCAATGTTTAATATAGATGTGCTGCTTAATATTTTTGTGGAAAATATAGTGATATATTTTCAGGATTGTTTGATGAATAGACATTTCAGAAGAACAGCATTTATTTGAAATAGCAATATTTTATCATTTAAAAGACTTTTAATCAATTTAATGCAAAATTGCAGAACAAAGCATTTATTTATTTCAAAAATCTTACTGACCTCAAACCTTTGAACGGTAGAGTACATTTAAAATAAAAAAACAACTCTTATTATGATGTAAATTTAAAGAGTAACATTACTCATAGGGTCATAAAAGTATTTAGAATATATCATTTTCAATGTGTGTAATACGCTACAGTTCCACAAAACACTCATTGAAACACGGCAGCCGAAACTTTTGGAAAAGCTCCATACAAACTGTCCTCAAGGTCAACAAAACACTGATTACAGTGAAAGCGCCAGTGTTTTCAGTGATGTGAATGAAGGTTCAAAACCCTGCCAAATATGAACAAATAGATAAAGAAAGACAAGAGAAGAGAAGAGAAGAAAGATCATCTTGTTCTTGTGACACCACACATGAAGACACTGCCACTAATGACAATGCTCACAGATTAATTTCAACACTACAAGTAGAAACCTGTGGGGTAAAGTGAGTGTGTTTTACAGGTGTATCATGTTGCAGCATGTCCAGGTGTGCTGAGAGTACAGTTGTACTAAGGGATACATACTGCAATCACCCTTTTCATGAAGATGACACACCACTGACGATACGGCTACTGACTGCAGCTCGCATCCTGATTTCAGCCTGACTCACCACTGACTCTATTCTTTCTGGCTTTCTCTCGTCCCTTTACTCTCCTCTTCTCACATTTCAGGTTGTTCGAGGTAGTCTGGTGCCAGGGGCCTGAATCACGTCAGGTTATAGAGGAGAAGACCTTCTTTGTCCCTACAATTGCTCACGTAGCACTTTTGAACAACAACAGCACATGAAAGAGTATAAAACTGACTCTTTCTAAGCCCTGACCTTGAAATGTTACTGAGCAATTCTACCTTAACAACTGTCTCCCATATATTAAGACAAGATTTTGCTTTTTTTTTTTTTTGTGCAAGTCTATGGAGGCAGGGCCATCCCAAGCCAAGCATGGAGCGGAGCCCAGAGCGAGTTAGCAGAAGAACACCTACTTCTGCTCCATCTTTTTAATACTGTTAAATGTTAATTCATTTAAGTATAAAGTCAAGTCACAGTACTAAAGGTGATGGTAACTAAGGTCTAATTGCTAACATGCTGTAAATGCTATGAAATGTGATTTCTTTGAGTAGCATTTACCTTGATTTTAATCGTTTTTAAATCACGTTACTGTGTAATTTAACTTATTATAGAAAAAAATGCAGATCAAAATGCACACATTAGAATAATTTCACTAATTTATAAGCATATTTTAATGGGATGAAAAACAAAAAAATGTATACATTTCCAATTCATTCTCTCCACTTTAGCCATGTCCATTTAATCTCTCACTATCTCTCTAGTGCTGTGCTATGCTTTCTCTACACATTCTCATAAATTCAAATGTTTGAAATGTTTCACTATTAAACTTTAGACACTAGTATAAATCCAGACATTGTTTTGACACACTTCAGGACTGAGCTCCATCTCGAAGGACAGCTGATTTGGGCTTTAGAGGAGAGCAGATAAGGAGGGATATGTTGGCATGCACACCCAGTGGAAACTTCAGAGGAATGTATAACACCCTACATGCATATCAGCTCAGCTCTGCAGCAAATGAGCCTCAGATACAGTCCAGACCACAGCTGTCTGCAGCAAGATTCTGTGTGTTTCTAAACACCTGGGGATGAAACAGCTGAAAATATCCACAGAAGTTAGTAAAAACCTCTTTTGGGAACATTCTAGCATAGAAAAAAGAGAGAAATGTCTTTTTCCATATCTTAAATTTGGCATGAAATGGAAGTTGCGATAATCTTTTCTTCCCTATTCTGACGTACATCAGAGTGAAACAACTTTTTAAACGTAAAATGTAAGGTGGGGCTTGATTTTGTCCAACGGGAATTGGATGATTGGGGTTTTACTATTGCTGTGAAGTCATGTGAACAGGTTGATCCCGCCCTCGTGACAGTAAACACGTCATCAAAGAAGAGAAGAGATGTTGCTGCAAGATGGAGGGGGAAGTTATTTTGATTAAAGATTACGAGGGAACATGAAAAAAAAAATTATGCACAGCAGCACAGGGATAAAATCTTGTAATAAAAAAAAAGAATTGTCCATTTTTATTTCATGGTGACTTTAAAAATGCCACAATAAATATTAAAAGGAAGGAAGTCGGCCATTTATATTCATAATTATGTTTTATATTGTATCGCTGTGTATTTCTCTAATGTATATAATGATATTTAAATGATAATATATTATGCACCCCTGTGGAGTCCAAGACACATTTCCCTTTAGGAACAATAAAGTTTCAATTCAATTTCAGTTATAATTGGTTTTAGTGAGAACAACAGATTTCAGTGGAACACATTTACCAATTAAGCCAAGTAAATGTGTATGTGTGTGACAGCTCAATGTCACTGAATGATACAGTGAACCCTGATTCTGCAAAGCAGAGCATGCCCACATGATGATGAAAACATGCGCACACACAATATAAGAGACCTATAGAAGCCTAAGATCATAGACACACCACAAGAGAGATAAAAATTCAAGGTTAAAATGAAAACGTTAAGGTCATGTGTGCACACACAAACACACCTTTGGTGTTTGGTCACTATGGCTGCGTTTAGACTGCAAAGCGGTGTACATTTATGACCCACTGAGACGTACTTGGTTGTCTTCAAATGGTTTACATCACTCTATCGAATACAACCTCAACCTACATGTCGTCAAACCATTACAGGTTTGCAATTGAGTCTGAAAAGGAGAAGAATAAAGCGACTTCATAGAGCATATATCTAGAGTACTCCTGTATATAGTTATTCAGAATACACTAAGAAACACTCATTCTTCACCCACTATTCTCTTTTGAAAATATTGGAGATGCTAACTCATACCATTCATTACACTGTTTTTGCTAATTCTGTGCAGTATTTTAAATTTGAAATCTCATTTATGTTAAAATGTGTGCGCACAACCAGCCTTGAGCGTATCACAAAACTGAAAAAGAGTGACTTACGGTTCTTTCACACGTTTAATTTGGTTATACCAATATATATATATATATATATATTTTTTTTTTTATGAAATCTCAAATCGCTGCATTTACATGCATGACATCTCGGAGGCTTAAACGTACTTTGTTTGGACATGCAGAGACATGTAAATCTCTTACAGTGGATATTAATTATAGAAAATTTGTGAAATGAGTAGATAAGAATACCATTATGAAAGTGGCCCACAAAAAAAAAAAAAAAAAAAAAAGTGTTTTTGTAGTTTTGCACAAAATCTGGTCTGTGCCAGATAACGGTAAATGGAAATTGGTTGACAGTGCACAGTAAATACAGCCTATTTTACTAAAGAGGAACAAGATTTCAGCCTGAACACTTAAAGCCGTAAAATGTTTCAACTAACATAAATAAATTGAACCCAAAACAAAAACAACATGGTGCCAAACACCCAGTAGTGATTGTATCGCTCATGTTTGAACAGAGTTGTATCACTGGGGACGGGGCTAAAAAAAAAGCACCATGCTAGCGAAGAGAAGCAACCATTTCAAATGTAAAACTACAAAACTCAAAATGCTCTTCAGAAGCAAACTGTTAAATAAATCATTGCAGCTGAGTGAAGCAGATTAAAAGAGGATGTTTTGACTGTTTGCTTGAACCATTTTTCTTTGGCAGGAATGAGAAGAGCTTCCTTTCTGCCCACTAATGTCAGAAGCAGCAAAACGCCAAGGGAATGCACGTAGATAGCCGTTTATTAAGGAGAAATGAACTCTATCATCTTATTTCATCATTCCATCATGCAGAGAGAGACCAGATATAGCCAGGTACAATAAACACCAGAGACTACAGGGACACAGCTTTTAAAAGTCAGAGTACAAATGGAGAAGAGGTAATAAGCCTGCTCATATCACAGAGATGCAGTTGACAACACTAGAAGAGCAAATCTCAAAGAAATATGCTTGGGTCACATTTCACATAATTTCAAAAGAAATTATAGAAAGGCCTATTTTCATGACATTAAAATTCTTTGATTGCAACATTATTTTCAATAAATAAGCACATTTATCCACCAAATTTTAATTACTTTAGCTTAGCTTTTGAGTTTTGCAGAAAAAAATTCCCCACTACTCCCAGAATGATTTTTATTCTTTAATGAATAAACCACAACACTATAAAATTTAAATTTTAGAAAGTACAAGAAATTTAATTTTGTCTAAATGCCTGAATATAAATATTTAATTGTTATCATTTCCTTTCTTGCCTACAGCAGTAATCGGGTAGGAAAGTTTAATGGATGGGATGGGATGTGGATGGGTGGATGCATTCTTATTGCAATACTAAGATTTTTATTTTAAAGCACAAATGTTACTGTGTCTAAATACTTAAAGGGTTAATTAAGCAATTAGCATTAAGGTTTGTATCAGTAGAAACCTGGTAGTATATTCGAATGATTATTCTTCCCCCCTCATACCCCCCTGAGAGGAGAGATTTATGGGTTTTATGTCTGGAAAAAAGCCTCCGATGACGCAAATATCGTCATTTTGCGCCATAGAGGCTTTTTTGGCCAGAGGCTAGAGACTACAGCCAGTAGTAGGAGTTAGTTCTGCATGTTTTCAACTCGCCCACAGTGGAGAGATCTCACTCACAGAATGTAAATGCGCACGGCCGCTCGGGCATTCACAACAGAATGAAGCAAAGAGAGGGTCCTCAATGAATTCCTATGAAAGCTAAGCTTCCATAGGCATGAAATGAAAACACGCCAGACTGGACACGCGCTGTGAATGACTCTGTGGTCATTTAGCTTTGAAACCAAATCTTCCGCGATCATCTTGTCTGTCAGCTTCTCACTCTCTGATAAATGAAATCTGACTCCTGCTGCGTTTGTGCTGCGACTCTCGTTCGGCTCATGCCTCATGCTGTATTGAGCAGACACAATCAGTTTTTAATTGTAGTATCTGTTCTCTAACTGAACTAAATGATTTTATTACTATAAAAATCAAAACGACAGAGAGGTTGTGCAGCGGTAGGCAAGAGATGTAAACGGTAGGCGTGGCTTTGGGAGTGGCCTCGTAGGGCAGCAAAGCAAGTGCATTCTGGTAGTTGTTGCATTTCATCCATATGAGCCAAAAATACATTTTCTGGATTTTCTCAGTCTAGAAGGCACCAACTTCTAAAATAATTTCACATTTCTACAACATAAATGACCCAATTTAAATACACATTCATCTTTCCAACAGTGAAGTACCCCTTTAAGCCTGGGACAAACCAAGCCAACTTCAAAGAACTAGCTCAGATGAAAATTCGTCATTCAACAGGAGAAACCGAAACAAGGATATACGAGACATACACAGATATACAAAATGTAAACAAAGAAGTGCTTGCTTACCATTTTGAATATCAGTTATGCTGATAACTTTCTTAATTTTAAGTGGCTCATGTTGTTATGAAAATATTCACGTTTTGGAATGCTCAGGTAGGATAACATAACATTAGATCAGTCTTCTGTCTGTGGCTGTACCGTCTTGACTTGCTCTCTTTCATCTTTTTCGCTTTAATTCTTGTGTACGGACTCGTTCACTAAACTGAACATCCAATCAGAGTTATCTCTCTCTTTCACTGACAGCCCTGATGCTGATTCAACATGCTGAATCGGACAAACTGCCACCGACATGAGCCCGACGTGTGGAACACCCCAAAAAAAACTAGCCCGAAAGACACTCTCCGACGGCCCGGTAAATATAAATATTTTATTATTTGCATTTTTATAATGAAAAGCAGCTGATTTCTGCATTATACTAATAATAATTAAACATTTAAAACATTTTATGAACTGCCTGTGAAGTGTAGCATAATTATTTTGTTATTTTGATTTTAGGGTGAATATGATCTGAAACCGGTTCACTGATTTACCCAGAATTGCCTGTGGCTATGTATATAAACTGGCTTTCACTGTAATTAGAGAAATTAAGGGGTGAAAAAAATTAACAATTGAGAAAGAGGAGGAAAGAGAGGGCTGAGTGATTTTTAAATGACAGCACGCGTACAGATACCAGGCGGTGAGGAATTGAAAAGAATGCAAAAGGAGATGGTGGGGGAGTCCTGTTATGCGAGCAAGGCCACAGGGAAATGGGTTAAGAGGTTAGAGACACACAAAGGCTCCAGTGAGTATTTGTGCTTCCTCCCCTCACCTCATGTACAGTGCCTAAAAATACAACCTACAATGAGCACAGCCATTACTCCTGTCAGCAGCTGGGAGCAGTCCAGTCATGGCCTACATTCAGCTCACACATTCCTAACCCAGTTATGAAGCATACTGATCATTCATTAATCTATAACACATGCTAATTATTACACAGGACAAGGATGTATATATGGCATCACATTTGCCATTGCCAGCTTCCACAGCTTCTATCCACCACATGCGTCATTTAGCTTAAAGCACACAGAAACCACTTCAGAACAGTCTGTGTCGCCCTAAAAACACTAACTAACACTTGCGTATGGCTGACACTTTTGATTAGCCGAGTTATACCTGTCAATGACTAGAAAATCCCTGAAGGTCAAACATATGCTTTTCAGTGGATTTGTTCTAAATTCTAGCGAGCTTGCTAACAGTATTTTTAGGCACTTCTAATCTAAGGCTTTTCTAAGCAGTGGGTATCAAAACGGTGTTGCCTTACATACCTCAGTTTGGCCAAAACAAATAAAAAGACAATAGCATGTTTCATTTTGCAATCCCAGTCGCACTGCATTAAAAAGATTAAGTAGCACACAAATATTAGGTGAAATATTCCAATATTAAAGGGGAATCGTGTAATGTTGCGGCAAATTGCAAAAATTAAGACATTTAGAACACTCGAAAACCATATCAATTACATTTTACAGAAATACTAGCACACTAGCATACACAGTTAATCTTCAAAATAATATTTTACGTTAGTGTCCCCTCCAAACGCATTAAACCCAAAGGCCGCCCCTCAGACGATCCTAAAAATTGTATTGGTCATGGTGACAGCTGACTGCATGAATTATGCCGGGCAGGGTTTGCGGTAAACTGGTTTGGGGTACAAAAAAAAAAGAAGAGAAAACTATGTACACTTTATGCACTTACAAGTACTGTAAATTGCGTTGCTAGCTTAGCAACATGCTAATGTAAACTTATTTGTGATTATTAATTAAGTCTCTCTTTTCACATAGGTAGCTTCTCTGAGTGGACAGCAGCTCGCTGTGTTTTGGAGCAATGCCATCGTTATCTATTTTTGCCAGAGCTTGTGAACTTATCTACAGGTTTTACTTCTGACCTTAGATTTTCTTTCCTGGTGCACTGTGAGAATTTCAGGATGTGAGGAAAGATTGAAGAGCAGATGCAAAGGTCACTGCTGCCTGACACATAAACACTGTTTCAGTCTCTAAAACACGCTAACAGTTCCATTTCATGCTGTTCCAAGAGATTCAATTTAGATTAACACCGCATTTCATTAGGAATATGAAATCCTGCGGTATTAGTGGCACAGAATTGTATAACAGTATGTTTTACTTCTAACATTAGCAATATGCTCTGCAGTTGTGCTAGTCTCTGCAATATGAATTCTGTTGTAATGGACAATCAACTTAGTATACAGTAGGGGTGGCACGGTTCACAAAACCCACGGTTCGGTTCATATCACAGTTTTAGGGTCACGGTTTTTCGGTTCTGTACGGTTCTTGTTGTTGTTGTTTTTTTATCGTTAACACTCAAGAAATTTACTTCAGCATATGATATATAGCTTAATCATCCACAATTAGGATACAGTATTAAAAAATTGTTATATCATGTAGAAGTTGTTTCTTAACTGGCTGTCTACAGAGTCCGACACATTGGCGTAACATTTTTCATGTTAATCATGTCAATTTTGATCAGAACAATGCACTGTGGCTTTAATGCAGCTGACCTGATTAACAAATTTCACCATAAAGTGTTCCGTGTGTTTCACAATCACCATATGACATCCAGCGCTGTGAAAAGAAAAAAAAATACACGAAAACACAACACTGCCAGAAGTTTTTGCCCAAACTTCAAAGGCATGTTTAAATGATTAAAACTAGAAGCATCTTAACTTTTAAATGTTACATTTATCATGTGAACTACTTATATACAGCATGTTATATGCATGTGTGTATGAGACAGAGGGGAACACGGTCGCATTTGCAGCAGATATATGCTGCCCATCATAAATCAAAGCATGAGACAGACAGGGGTCGGAGGAGAACACCGGAAATTGTGACAGAATGGACAATATTTGTCTGTATTTGCAATACACGAGCCGCGGTTCAGCTGCGCGAGACAAACACCGCCAGTGTGTGAATGCACGCGTGCGCGTATATGCACTGCATCTGCCCTGCCAGCTATATGTCACTGGCGCATCCTCCAACTCCGGGCATAAGCCTTCCTTATCTCTCTCACTTGCATTTCTACACGTGACGTGACCTGCAGCACTCCACTTTTACTTTATTTTACTGTATGTCCACATACACACACACACCTCTTATTTCACGCGAAAAGGACACCCACTGTCTGAGGTAACATATGGGCACGAGGATACATTGCGTATGCGTCGAAACCATGCGACGCACACGCTCCTAACCGAGACAAGCGAACCGAACGGTTTCATTTTTTTGTAGAGATCATTAAGCGCATATATATCTCCCGTTAAGAGGCGTGACATTTCCACGTGCGCTAAGCTGCTGTCGAATCACACCACAGGAACCGGGCTACGTTCGCTAAGCTGCTGTCAAATCACAACACGGGAAGCGCTGGCACAATCAGAACTCGTTACGCATTTCTGAAGGAGGGACTTCATAGAACACGGAACATCAGCCCGTTTTTAGGACAGTGAAAACAGCGGTATACAGATAAGTAAATTGTGTGAAAAATACTGTGTTTTTTTACAAGCGAAACATGAACACATGTTATATTGCACACTGTAAACACAATCAAAGCTTCAAACAGACACGAAGAACGGGACCTTTAAGAGTATTCCAAAAACAAAAATTAAAAGGTACACAATGGTTTTTTGACACACGTCTCGTCATTTCCGTAAATAGAGAAAAGTTGCTCCGGCTACTTTGACACAAGAATGGTGTGGGAGTGGCATAGGTTAGTTGTCACAATGAGCGAGAAAGGTTGACATGGAGCATGTTAAATCTTAAAAATCACCCGTTTAAAAAAAAAAAAAAGCAGGAGAGAAAGTCTGCTGCTGAGACAACGTGACAGAGCTTGGTTATGATCATTTTTGCTAAATCTGAAATAAAGAAAATATTTGGAGATTTTTTTCAAGAATTGAACTGAAGACAAATTCCTAAGAATCTTCCTAAGAAATGTCTTAGGATCTTTCTTTGCAGCCACTGAGCTGCAAATGTCACGTGACTGCACCTCGACCCTGTGTTTAGCACAGGTTTGATATAATTGGAGACAATGACTAACAAGGAGTTATTTTTCAACCAGGGAATAGCACTCTAGTTAAAAAGGAGCACTTCCATGAGGTTTGTTGGCACGCAGGATGATGGCGTGTTTAAATAAGCACAGATATCTCGGAAATGTGATGTTGAGCAACATGCCTGTCCCTAAACAGGTGGCTCTCAGTGTGATGCTCTCCAGCCCACACCAAACACGACTCATGACTCACCGATCCCATATTAAAACTGTTCCCGCTGGTCCACATGTCCATTTGTGCAGCCTCTCAAGACATGCAGTGCATATTAGCCTATGCAGCAACGCCTGGCACTGACAACTCAGCCCACACGGTTAGTCACAATCAACAGCCGAACTGTTAACAATGAGTATTTTGTAATATGTTACGGTCACTCACATGCCCATGTGACTATGCTAACAAATGGATGAGACATCAGCGGTATGCATGAGTGAGCAGAGCCTGAAGGATAAAGTTTAATTACAATTATAATTAAGAGGACTATTGATACTGATATCATGGTGGCAGGTGGCAAGGCAGCATTACAAGCCTGTGCCCTACTTAATAATACGGTGGGCTGGCACACAGATGGACTGGCATTCTGTCAGGTAGCTTCTCTATTACTCCACCAGAACAGTGACTGATTTGTGCAGCATAAATCCACTCAGGCATTAAAAGTCCACCAATTAGTGCAGATCCATTAATATGAGCAGTGACGAGTTGGAGAGGATTCAGGCTGACGGCTCCAAAAAAAAAAGCTGCATTTCAAATGTCACTTTAAAAAAAAACAAGATCCCAAACGTGACTTTTCAAGCATATCCAAGACAGCACTGCCAGAATTCTCTGGAGATAAACTGTAAAATCAGTTTCAAAGTTATAAATAAGTAGTACTATTCAGATGAGATTTGTTTAATAAACAATGCTTTAGTCACAGTTTTTAATTAGGCTGCACCAATATTAAAATTCTGGGTGAAACCGATAAGCTGATATTATTTTATCCAAGTTTTGTCTAAAAAAAAATTAACAACTGTGTCTAATAAGTAAAAAATTTAAATTAAAATGAATCACTTGTAAATGCTACAAATTAAATGTAGGCATCATAAGAAAAATGGATAGATTTGCTAAAGATTTAACAGCATTATTACATTTTGTTTTAAAATATTAACATCAAGTTAGATGATGGTAAAGGTCATCTAAATGTAAAATTAGGGGGAATGAGCATGAACAATTAAATACACAACAATAAGCAAATATACAACAAATAATTAAAAAAAAATCTTGGTAAATATTAAATAACCAATATTGTACCCATAATCGTGTATCATTTCATGACAAATTCAGATGGGACTGAAACCTTGGTCGTCTCTGATTGATATAATTCTCTTTTTAATCTTTTATTGATTTAATTCTGTTTTTAAATTGGATGGGGTGTTTGAATTACCAACCATTTTATGCAGAAAGCAGGCGAAAAAGGTTTGAAACCCAATGACAATACCGTAACTAGGCCTGTAACCATCTCGTAGAGCTGACAGACAGCTTTAGTTATGGTTTATAATGAAAGGTCAAAATAAATGAAAAGTTGTGAGGGGGAAAAAAAATTATAATAATATCTTGCAAATCCCAGACATTGCTATCTGGATGGAATTTGATTTTTCAGAGGACCCCCCAGTTATCTGAAAAACTGTAGGTAATCTCCTCTGTAATTTGCACCAAGGTTGTTAAAGAAAATCACAGACGAGACTAAAAGAAATCACAAAGTACGCATTTACCTAACCTCCTGCGGGAAAACCTGTCCAATCTGAACAAGGCTCATAAATGCAAAAACACAGAGCTTTTTGGAAGCATACTATATTATAAATCAGGGTTAAGTGAGAGTTCAGAGGAGGCTCACCGGTGAAGTTGGTACGGGCGCTGTAGGAGCCCAGGTAGCGGCTGTCTGTGTTTGGGGTGTAGCACTCGAACATGCCCTGGTCGGTGGCCTGCAGCTTGGTGATGTGCAGGAGCACCGAGTCTCCGCTCAGCCTCTCGATGTAGATCTCCTTGCTGTTGACACGCTGGGCATACAAGGCGTAGGCGTAGTTGTGCTGGGACGTGCTCACGATACGGATCTCTCGATCGGGAACGGTGTAAAGGTACATGGACCACTCAAAGTCTTGCTCCACTCCTTCCTTGTAGCCGGTCACATTACACCAGATGGTGATGTGAGATCCTTCCGTTCGAATCAAGGGCCCCGGCTGAACTGAGACCTGCCGCTGGGCCGAGCAAGAGCCCGCTGTAAGAGACAGAAGGAAGGGTCAGTAGTGGTCAAATTTGACTACATTCAATATATAAAACTCTCAATATTTAAATTTTATATGAAATGAATAATAAAAAGGTGTTTTTGTCATCAGATAAACCATTAAATTATCCAAACAGCTGTTTAAAGTAAGAACTAAACCAGTCAAAAATGTTGTTATAATGTTGATAAGTCCACTCCTGTCCAATAAGAACATTTTCAAGCTTTTGAATGCTTGAAGTGTGTGTGCGATTGTGTGTGTTTTGCAGAGTGTGAAGAACCATCGGCTCTTCAAGAAATCAAGTGGCCTTCAGCCAAGAGACCCATTACAGACTAAACACAGCCACTCAATAGAATCACACTGAACTACAGACCTTTGAAGAAACACACACTGTATATGTCTGCTATCAAAAAAAAACTCACTGTAAATGCTACAATTAAGACAAACAGCACATAATGAGTTTACATATAAACACTCAGCTCAAGTATCATATATATGTGCCCAAACAGACTTGATATTTTTATTTTTATCTAGCCCTAACCGGTCTTTAATACCAAAGATACAACACTTCATCTAAAATGTACTGTTCAGTAGGTTTGTGTGGATAGGGAACCGTTGTGGGAAATAATGTTGTCAAGTTGGACAGACATTGAAACGCAAGACCTCCATGCAAGCAGATAAAGAAATCAGTCAACTGATTATTGAAACTAAAGATTAATCATTTTATTTATGACAAAATAACTATAGCCTCCTTTGGAAACAAACAATACACAGGACCAAAAACAAATCACATAAAAAGACAAAAAGACCAAAGACAGATCCCATATATTATAAAGTAAAGTTGTAATAGCATTTTGGTGCAGATGAGTGTATGGTAGCGAAATGTGAATAGCAGATGTAGAATATATTCACTAGAAAACAGTCATCTGGCAATTTTAATGCAATTCAATGGGTTTAATGTGTGAAAGTGGCAATTATTCATCTGTGTGTGTGTCTAAAGTTGTTATTTTCCTACATTATAATATAAAATAATATAAAATATTTGGAATGCAGTTAATGCACATCCTTTGCACATTCATTTATATTCCCATAACTCCTGAAAAACTCCAATAAATACATTTGAAATGATCTGAACAAAAACAATAATCAGTCATAAAGAAATTACGTTTTTTGAGGAAAACATTCCAGAATTTTCAATTTCAACCAAAGGGTTGAAGGTCCAAATCAATGCAGTTTCAAAGGGCTTTGAATGGCTTCAAAGGGCTCTGCACGATCCCAGCTGAGGAATAGGGTCTTATCTAGCGAAATCATTGGTAATTTCCAAAAAACATAAAAAAATGTATATACTTTTTAACCTAAATTGCTCATCTTGCACTGCTCTGCGACCCACCACGGATTGCATAATCACGTCGAAAAGGTTACACTAGACGTAGGCGGAAGTACCGCCCCCAACGAATGTGCGAAGACTAATACAAACGCTCTTTACCAAAAGAAAATAAAATTAATTAAAATTGTCAGACATCGTTGTTTAACCTTTTTTTGCTAAAGGATGTTTGTATTAGTCTTCGCACGTGCGCTTTGTAAACACGGGGGCAGTACTTCTGCCTACGTGACCTTTCCGAAGTGAGCAGCTGACTGATGGTTTCGCTAGATAAGACCTAATTCCTCGTCAGGGATCGTGCAGAGCCCTCTGAAGCCCTTTCAAACTGCATTGATTTGGACCTTCAACCAATGGTTGCCATAGAAGTGCATTATGTGGAGAAATATCCTGGAATGTTTTCCTCAAAAAACTTAATTTCTTTTCGACTGAAGAAAGAAAGACAAATGAAAACAGTAAAAGTGCTACATTAAAAGCATGTTAATTGGTAACTGTAAATTGCATTACAATATGTATGCTACTAATTGGTTACCTTACCATAATTATGGTTAAACATTGGATTAGATGTAATTTCACTATAAAATACTATCAAATTTGTTTATGGATATGATTTTATTTTATTTAAATGGTTGCATTTCTTCTTTGATTCTTCTTTCTATTTAGTTAATGTTAATTGTATTATTTTAGTGTTGTGTGCTACCCTGTTGGTGTTTTGTTCATGGGACACACAAGTGGCATTACTTCCTTTGCTTTTCAGAAGTTTTGCAGCATCTGCATCTCTGGGACAATGACTACACCTCTGAGAATAATAAATGTTCCGTACAGAGTGAATGATGGAAACCTGTATGTTAACGTTGTCCGAGTTTGACAAAAACGGAGGATAAAGGAAGACAAGTGTGAACAGTTGGAGTTGAGGGAACAGCAAGAAAGTCATTCCTCGGATGTCATTGTCCAATCTGTAACAGAAAAAAAGACGCAGCCCATCTGCTAGCGCGTCCCGTCTGGTACGGGTCTGTGACAATGAGTGAACGTGTGTGGGTGAACGCTCCCCATGCCTCAGAAGAGATGTCAGTGATTTAATTACTTCTAAAAATGCACACACATCTGCATCTCTAAGCCATCCTGTAGTGAACCAAAAGTGACTTTTACCACTTTCTTTATCCATTTCCTTCCCTCTCGTAACCCTTGTACGCCCACACACGCCTGTGCTTTACTCATACCAGCCGCCTACACTCACAGACACCAATGAAACCGCATCCAAGTGCTCCGTCAGTACGGACAGCCCTATAGAACAGCTCCAGACAGGACTGTGTGCTGCACTATTGCACAACCATGCACATGGGAATTTATACTTCCCAAGGTGATCTGATGTTTGTCATGCCATGCCTTGTGTTTCTCTAACTCCATGATATCTGGCTGTGTGTGTGAGTACAATGTTACGCTCTGCCAACCTGGCTCCCCATAAACATCATGTACAATATATTGTTCTCTATTCAGTCAGAGATACAGCTCAACAATAGAGTCAAACTAGTCTTACAGAGATAGGCGTGACTTCTGGACCACATTGGCATATTGCAAGTCCAGAAACGCATACATAGATGAGTAGGAGTCGTCTGATGATATGTAAAGCAACTAATTATAATGTATGTACAAATGTGGGGGAGGGAGGAAAACCACTATTTAAAGTATTTAATCTGAAATATTAGCAACATTATGATTATAATGCACATTATGAATATAATTTATATTATATTACATTATATTACACTACATTACATTACATTACATTGGCCATGTAAACATGTATATGGTTGTACTTAAAAATATATCTATAACTAATTGCCTCAAATAAAATTGCCTCAACACCTTTTAAAGATTTGCCGTTCTACCGTTTAGGATAAGTAAACAAAAAGAATACATATTTTATTTTAATATTTTTTGAAACTATTTTTTACTGAAAACTTTTTTCAGTAATTATACATTATAGAAATAGTTATTTTGAATTTTCTACTCGAAGAATTCATTCATGTTTTCACAAAAACATTAAGCAGCACAACTGTTTTCAACATTGATAATAATCAGAAATGTTTCTTGAGCATCAAATCAGCATATTAGAATGATTTCTGAAGGATCATTTGAAACTGAAGACTGGGGTAATGATGCTGAACAATCAGGAATAAATTACATTACAAAACCTTATTTTAAAATGTAATAATATTTCATAAGATCCTGTTTTACTGTATTTTTTATCAAATAAATGCAGCCTGTCAGCATAAGATACCTCTTTCAAACATAACATCTTAGAGACCCTAAACTTTTAATATACAACGGAAGTCTATATTATTATTGTGGCGAGCAGCGAGGCTGAGGGACCGTGAGAGCGAGATGAGGCCACGGTCATTAGTGATGATGAGCGCCAGCTGCGTGCCGTCTGCCTCGGTCTCACGGAGGAGTGACGGAAGTATAAAGGAGGAGTGACGACAGTGAAGGACGAGAGAGGACCAGGCCTGGATTATAAATTGTGTTTTATTTATGTTTTGTTTATGTATGTGCGCAGCAGTCGTCCGTGAGGGGCTGCCGCTTTTACTTTCATTTTGTGTTCCTTTATTTTATTAAAGTGTGTTGAACGTTCACCAGTTCCCGCCTCCTTCTTCCCACACAAACTAACTTTTCTACAATTATTATTTATTGTATTTAAATGTTCAGTTATTTTTGTCATAAGAAAAAGTTATTAAACCTGTTATAGTATGACAACACTTTTTTTGCAACTTATTTCGATATCGCGTGATAATATCGTATACCGTGATAAAAGCTTCAGCAATTAATCGCAACATGGAAATTTGACACCGTCACATGCCGAACCTACAGTATAAAAGAACTATGCAATTCAGTCTTCATAAGTTACATAGCAACCAACCAATCACCGGCAAGATTAAGTCTCTAGGTATTCTGTCAAACAGACTCTCTTTCCCATCTCTGTCTTGTTTACATTCCCACAGACACTTAAAAATTCACTTTTTGCCACTCCATATCTGTGTCACTCTCACTTTTGGTATTCTCATTTCAACCACCTGCCTTATTGATGATTATGCCCCCGGTCTGCCTGCTGAAGTTTCCCTTCGCTGTGCTAAAGCCCTCAGAGCTACTGTTCATGCTACTCAATAAGGCTGCGACTCAAAGACTGGTTAGGAGACAGTTTCCCTGAAACAAGACTTTACCTGTCAGCACAGTCCACTGCAAGTCCTGATTGTTACAGAGTTCACCATGCACTCAGATCTTGTGTTTGCTCGTACATCTGTCAGAGTGATTTAGGGAGTCTCAGACACTACACAGAATCATTTATGTCCACTAATAAACAATGCAGTCTCATCGTTTCAAAGAAAAACAAACTTTTATGGCCTGTTCACACCAAGAACCATAACTATACAAGCGTCCACACCAACGCACATATCATTCTGTTGATTCCAAATGAAAGCTGCAGTTCTGCCATCTGCCACTTTAAATACTGAAGCTCTTTAAAGCAGGGCCAATGAGCCATTATCGTTATCATTGTCATTATCGTGTGTTGTGGATTCGGCTATTATTTAATATTTAGAATAATTTTTAGATCTATATCTTTATAGTTATAGTTATCAACCGTGGTGTGAACGGGACTTTATAGTATGTGATTACGAAAAGTAATCAAACAGGGTTTAGATTTGTAAAAGCACCGGGGTCCATTTTGTAATTCCAGCACGCCTGGAGTGACAGGCCAGCGTTTAAGCCCTGTCATTCAACGGATGAAAGCGACACCCTGCTAGACCTTGAACCATCAGTCTGATTTCTGCAGGATGAAGATTTCATATGACATATTAAAACCAGAGACATTTCTGAGATATTTAACCGGAACATTCATGTCAGGCTCATTCGCCTTTTTGAGCTCAACTGATGAAAGCAGTGTTTTCATGTGGGTCACAGAAGACTTCCCCAGAATAACCAGCTCTGGCCTGCCATCAGCTCTGCAGCATTAAATATGGATCACATATAAAACTCCACGCGTTTCTAACACGTGCGCTTTCTCCTGTGGAGGAGGAGGAGTGGTTCATAAATTAGTTTTGCAATGTTTTCAAATACAATAGATTTGAATGCCAGTTTACAGTACTATATTGCAGTACACCACAGAAATGTTTCGTCCTCTGAGTGCTAATGCATTTCATTAAAGTTTTATTTCACAATATAACTTCTGATTCTTGATCCTGAGCAACCTTATACTTTTGACAGCAATAAACCTCACTAAACTGTTTAAAGTCTCATCCAGCATTACTAAAGCCTTGCTAATTAGATATACATAAATCATATGCAGGCAATTATTATCCTATTTTTTTTAGAGATGGGATCTGTTTCCTAACCATTCTTTTAGTAGCCTACTTCTTACTTTAGTAGCACTTTTGTGGTAAAATAATTAGTCCTAACTACATATGAAAAAAAGATATAGTAACATTTACGGGAGATATTGATCAGTCACAAATAAGATACAGTAATGGCCTTTGCTATGTTGTTTCACTTGAAACGGGCTTCGCAACAGAAGGGGCCTCCGCTTGAGCTCGAAAAAAGAGCCCCGCCCCCACCATCACGCAGGGCACACACACTAGGATCGAAATTAGGGGCTTAGGGCAAAAATTCCACAATTTAATAAAAATTCTCAAAAAGTCTCTGTATAAGTTATTGTTTTTAATATTTATAAGCAGTACCACATGAGAAAAAGTGCCGAATATTAGCACGTTTGCAAATGTGATATTGATTTTTTACATCAATTCGATAAACAATAAGATAATAGGCTATTAGGTGACATTTTAGACAGGTGACTTTTCTTCTATTTTGCCAACGAAAATATTCCAAACAGTAGAGCCATTGCGTAACAAATCGTTCTAATGAATGACTCGATGACTCTTCTGCTTTGTCCATTAATTAATCGTTTTGAACTAATCATTTGACTGTTGATTCGGTGACTTACTCGTCAAAACAACGATTTGCCACCACCTACTGGCGGTTCTAGTATCATTTAATTTTATCTAAAGGTTTGTTCACACCGGGACGAATATCGCACGCGCTTATCGCCAGCGTTTTTCGAGACGTTCTTCGGTTAATATTGAGTGTTCACACCCAAGCGATTTTCACTGGCAATGCGCCGAGTGAACGTGCAAATTCAGTAGATGGTGCTCCCGGCACACAAGGTGGTGCTGTGGGACTTTACACTTCTTACACTCACTTGTCCCACAGAAGAAGAAGAGAGACAGTATTTGTGTGTTCACACACTTTTTGATAACTGGCAAGCAGCATTAGAAGCTCATCATCTTCTTTATCTACTTACTTCCTCTTCGTCGTATCAATGTGTGGTCGGCAAGACAGTTTTGTGCTTGAGCGCCACCAAGTCGTGTTTTACTGTAACTTCATCAGCTCCAGGCACATGAACAAAAGCGCCGATCTCATTGGTCGGCCGGTTTAACGCGCCGCATCAAAACAAAAAACGAACCCAAGGCGTTTTTTTTTTTAAATGACGCTTTTACACTTGCCGTTTTTGCGCGTCGGTGTGCACACTCACATTGGTTGCCTTTGTTTAGTCACGAGGCGTTAAATTTTGGCGATAAATGCATGCGACAATCGTCCCAGTGTGAACAGGCCTTAAGGGGCTGAAGGACGAAGATTAAAGGGATAGTTCACCCAAAAATGAAAATTAGCCAATGATTTACTCACCCATAAGTCATCCTAGGTGTATATGACATTCTTCTTTCAGACGAATAAAATCTTAAAAAGTTATATAAAAAAAGTCCTGACTCTTCCAAGCTTATACAATTTTAATTTTTGGGTGAACTATAGCTTTAATCTTCATCCTTCAGCCCCTTTAAATGCTGTTTTTGTTTTTGGTCGTGATTGTGGCAATAGTTCTGGTTAAAGAGATAGAATGCGTTTATAAATAGACTATTACGAGCAAAATATGCGACAAATCCAACTTAATGAGATAACTTGAGTGTCATGATGACTTTTGTGCTTAAACAGTATAACATTTGTTTGTGTTTTGTTTTGTTTTTTGATTGACTGAACAGTCACTTTCAAGAATATCCTTGAAAAATCCACCTTGAGTGTTCCCTGAAAGAAAGCTAGAAAGAAAAGTTAAAGTCGGTATGAAACGGCAATTGTCTTATTACAGCTTTATTTATTACAGTCATTTATAGCCAGTGCAATATTTCCTGAAAATAAGATTTTCACAGTCACTTTAAATGTAATATTCTTAATCCATTGAATGAGCCATTAACTAAGCTGAAATGTCATAAACCATTTAGATCCAGTATTTTTTGACAAATGGAAACACTGAATAAGAATCAGTTCTTGGTTCCCAACCATAATTATTACCCTACAAATGTAAAAAGAGTCCCACGGGAAAAAATGAAGAGAATACAAAAACATCAACCAATTCAAAACCACAACAACAATTAAAGAAAGAAAACAGACAAAGAATAAGAGCAAAATAGATCATGCCAGATCAAATGCGGTCAAAACTGCAAAGATCAAAAGAAAATATGCCTGAAAGGCAAGAACGACTGAGGGAGACTACGCAGGAGACTCTTTGTCTAGTCTTTGGTCAGCGCAAAAGTCTCTGATAAATACTGGTACATGAGACAACCACTTTCCCAAGCCTGCTGTTTGTCTTGCTTTAATTGCCTCTCACACATCGAGTCCTAAAGCACTTTAATGGAGCCGCTGTGTATACGGACACAAGCCATGATGCCGCGTCTCCAGGCCGAAGAGAGTAACTCAATATCCCTCAAAAGACATTCTCATGTACACACACAGCTCTGGTGTTTTAACAGGACACACACATGGAGCAAATTGGCCCAAACCATTACCACCATCACCACACCTCACAAATTCCAAACCCAGTGAAGCAATTACAAAAATCTCTTCTGCTCATTTGATGCAAGCACTACTTCACAAAGAGAGCAAAAAGGGGGCTTGGCGGGAAACGATAGCCAATTAGAGGAGGCTGTAGCGAGGCAAATGACCAGAAGAGGGGATCATATTAAGAAGGAATACAAGTCCATGGCACTTGGCAACCCAAAATCCAATTTCTTTTGTCTGCGTGTGACATCTCATTTTTCTGAGCAGTGTGTGAACAAAAAAAATCCAATCTTTTCAATCCGATTTGAGAAACTTTGATATGTGATCCTTGATCCGATTATTTGTCCAATCCGTGGCCATGTGACCTGAGCATGACCCATCAGATGGGAATTGGATGGTTTCTTTAACCCCTTTTTTCTTTTGTTATGTACACACAAGCTATGCAGGTGACGTACTGTTTTGTAAATGTGGGTGCTTTCATGGTGGCTGCTGTTCAAGTCTGTCGCAAGTGTGATGTGAATGATTTCAAAGCCATAAGATCGTATTTGAGCAAAGAAAAACTATGATTGAATTGAGCTTAAAAGGGAGCAAAACAAATAGAAATGGATGGACGGACGGACGGACGGATGGATGGACGGACGGACGGATGGATGGACAGACGGACGGACGGATGGATGGACGGATGGATGGACGGACGGACGGATGGATGGACAGACGGACGGACGGATGGATGGACGGATGGATGGACGGACGGATGGATGGATGGACTACTAAAATTCAAGTTCAATAATATTTGGAATATTTTAGAAATTAGATAAAAGTGTTATTGGGAATGGTCCTCATTTGTAGAAAAAAGTATATAAATAAAGAAAATGCAGCTTCTTAATTTTTGTATTATTATAAAAATGCAGGGGTCAAAAACAATCCAAGTATATGGAATGTCCCCATTTAGATAGCTAATTAAACGTGTGTGTGAGTGTGAAAGAGAAAGGCATATGTGCTGCCTCTTCCAGACCAGGACAGGGACTCCAGTCAGCACCTCAGCTGTGCTGCATAAAAAACAACACAGGTCTTTTAGTACAGACGGGGGGAGGGGGGTGGCACACTGACTGCTTCCTGTGTGTGTGCGGGTGAGCAGCTGGCAGCACAGCTGTACTGGTGTGGGTGTGTATGGCGATGAATGAGTTATGAAAAGTATTAACTTCATTTAAGAATGGTAGTTTGTTTTTGTTTTTTACTGTTCAATGGCAGACAGATAAAGACAAAGAAAAAGGTTCTGTGGCCTACACTCCCAATGGGAAGACAGGAAATGAGGAGCGAGACAGCATGCTCTGGGTTTGATTAGATCAATAAAAAGCATTCTGTGAACAAGACATGACCACAGCAGTCCTTATATCTGCTCTGTGGGGATGTAAGGAGAGGTGAATCCTGGTCCCGTTGCTCTGTTGAGTGGGTTGTACTAGTTAGACTAAGGCTCTGTTCCAAAATCATTCAAAGGCATCATAGGAGTGCTCCCACAGTGAAATCTGTTCCATAAGGTAGGTAGCGTAATGATTACATGCCTTTTTATATACCTTCTTTTGGAAAGCAGCACTTTTGTATTTTTTGCAGAGAAAAAGAACAATACCAGAATGCATGCTGATGCTCAAAATGGCAGAAAGTGAGAGAAATGTTGATCATTATACCTAAAAGTGTCCATAACATATGCACTATAGTGTATATACACAGTATACAGTTTTCTTTGGGGAAATTAATATTTTTATTCAACAAGGGTGTTTTAAATTGGGTGTATTATTTCAAATAAAATGTTCTCTTGAACTTTCTATTTATCAAATAATACTGAACAAGAATAATGGTATCACAGTTTCTAAGCAGCACAACTTCAACATTGATAATAATAGGAAATGTCTCTTGAGCAGCAAATCAGCATATTAGAATTATTTTTGAGGGATCATGTGACAGTAGCTATGTTTCCATCCACCTAGTTTTATGTGCATTTTGGGATATCGGATCAAAAAAAGCTGAATAGAAACGCCAAGATGCGCTTAAATTCTAAAAATGCGCATACAAAAACTTGTGCGCTCGCTAGAGTCGGATAAATGTTCTATCCAATACGAAAACATGCGCATAAACTACGATGGAAATGCATTTACCGAATAAATTCCTCGATGCGATGTGACTTTCGCGAAGTACCAGCATAACTGTACTAACCAGCGGAAAACTCTTGTTTGCAAAGCATCTGAAATGCTGTTTTGGTCATTCAGAAGTCTGTTGTCAAAGATGCTCTATATATTTCCTCCTAGAACTGTCTTAGATGACTGCGTTCCCGAACAGCAGCATCTGCCTCTGAAAGCAAGACAACAAGTTTATTGAGCCGCAAATAATTTATTATATGCAAAAATGATTATATTTGGTGGCTTCTCCTATGTTTCTTAGTGATTTTTTAGCAGTAGTTTATCAGGAAGTGACGATTATGTTCTCTTCGACTCACTGGATAGAATACTTCAAAATATTACAGTTTTTACTGTTTATAATGTACTTTTTTCAAAAACTTCAGAAATCTTATTGACCAAAACTTTGAAACAGTTAGGGTTAGATTTTTTTAACCCAAATATGTTATGTATTTTTATGCTTATTTGAGTATTGATAAACCCCAACCAGAACAGGACAGACATAAAAAAAAAATTGGGGGGAAAAATGTATCATTACATATTGGCCCAATAAATTACTTCCAAATAATTACCCCCATGCAAAAAGATGCATTGTACTAATCATAGCTTAAGGTCTTCACTCAAAATTAAAATTGTATATTCACACAGAACATATTTAATTGTGCTCAGTCAATCTATGAAGTCGAAGTGAAAAGCCCTACGTCCAAAAAACTGTATACGCATGCGCAAAATGCGCTTGAGGAAAACCGTTCGTGTGGAGATTTCAAATGCGGAGCTCGAGCAGACTGCAGAGCCAAACCAGCCGGCGCTGAAGACCGAAACAGACATTCCCAAGAGAATAGAGATATTCATGGTCGCAAGACGTTGGTGAGTATTGAGCACTGAAATTATTCTCCAGAGCTTTGCTTTATGACCCGGTATGAAGTTTAAAAGACATTTTGTAGAATCACGAGTTCATGCATTCATTGGTTTCATGCGTGTGTTCTCGTTTACCTCGTTTACTCTAATGGTAGCCAATAGATTTATTTTCATCATGTCTTATATGTCTAAAATAATAGGTAATAAGTAAATCAAGTCATTTGTGTGATATGTGCGCCATGCAACCGTTGAACAGTGTGCCGAAAGATTGCATTTGAATCGCATTTGAATCATTTGATTGCATTTTCTATTAGAGTCTTTCGAATCGGCTTTGGCCGTGACTCTGGAAGAGTTAAAGTTAAGCTTTTCTTTGAGAAAAGAACGGCACTGAAGTCATTCTTAAAAAAGGAAGATGTGTTCTGAGTTTTGGGGACCAGATACGGCAAAAGTTTAATCTATCAACAAGCTCTGCTTCACCTTCTTCGTTGCTCTGGTTGGTTGTAGCGCTATCCTATTGTGTGCAGAGGGAATTTGAAAGACTACCGTTTATCCCGCCCCTCGGATTGAGCCCTGCCAATGGTGTGTTCCCAGACCCAACATCTTGATGTGGGTCTGGCTTGTCAGGCTACCGTTTTGACGCTCTTTAAATGTGATGTTGATCACTGCGTCAGTTCAAGCGGACGTGCGATCATCTTCCTAAAGAATAAACATGAATTAATATCTTAAAGGATTAGTTCACTTTTAAATAAACTTTTGCTGATAATTTACTCACCCCCATGTCATCCAAGATGTCAATGGCTTTCTTTCTGCAGTCAAAACGAAATTAAGGTTTTTGATGAAAATATTCCAGGATATTTCTCCATATAATGGACTTCAATGGGCTCCAAACGGTTCAAGGTCCAAATGACATTTTCAGTACAGCTTCAAACAGCTTTAATCGATACCAGACGATGAATAAGGGTCTTATCTAGCGAAACGATCAGTTTCTGCGAGAAACCGAGCAGTATTTATGCTATTATTTTACCTCTTATCAGACGAACGTGATCATCTCTGAGCTCCGCCATAACTTCCGCTAAGTGAGGTCAAATACAAGCCTGGTCATAGATGTATACGTAGATGCCTCATTAGCGCCTGCACGGATCAGTAGAATGAGGCATCTACGATCGATATATCTATGACCACGCTCATATTTGACCTCACTTAGCGGAAGTTATGGCGGAGCTCAGAGATTATCACGTTCGACTGATAAGAGGTAAAATAATAGCATAAATACTGCTCGGTTTTAAAGCCCTTTGAAGCTGTACTGAAACTGTCATTTGGAACTTGAACCGTTTGGAGCCCATTGAAGTCCATTATATGGAGAAATATCCTGGAATATTTTCATCAAAAACCTTGACTGCAGAAAGAAAGACATGGACATCTTGGATGACATGGGGGTGAGTAAATTATCAGCAAAAGTTTATTTAAAACTGAACTAATCCTTTAAGGTATGTTGAGGATACATTAACACTTACTGAAACGTATCATATGTTGTGTAATCGCTCAATCAGTGTTTCAACTGGGGAGAGAAGTCAATATTAAAACAGCTTGTAAACAATGTCATGTAGCATTAGGCCTATATTTACCATTCAGTGTCCACAGCTATTAGTTCACTAGAGAAATGACTCTTTCGCTAAATATATGCACTATATTAGCCTATATTAATTCTACTGTTTAGAGATGTCTTGTTTATTTAATGTATGTTTAAATAAATCTATCATGAAAATGACAGCCACTGTGTATAAATTATTATATTTCAACAACGAATTGGAGAAAAAACAATTTTATTATATTTAGAAGTTATTGCAAAAACTGCCTAATGTGAAGTTTTACATGTTTGCATACAATGTGTTATTTGAGTGGTGATTATTAGATCTAAAAATAAATAGCAACTGAATTTAGGGAAATAGTTTGGGCTTTGTTGTTAACCTTTAATATTATAGTAATGTGCAAGTAAGGGCTCCCTATATAGTTTACAGCATTATCTTTAAGAAACTTTTAGTTATAATTTAATTAATTTAAGGACATACACAATTTTTTCAGTAAACCACTGTTTAATAAAAATAAATAAAAAGCAATTTTGTAAAACTGCTGTACCGAACCGTGACTTCAAAACCAAGGTACGTACCGAACCGTCAGTTTTATGTACCGTTACACCCCTACTAGGGACGGCATGGTGTGTGTGTGTGTGTGTGTGTGTGTGTGTGTGTGTGTGTGTGTGTGTGTGTGTGTGTGTGTGTGTGTGTGTGTGTGTGTGTGTACAGTATGTGCAAAAGGGTCCTATGCAGATGTATTGTCTGGAGAAAAACATGTAGCATGTACTACCCTCTTGAGGGGGAGACAGGCCGCATGGTTTCAGGGCATCAGATGATGAACCAAAGGAGGTAAAATGAGTGTGCATTAGGAGACTATAGGACCACAGAGTAGTCGGGAAACACATCGGCAGTAGATTGTGAATGTGTTTTGTGCAAATGCTGGTTTTGGGCACTGGGTCAGGGCAAAACTGCCTCCTAGCAAAAAAAAAAAAAACACGTTTAAGTGAGACATTAGGACAAACGCGCCTCTTTAGGCACAATTCACTTCATCAATAAATCACCATAGTATAGCATTTTTAAGTTAATGCATGCTGGCTTCTTTCTTTCAGTCTCCCATTCACTTCCATCACACAGGCAGTCAATGGACTTGCTCCTCCGAGCAGGACCGTATATGCCCGGAAAGGCCATTTAGATGAAAAATGAACGGCCTCATACGCCAAACTGCACCCAGCCAGTTGAAAAAACGATATGAAATGGAAGACATTCTTTTCTGGGTGTGTGGAGCCATATTTACAATATATGCAAAGCTACTCCATCTTTATTCCCCACCCCTCCAGCACTTTCATTGTGCTGTTTTGTCAGGCCCTCAGTCTCGGGATACTTTTTTATTCCTTGAGCTCATAAATCCATCTTGAATTTCTTTCTGTTTTTTTTGTTTTGTTTTTTTACTCTGTTTTTTTGCAAGACGCAGTTTAAATGGGATTTGCATTCTGAGTGTGAAATAATTTCAGAAACATCACTGCTCAAGGCTCTTAAGATGAGACAAAATCTTCCCATAAACTCAAACAGCCCTGTTGATATTATTTAAATGAATTAAATGCAATAAGCATGACTTTGAAAAGGCCCAAAGGAACCCAAGCGGTTTTAGACCTCATTTTAATCGCGTCCTGGTGCATGGCTTTCACAATTTGATACATTTCTGGAGAGCTGCCTGCCAAGGCAAGTAAGAGAGTCTCTTTTTCTAGATGGGCATATAAGAACCACTGCAGGACAGACATGGTGCCTCGCTGTCTGACCGATGCTAAAAGGAATGACCACAGTAACAAAGCATTGCGGGCACTGTAGATGGTCCAGTTCTACATCACAAATTGAGCCTTCACTGACAAGAGGAAGATATATGACAGAGTGAGACTGTGAGAAGTCTCAGTATCTTCAGTATTCCAGTAACAATGAGCACTATAAAGGGATAATTCACCCAAAAATTTAAATTCTGTCACTGTTTACTAATCCTCATGTCATTACAAACTTACTTTCTTCTGTACAAGCCATTGTATTCCATACAATGAAAGTAGATAAGGGATTAGGTGATGTCAAACTCCAAAAAGTACCATAAAAAATATCATAAATGTAGTCCATACTACCTATGCACACAAGTAAATACAATGGATGTGTGAGGATTTTTTTTTTTAAAGAAATAATTAAATTGATCAAAAGTTACAGTTCAGACATTTATTAAAAAAACAAAAAAAAACAGCTTTATTGCTTATTACATTTTTAAAAACCCAAAAACAAAATCAGTTGGTATGACTGTGACCAATTAAATGAATATGGTCCAAGTCAAAAATCAACATGCAGAAAACAAACAAAACAATGATATCAGAGAAGACTCCTGCAGATCCTCATGACTGTTTGTGCCAAGGTCAACAAGTCTCTTCAAACACAAAGAGTACATTTCTCAGAACGAGTGTATTCGATTTTTTTGTATTCGAACCGTGGACACTCACAATTTAATGACCCATAAATAACAAATTTTAATGTTCAAAGGAAGAAAAAGACACTCGTATGGATTTAAAAAGACAAGAGTTTGAGTACAGACGTCTCATTTTGACATGAATTATCCTTTAAGTACATAATGCCTATATACTCCTTCAAAGAGCAGTTCTGTTAGTACTTGAAGAGTTTTGCTTCAGTCAGTAAGACGGTCGCGGCAAATTGAAGTCCACACACGACTGCTCATAAAAATGTCATCACTTAAAGTGCTAAACATGTGTTCAGAGGAGCTGATGCAACCTAAAACGAAGTCAAATACCATATATTATCCTTTCAGACAGAGCAACATCACTCTCTCGGTTTGTATTTTTTCTCCCAGAATCAGGTTCCTTTATTTTTTTCTCCTCACTAACCCTCCCCCTCCTTGTTCGTTCGTTCTGCCCGTGACCACATGTGAGAATCCCCGCTGCTTGTGTCTGTCTCAGAGATCTTTTGAACCCTTTCAGCGAGGTTTAACGGGCTCAGAGAGACTTCAAAGTGAAACGACGGCTCACGTAGGCTGAAAATGAGGTCCTAAATCCCTCATCAGAGGCATTCTACCTACGTTCTGACCACAGCTGCCCATCCTAACATGCATTAACCCACATCTAATATCTAGTTTCACCTGCTCCGCTTCTGCTGCCAATATAAATCTCTCCAACCCACAGAGCCATCAAACTGTTCCTTTCTATGAGATTGCTGGACTCTGAACGCCAGTGTCCCATTGAGAGTGGGAACCAGGACAAACGTTCACACACGGGATGGTTGTGTGAGGATTATGCACACGGCAAAGATAAGGGGAATAAAGAACTAATCCAGTGAGAAGCACGCCACGTCTCCTCCACAGAGGCACAATCTCACTGCTTCATTATAATGTGACACCATGTTCTTAAACCGACTACGGATAATCCCACTTCTTGTGCACCTCTGCGTGTTTGGGACTCACTGTAACTCACGTCACGCGAGTTAACAAGAAAGCCCCATTTCTGTGTAAACTAGGGCTGCACGATTAATCAAAATCAAACCGCAATAACAATTTTTTTGCATACTTTATTATTTTGAAAATACCAGAGGAGGCTTGAAGAACTCAAACCATATATTGATGCAGTTGTGTTTATTGTCTTCATGTTTACTCAAAGCGTTTCTATTAGAGATGCACCGATTGCAATTTTCTTGGTCGATTCCGATATACGATTTTTTGTTAATGAGATCGGCCGATACCGATTTTTGCCGATTCCGATTTTCTTTCTAAGAACTATAATTGACAGCATAGGCTATACAAACAAAAAAATCACTTTTTCTTCAAAGCAAATTTTTTTTTATTCTAAAATAAATGATTAAACATTACAACAGGATCTTTTCTCACTTAAACAACTCTCAAAAATAAGTGTTCTGTGCCTGGAAAGAAGTAGAAATAACAAATAACTGAAAATCAGTTGCTTTACGAAACAAAGCATTATAAATTGACCTTTTTATTTTTTTTTACTAAAGTACAAAAGATCCAATGAATGAACAAACCTGAAGTGTACAATACTCCTCCAAATAATAGTTCAGTAATTTGGGTAAAAAATGTTGCCAGCTAGGGATGTCACAGTACCAAAATTCCAGTAGTCGGTACCAATGGCATTAAAATTGTATGGTACTTGGTACCAATTTCGGTACCACAGCTAAATGTTTATTTTATATATATATATTTTTATATATATATTTTTATATATATATTATATATATATATATATTTTTATATATATATTATATATATATATATATATATATATATATATATATATATATTTTTTTTTTTTTTTTTTTTTATTATTATTATTTGTATGATACAGCTGCAAATAAGTATTTGAACACCTGAGAAAATCAATGTTAATATTTGGTACAGTAGCCTTTGTTTGCAATTACAGAGGTCAAACGTTTCATTTTGGCCCACTCCTCCACACAGATCTTCTCTAGATCAGTGAGGTTTCTGGAGTTTCTGGAGTTTGAACTCCCTCCAAAGATTCTCTATTGGGTTTAGGTCTGGAGACTGGCTAGGCCACGGCAGAACCTTGATATGTATATATATATATAGTCCATTTTATCACGCAATTCAAACGATAAATGCCGCTTTGACGCTCTTTAATGTGGCGTAACTGATCACAGTTCAAACGGCCGCACAACACGCGTGCGCATGAACGCGATCATGTGTGAACGCGACCGCTCATCTCTTCCTAAAGAATAAACATGAATGAACATCTGAAGGTATGTTGAGGATACATTACAACTTACTGTCACATATCATGTGGTGTAATCGCTCAATCAGTGTTTGAACACCAGAAAGACCTCAAAATAACAGCTTGTAAACAATGTCATGTAGCATCACATTTACCTCAGAAGTTATTCAGTGTCCACAGAATTTTATTCACTAGAGAAATCAACTCTTTCACTAAATGTATGCACTATATTAGCCTATATTCATTATATTCTACTTAACCTGTTAGTGATTTCTTGTTTATTTCATGTATGTTTAAATGAACCAGTCATGAAAATGACAGCTACTGTGTGTAAATTATTATATTTCAACAACAAATTGGAGAAAAAACTATTTTATAATTAGATTTAGAAGTTATTGCAAAAACGACCTTATGTGAAGTTTACATGTTTGCATACTGTTATTTGAGTGTTGATTATTATACCTAAAAAAAATTGGCAACTGAATTTTGGCTAATAGTTTGGGCCCTGTCCTTTAATATTATAGTAATGTACAAGTAAGGGCTCCTTATATAATTTACAGTAATATCTTCAATAAACTTTTAGATATAATTTAATTCATTTAAGGACAGACACAGTTTTTTTCAGTAAACCACTGTTTAATAAAAATAAATAAAAAGCAATTTTGTAAAACTGCTGTATCGAACCGTGACTTCAAAACCAAGGTACGTACCGAACCATACCCCTAATGACAATGTTTTTCTTCAATGTACAGGAGTTTTTTCCCCAACAGTGGATGCATAAGAGGCTCTTATTTCATTTTAAAGACATAGACTTTAAGAAATTGATATCACAGATAAAAAACACAGATTTTTATAATAGGATTTATTGTAAAAAATAAAATAAAAAAAAATAAAAAGTTAGACATTTCTAATTATTTTTAGTCATAGTCATTTCATAGTCACTTCTGCATATTAACAGGTAACCCAGCAGTTTTTTGTAAAATATATAATTATTATTATTATTATTATTATCTTGTTATAGTCTTAAATACTCGATTTTTCATTTTAATAATGAAAATGTTATTGTAATAGTAATATTTCTTATTTTGTTAAATATTTTTATTTAGAATAATAATAATAATAATAATCATAATTATTAGTCATATTAATATATAAACAACACAAAATGTTATATACACACACTTTCATTGGTAAAATAAAAAAATTAATAATAAAATTAATTAAAATAAATACATTAAAAAAAAAAAAAAATTATTTTAAAATCGCAAATCACAATTTTAACCAGAATAATTGTAATTAGATATTCTCCCCAAATCGTGCAGCCCTAGTGTAAACCATTCCCTCTTAGGTGCACAAAGTCACTTCAAACACCATCATGCAAGCTCCACAATTTGGAGATCCAGAGACACCCTTGTTTGTCATCTTTCAACTGCATTTTATCCACACACAAGAGAAAAGAGCAAACAAGCTCACACAAAGGGGTGTGTTGTGCTTGAATAAACACCTGTGCCGCCAGATACGGCTGGCCGAGAGGGATAACAAGCACAGGGCAGAAAATCGACTGGACGTGCTCCACTTAAATCAAACAGAAGCTACGACAGACACCCTCCAGGAGAGGACAGGGAAGTGCAATTACCATAAAATCACACTCGCTCTACTACATTACAGTCATAATAACACCTGAGCGCTTTATCTTTCAACCCAGCAGGCCTATACTGTAAATGTCATAGAAGGTGGTGAACCAAGTCAGAACGCAAAGGTCCCAGCTAACAAATTTCAGTCTTTTCACTTCGAAACATTAAATGTTTTGAAATTTGTATGCGTTGACAACCCATGTAATAATACATCATGCTGAGTGTCATGTAATCATTGGTAGCATATCAAAAGGTCAGCAGCAAACAAGGTAAATGTTTGACTGGTTGACTACTGCATTCAGATTGATGTGTGACAGTGAACACAGCTCATGAATGAGCGTGCCTGGCGATTCCCTGTTTATGTGAATGAAGGGGAATAAACCAGCCGTGGGAGTGCTAGTAATGGAGCAGGCCAGTGAAGTGTTGAGTAAATGAGGCGAAGGGGCCTCCAGTCAGCAGTGCTGGGCTCTCTCAGAGGCTGACCTCCTGTTAAAGAGGCTCACATTCTACCAAATACATTTTTTTCCACTCAATTTCCTAAAAGGCAATTTCCTCCACGCCTCATCTGCAGGGGACCCAGATGAATGAAAAACCAAGAGGATGGAAATCTTCAGGTGCCTTTCATAGGACTTAGGTAGGGCTGCTCAATTAATCGTATTTCGATTTCAATTTTGGCTTCCAATGATTATGAAAATAAGATAATCGAGGTAAAACGATTATTGTACCGCTTCCCGCGTTCAGTCAGCACACTTTCCTTTCCTTTCCTTCACAGCAGACAGCAGTGCGCTTGCATTCCTCTCAAACCCAAAACTTAACATCCAAATCAGCTGAATAAGAGAGTGATGTAAAATGCAATCTACTGTTGATAAACTGCGGGACGTGCTTGATACCAAACAATGCTATTAAAAGCACATTAAGCTGCGAAAGAAATGCTGTTCCATAGGCGACCACCAGCGTGCGCACTCCGAGACGGGGCGGAACGCGCATAAGCAAAGTATACTATGGGCTTCAGATACACACCTAAACGGTCAAATAGTCTAGTACACATAAATATATCGAAATGCCTTTTTGGTAAGTATCCTCGTAAATGCAGTCGGTTATGTCTTAAATGAACACAGAGAAAGAGCGCATGTTTAACAGTGGGCCTATGGTATGCGCAGCTCTTAAAGGGACAGCAGCCGCCATCAACGTCAACAGCAGTCATTGTTAATCTAACAAAAAAGACAAAGATAAAATCACTCACTGCTCTTGAATGAATATCTTTTTATTCGTTTTAAATAAGAATTAGTCAATATTTCATTTATACAGCAGTTATTTTACTTTTTTTTTTTACTTTATTCTATTTCTGCTGTGTATTACTCATCTAAATATCACGGTTAGTACATCTTCCTGGAAAACCTGTTTATTTTATTTGTATTTTCTGTTTTATTTTTTGTTGGTTTTGTTAGTTTAACTAGTTTCTTTGTTTTTATTTTATTGAGGACTGTTTACTTGTCCTCTGTAGCTGTTTTGAGGACATTTAGCCTACTTACATTAATTAACCTAGTATTCGTTTTTGCTAAAGTATGGATAATTGTGAAGTATCCATACTTTAGCAAAAAAAGTTTGACGGGAAAAAAACTATTCCGGTTCTTCAAAGCTTCAAATGGATTGAGTGTTTTCGTTTTGTCATCTTAATTTGTTAATTATTTAAGTGAAAAATATTTAGTGTAGGCCTATTTATTTTAAGCTTTTTAAAAAATATTTTATTCATTTTTTCTCTGTTGTCAGAAACGCTGCAGGTGCGTGAACATTTGATTATGTGAATCCAGGTTCTGATGTTGTTGTTGATCCGTATGCTGCGGTTTGCACAGTAAAATAAACCAGTGGAAAAAAGTGTATTTTTAACGGGTCACAGACACTCTTCAAGTGTATATTTATTTAATGCCAATTCAATTTAATAATCTTATCAGTTAACGGTTAATAATCGGATAATGAGCGGCGGTTTTCGGTCGGGAAAATTAACCGTTTTGAGCATCCCTAGTAGTGATATTAAATTATCAGCATTTTTATAGGTTACTTTTACAATCAAATAGCACTTAAAGTTAACCTAAATGAAAAAACAGGAGAAAATTAGCAAGCCAAATCAATAATGATTCCAATTAAACGATATTAAACCAAGACTTCTGTGACAAGCAATTTGTCTGTCCGCGACAAGATGTTTTATTACTTCATGCTGATGCATCTGGGTTAACTAAACAGGTTTTACAACTAGTTATTCCGTCAACCCACTTACTAGTCAACATATTTCGAAAATATGTTGTTTAGCTCATCCTCAATATGCTCATATGTAAGTGCTTGGCACTTGTGAAGAAAGCATCCCGCATTAGGCACTGAAGTCTACATTAGCATGTGCCTTTTAAAATGCTGATGCATTAGCCAACATGAAGCAAAAAAGCACTTATAAGGCCAACACAGACGAGCCAGTCATTAGGATTGAGCATTCTGCCCCTTCCTCCTTAATGGATGTATCACACAAACAGAAGAGTAAAGGCTATTCTGTGGCCCATCCCTGTAATTGGCAACAATTTAGCCCTCTACAGCCACTCCATCTTTCGTTTCAAAAGAAAGCCTGCTGCTACACACAATAGGTGAGAGAGCTGGCCTCTGTTTAACACGGATTCATTTCTTTCAAAAGACGAGCATGCTGTGAATCTATAGTTACCCATTCAGAGCATTTTCAGAACTGAAGCAAAAGCATCAACCCTTAAGATAAGACAGTTCATGGATTTTGCAGTTGGCTGTTTATCGAAGCTCTTTTTCCTTTGTTGGGCCGGGTCGGTTCTCCTCTGGACTTTGGGTCAGGGTCTTGTATAAATCGGAGTGCTTGTGTTAGGCTGCCTTCATGCACACACAAACTCTATGATCTAAACGACATCCTCCGGACACGGGAACAGGTGTTGTTTGCTAGTGCTACTACGGTCCACTACACACTGCATGTGTACAAGGACAGGACACCTGACGCTCAACATTACTCAAAATTACAAGGGTCCTAAATATAATTAAAAGGTCTGGGCCTGATACAAAACATGTGTGTGACTTCAATGGAACGTGGGAGTTCTTTCACGCAGATGCAAACCGTTACATTTATTGAACACTTAAGAAGCTGGAGTTGGGGCAAAGGTCCAAAACAAACGCATCAGTAATCCCATATATCAGTCGATTCCTAATTTATGATACACCGATGCATCGAAAAACATCCAGAGAGAGCAAACTATATACTAAGGCTGTGTGATTAATCAAAATAAAAGATCATTTAATTAAATAAATATATGCACTGCTGTTTTAGAGTGAAGCACGGCACTGTGTTCTTAAAGGGATAGTTCACCCAAAAATGTTTATTCTGTCATCATTTAATCACGCTCAAGTTGTTCCAAACCTGTATACATTTCTTTGTTTTGCTAAACACAAAAGAAGATATTTGGAAAAATGTTTGTCACCAAGCAGATCTCGGCAGCCATTTCCCACCAAAGTGGGAAAAAAATACTGTGGTAGTCAATGGCTGCCGAGATCTGCTTGGTTACAAACATTCTTCCAAATATCTTCCTTTGTGTTCAGCACAACAAAGAAATTCAAACAGGTTTGGAAAAACTTGAGCGTGACTAAATGATGACAGAATTTTCAATTTTGGTTGAACTATCCCTTTAAGAAGCTCATTATTGTTTGCAAGGGATCGGTTTGCAGTAAATTCTGCTCCACACAAACTCCATCTCGGATATTTTGATATATATTGCTATACAACCACAAATGTTGGCCGAATTATGTAGCCATCCAAACCTGGATTTTTTTTTTAAATAGCATTTAAAAAAAAAAAAAAAAAATCGCAATTGCACAGCTTTTCATCTTTTTCAGAAAAAACAAGATTTTTCCCCAGAGTGCGTAACCCTCCAGACACAAAGCTTTTCCCTCAAATCTATTATTGCCATATCAATCAGTCATCACTAAATATCACATATAATATAACATTTTTAATCTAATACAGACAGATCCTGACAAAGTAGGTGCTTCTTGGCCAGAATCAGCTGCAGTGTGGTCCAGAATTTATGCCAAAAGTCAAAAGTCTGGACCGTAAGACTATCTACACCCTAAAAAACAACATACACACAAACACAGCCAATCAGAGCTCCTTGTTCCCTCCCCGACAGAAACACATGGGCCACACAACCATCTGCTGCTCTGCTGAGCACTGTTTTCTCCATCAATAATCCATGAAGCCATCTAACACTTAGCTCTTCACAGTGTAACACAAAGGTGAGGCGAAGAGGTTGATGTCTACACATCTCATACACATATTTTAAATATTCATTGAGCACATTTATGCCACAAAGTCTTTACAGAGGACGACACAGATAGATGCACATGTGTAATACATGCTGGCTATACGCACCAATATGTCAGTACCACGTCTGTGTCTGTATCTTTACTTACTAAAATACTGTGACAATAAATAATAGATATTTAAATAAACATCACATGCAAACCCCTCACCTCTAGCCTGTTTTCAAACCTAGACACAGGGGATTATTACAGTTAGTATAATTAGAATTAATAATAATTATTATAATCCAATTTTTTTAATAATTATTATTATTATTATTGGGCAATTCCATGCAAAGGTCATCTTTACCATGAAAAAAAAAAGTTGGCCACACACAAACATACTTATTCTTAAAATGTTTATTTAGGTCTATACTTTATTGTATGTAACCTCTCTCATTGAATTGTATAGATATTTACTGTTTTATTACATCATATACAAGGTGTGTGCCAATGCAAGCAGAGTTTTTAAAATGTCTGTGTTTTACCGTTTTCAAGAAAGGGAATAGATAGACTCAATGGTTCAACAAAATGTTATTATTTGTCGATTTCCTGTTGAACAAGGGGATGATTATGCATTGTGTACACTTAGCTTGCTTTAACAGTAAAGCTCTAGAAATTTATAAGCCTCTTGTTAAATGTGTCGTGAGTTCCAGGGCCAAGTAACATCCATAACGTTTTAGAGGATAAGTTCATGCTACACATACAGTGTTGATGCAAAAATGTCCAACGTTTCTGTGCAATGCTAACTTATATGAATGTATAATGTGATGAACATTTCGTGCCCTTTTGTTTCTTGTAAACATTTTAATTTTGCGTTATGGATGTGACGTTATGGATGTGACGTTATGGATGTGACGTTACGGATGTGACGTTATGGACGTGACGTTACGGACGTTACATTTAAAGAAAATTCTAAAATCAAACCCACGTGACATAACGTGTGTTCCTGTTGCTGGCGGCATGGCAGTGATAAACACATTTCTCCTCTGTGTTTCAGTGAAACATAATATTGCCTTAGGTCATTAGGCTATAAGTACAATCATAAGTAAACTTTAGCAAAACAAATGGTCGCTTTCTGGACATATTTATGATGTGATAAATAAATTAGATTGCGATCGACATCTCAAACAATAATCAAAATCTGACTATGTTCCGTAATCGACTCTGCTGTAATGTCCCGTGTGTTCATAGTATTCACTTCCTAGTAGAGAGGCGTATTGAAAGTGCATGAGGAACCTGATTGGTTTAGGCGTGAAACAGGCGCCTCTAATTCGCTCGCTCTTCCTGTCCTTCAGGAGGTTTTGACAGCTCGAAGATAGCGTTTTCTTAAAGCTGAATGCCTACCACAACAGATTGATAAAAAGGTAAGATACTAACAGCACACAATTCGGGAAAATAATTTGAATAGAAATCTAGTTATATCAAGTCTTATATCAAGTAGCTTGACCTGATAGTTCAGTTGAGATAGCCCATTCTTTCATTACCTAAGATGGGTTTAAAAAAATAAACATGTAGGCTAAAGACATATATTTATATATATATATATATATATATATATATATATATATATATATATATATATATATATATATACACATACACAGGGAGTGCAGAATTATTAGGCAAATGAGTATTTTGACCACATCATCCTCGTTATGCATGTTGTCTTACTCCAAGCTGTATAGGCTGGAAAGCCTACTACCAATTAAGCATATTAGGTGATGTGCATCTCTGTAATGAGAAGGGGTGTGGTCTAATGACATCAACACCCTATATCAGGTGTGCATAATTATTAGGCAACTTCCTTTCCTTTGGCAAAATGGGTCAAAAGAAGGACTTGACAGGCTCAGAAAAGTCAAAAATAGTGAGATATATTGCAGAGGGATGCAGCAGTCTTAAAATAGCCAAGCTTCTGAAGCGTGATCATCGAACAATCAAGCGTTTCATTCAAAATAGTCAACAGGGTCGCAAGAAGCGTGTGGAAAAACCAAGGCGCAAAATAACTGCCCGTGAACTGAGAAAAGTCAAGCGTGCAGCTGCCAAGATGCCACTTGCCACCAGTTTGGCCATATTTCAGAGCTGCAACATCACTGGAGTGCCCAAAAGCACAAGGTGTGCAATACTCAGAGACATGGCCAAGGAAGAAAGGCAGAAAGTCAACCACCACTGAACAAGACACACAAGCTGAAACGTCAAGACTGGGCCAAGAAATATCTCAAGACTGATTTTTCTAAGGTTTTATGGACTGATGAAATGAGAGTGAGTCTTGATGGGCCAGATGGATGGGCCCGTGGCTGGATTGGTAAAGGGCAGAGAGCTCCAGTCCGACTCAGACGCCAGCAAGGTGGAGGTGGAGTACTGGTTTGGGCTGGTATCATCAAAGATGAGCTTGTGGGGCCTTTTCGGGTTGAGGATGGAGTCAAGCTCAACTCCCAGTCCTACTGCCAGTTTCTGGAAGACACCTTCTTCAAGCAGTGGTACAGGAAGAAGTCTGCATCCTTCAAGAAAAACATGATTTCCATGCAGGACAATGCTCCATCACACGCGTCCAAGTACTCCACAGCGTGGCTGGCAAGAAAGGGTATAAAAGAAGAAAATCTAATGATATGGCCTCCTTGTTCACCTGATCTGAACCCCATTGAGAACCTGTGGTCCATCATCAAATGTGCGATTTACAAGGAGGGAAAACAGTACACCTCTCTGAACAGTGTCTGGGAGGCTGTGGTTGCTGCTGCACGCAATGTTGATGGTGAACAGATCAAAACACTGACAGAATCCATGGATGGCAGGCTTTTGAGTGTCCTTGCAAAGAAAGGTGGCTATATTGGTCACTGATTTGTTTTTGTTTGGTTTTTGAATGTCAGAAATGTATATTTGTGAATGTTGAGATGTTATATTGGTTTCACTGGTAAAAATAAATAATTGAAATGGGTATAAATTTGTTTTTTGTTAAGTTGCCTAATAATTATGCACAGTAATAGTCACCTGCACACACAGATATCCCCCTAAAATAGCTAAAACTAAAAACCACTTCCAAAAATATTCAGCTTTGATATTAATGAGTTTTTTGTGTTCATTGACAACATTGGTTGTTGTTTAATTATTAATGTTGTAAAATTAATCCTCAAAAATACAACTTGCCTAATAATTCTGCACTCCCTGTATATATATATATGTATATATATATATATATATGTTCATGAATTATAGTAATTATAATATTAATGACAGAAGAAAGTGTTAAGCATGAACAAATTAAATAAATAAATAAATTCCTTCACCCTCATCTTCTCTCATTGTCAATTATTTTATATATCATATTGCAATCATATTTCTTAATATCAAAACTGGCATTTAGAGTTATTTTATGTGTCGACAAAAGTGCCATGATAGTTTGTTTGTTGATTTTCCAAACAGATTCTATGTGTATTTCAGACTCGTCACATCCATAACAGGGTTTTGTCACATCCATAACGTTGGTTTTTCCTCATGATACCCTTCATAAAAAAATTTACAATTTAAACATTGATATTTTTATGTTCAGATAAGACCCCTTCATCATGTGGATAGCAATATTTAAACATTAGACTTAAAAGTTCACAGACTTTAAAGAAAATCGAACAGTCTACTGAAAACTCTGTCATTTCCTGTCACATCCATAACGCACAGCTGTTTTCCTTTTTTGGGGGGTCTTAAATATATTTTTGAAAAAAAATTTTTTGCTGTCAATTCCCCAGATTGGGTGCTCTGAGAATATGCAATGCCGAATTAAATATGGTTAGAAATAGATTTTTACTGAGACATTTCAGTTGTCATTATGAGTTCAAATGTCACATCCATAACGCTGGAATTGCCCTATTATAAAATTGTATCTTTAGTCATGAAAATATAAAGCTTCCGTGTACATTTTAGAACTCCTATTTGGTTTGTGGCAAAAAAATATTTTAAATGGTCTAGACCAGGGGTGTCCAAACTCGGTCCTGGAGGGCCACAGTCCTTCAGAGTTTAGCTCCAACTTGCCTCAACACACCTGCCTGGAAGTTTCTAGTACGGCCCTGTCCCAAATGGCACCCTAAACCCTCACGGTCTTCCTCTGAGTCCGCACTTTCACACATGACATCTTTCGCGATGTTCTAACAGACGGGATTCCCACACAACGCGTCTGCTAATGTCCGATTCGCGACCTAATGACTCCTTTGAACCGAATCATTTTAACGACTGGTTAGAACAACTGATCTGTCCAACACTGAACTCATGAATCAGTTTATTAATTTACTCAGAACACATCTGAAATGAGAACACAAGTGTGCTTACCCAATTAAGAAAGAGTGGGTAGTAAGAATTATTTTTAATTATCAACAGTATTTCAGCTTATTTCTGTTTACAATGTGTAGTAAAAATAAATAGGCCTAGCCTACAATCATTTAGACTGGAGTGAGGTGAAACCAGAACAAAGTTGTTATTAGCTAGCTGATCATTTTTATTAAATTGCATATGGCAGAGAATTAAGACTATTTGTTAATTTGTAATGCTACTTTTTAATATTGATATGATTATATATCAAAACAATTATCTTTTTTTTGTAAAAAATGTTTGGTAACTGTCAGATTACTATTGTATGTTTGACCAATACACTGTTTTTTGTTTCCACTGCTACATTTTATTTATTTAAAGAAGTTTGATTACATTCTATTTTAGATTTGAATGCACAATTGTTTTTTAAATAAATGAGAATTCAACACTTTGCATACATCTGTTATTTTGTCTTAGTTATGTTTAGTTAGTAAAGTCTGGTGCCTTTAGTCTCTTAAAGGAAGGTATAAGGTGGAAGATATACAGTTTATTATTAATTCAACAATAGTATCGGATCGGTATCGGGTATCGAAAGATACACAAAGCCCAGGCATCGGTATCGGTATTGGGACTGAAAAAGTCGGATCGGTGCACCCCTATATCCCAGTGTTGTATACTCTTGCATTAAGGAAACCATTCTCATTACCCAAACAAAAAACATAGCATAGAGATCTTTCCAAAAACTTATTCTTGCATCATAGTATAACAGGGTACAGAAGATATATGGGGGAGGCAATAGCACCAGAATTGTATTTCGCAATACAACAGGGATACTTGTTTCAGCTTTCACTTAATCCTGAGGCAGAGGAAGCAGTGAATGTCATTAGAGCTACAGGCAGAGGAAGTGGCCAACAGATTCTAATTGTCAGCAGTGATTCATACTGCATACTTTAAATGTAGCGGCAGCATTTATTGATCTGGCTAGTTTATTTACTAGTTAATTTCAGTCTAGATCAATGTTAATCATGGTTTCCACTTACTGTATCATCAAAAAGCGAGAAGAGACAACAGAACAACTCAATTTCTCTGCATCTTAAAGTGAGTCTGTACATATTTACAATGTATTATTCAGGCTATACATTTAATCAGTACACGTGTTCCCTGGGAATCAAACCCGTGAACAATCGAGCTACAGGAACTATACTTTAGCAGATTCAGTTGCCCTTTATTATCAAACAGAATCAGATCACATTTCATTTTCCAGCAGGTGAGCATATAGGGGTCTCCCCGAAAGAGCCTTAAATTACACATGTTCCCACAAACAGGTTAATGACCTCAAATTTATGACCGACGCTGCACTACAGCAGTAACCTCAACTGGAGCCCTTTTTAGATGTAACACAATGTAGAAAAGACAGAGTAAGTTTAAAGGGGGGGGGGGGGGGATAAGTGTTTTGAAGCGAGTGCAATCGGGACTGTGTTAGACCTTGTTTCCATCTAGCATTAAGATGCAAGTGGTCAGCGCTAAATGCAGGTGAAAACGAGGTCTAAAACATTTTGTGATATGATGACGGAAACCACATATGTACTGTATATAGTCCAAAATGCAAACAACCACATTGCATACATGTAGTGTAAACGTTATCCACCCTGAATATGTCCAAGACCACGGTGATGTGGGAAGTGTTTCAGTCATAAGGGGGACGCGTTGAAAGAAAGTGCATCAAAACAAGCCATTCAAACATTGCTGCATTATACCCCCTAAAATTCTGTTATTAATTACTCACCCTCATGTCGTTCCAAACCCGTAAGACCTTTGTTCATCTTCGGAACACAAATTAAGATATTTTTGATGAAATCTGAGAGCTCTCTGATCCCTCCATAGAAAGCAATTTAATTACCACTTTCAAGGCCCAGAAAGGTAGGAACGACGTAATGTAAACAGTACAGCGCGTCCTAGTTCTATGGCAGAAAGGCGGCTCACTCATTGGCTAACTCATCCGTCATCATCACACGCATGCATCGTGGTGCTCACGTGAACAGCGTCGCCAATGGTAAGCCGGCATTCTGACGTAACGTTTAGAAAGCACTGCACTGTATTTACTACATGAACAGTGTAGGAGACTGGCACAGACAAGAAGAGATTGCTGAAACAAAGTCGTTATTTTTGTTTGTTTTTTGCACACAAAAAGTATTCTTGTCACTTCATAAAATTAAGGTTGAACCACTGGAGTCAAATGGACTATTTTAACAGTGTCTTTCCTACCTTTCTGGACCTTGAAAGTGGTAATTAAATTGCTGTCTATGGAGGGATCAGAGAGCTCTTGGATTTCATCAAAAATATCTTATTTGTGTTCCTGAAGATGAACAAAGGTCTTACGGCCTTTGAACGACATGAGGGCAAGTAATTAATGACAGATTTTTCATTTTTGGGTGAACTAACCCTTTAAAAGCACCCAATTCCTAATTGACAGCAATGCGTCATACTTATGGTCAATCACTAGGAACAAGAACAATCTGTGCTTATCACTACACCTATTCAAGTCAACCTCTACCCAAAGACTGACTCGCCTTCTAGCTGTTTCTCAAGTCCCCCTTTGAATTATTCATGAGCAGGTTGCAGACACTGCACTCCACAGTTCCATCCGTTTCTTGGACATGCTAAAATATTTAGTGTATGTGACCAGTCGACACGGCCATGCTTTAACAGTACCCCCACATCCCACGGGATCACCAATCCACTCCCGTCTGTTAAGTGTCTAGTCTAGCCACCCACAGACCCCCCAGACCATCTCCCTACTTGCTACAGGAGCACTTCTTTTTCCCTACCCCCTATCCATTGCTCCATTTTGTTTATATGGTGGCACAAAGGGGCGATAGACACATTTTAAAACACTTAATCATTATAAGTCAACTATTGACTAATTCCTTTTAATATAATATAATAACCTGGAATCCCAAGCAAATCTAAACGTAGAGTGTCTTATGTGTATGACAGCTTTTAACTCTTAACTAAAAATCTCCATCTGCATGTTTGGGCATAAAGCACAACATTAGAAAAAAAAAGCTAATTAACAATTAATTAAGTCTCTTCTGACTGACTTCTTCAGCAATTGCCAGTCACGTTCTGTCTTTGAATGGCAGTGTGGCCTAAAGTAGAAGCCTTCATCCTCTAATCCCTCGCTCCTACCATACCATTTTTGACCATCCACTCACTCCTTTGTTCTAAAAAAAAAAAAAAAATAATCAGATAGCAAGCATCTGACCACAGTTAATGAAGCCCTGCCAACACACAGCTCCTACTGCTTTATTCTGTTCTTTTAAGTGCGATCACTCAGATGCTTTGGGTTTGCTAAAGCAGTAATGGCATTGTCTCTCAAGAGAGACAAGAGGCTTTCGCCTACTTCCAAAAGCAGTTTCAGGCATGACAGATACTAATTATTAGGGTCGGCTCTGTGGCTGGTATTCAGGACCTTCCACAGAGGGAAGTCAGAGCTACTGGTAGTGTTTGGTATAAGGGGCATACAGGAACTTTAGGCAAGTTACAACAACAAACTTTTAAAATCTATAACTCAAGACTAAATTTTAAAGGCCCTTTCAAACTGAGCATGATTAAACGGCGCAAATGTACAGCACGATGAAACTCTTGAATAAAAAAATAGAATATTCACACTGGATGTTATCACCTGCAGTGCAACAAAGAGATTTTTTTTTCTACCAGTGTTTTGTATTCCCCGTCACCCGTAATGAAACGAGCCGCACAACGAAGCGCTGCTGCTGCACAAAAATGTGAGTGGTGCCGCTGTTTTTTAAAAACCTGTGTACCACAGAAGAAAGTTATTCAGTATTCCATATTATGTGCTCCTGTCCTTTCGAATGACGATGTTGTTAATTTCCTCATTCTGAGTTTCACACGGTTCCGCACAAACAACTGAGAGAAACGTTTCTACAGATGAAATAAATAAATAAATGGATTATGACGATACATAATTTACTGTTGTATGTTGTGCAGCGGACGAGGTTAAAGCCAATTTATGAGATGTATACATGAGGAAAAATGTCTCTGGCAGCATCGTGCAGGTCTATCGTGCAGGTGTGAATTACTTGAAAGCAATCAATCATTTCGCATTCAGTGTGAAAGCTCCCTTCATCGCTGATTCACTTAACTTTATCTTTATCATGTCACGCTTGGTGTGAAAGGGCCTTAATAATACTGTAACATATTTCAACCTACATTCACCAAACTTGGCAGAGTAGGTCTAACTGTCCTGACTCTGCTACATCTTATTTGACTGATTGTACTTATGGTTTTCCAGTTGTGGAGCAAATTCCCATTGGTTTCCATTGAAAACTTCCAACTGTAATTCCACCCTGAGATTCCAAGCTACACCAAACTCAGCCTGTTCTAGCTCAAATTGCTACATATTTTGGACTCATTGAGGGCTCACGAACAACAACAAAATTTCCACTGAAAACTTCTGACTAAAAGCTTTAAGAGGAATTACAAGTTATTTCAAGCTCTCAAACAGAAGCCAAACCCTATATGTTTCCATTGAATTATTGTCACTAAACCTTTCTAGAGATCTAGAGATATAGAAAATATCGATACACATGACTATTTTGGTATTATGTTTGGTGATATTGTATCGATTCTCCAAAAAAACGAACAATATTGGTTTACATCCAATATTTGTGTTAGTGGCTTTGTGTGCAGTTTAAACCCGACCGCTAGATGGACGCGTTATCTCAGAATGTGAATTGTGACGTGGAGAAGCACAAGAGTGCATCGCTAGTTAGCATTAGCAAACCCACCTCACGAGACGATAGAATTATACCAGCTCCAACCGTGGTGTTCAGAGCTGAAGTGTGGACTTATTTTGCTTCCACTATAAAAGAAACCACAACTATCTACCACTACTACTATCAACATGTCACTACAGAGTCATGTTTGCAAAATAAGCCATGCTAAAATACAATACTCTGGAATCACATTGAATCTAAGAACATCTCGACACCATCCGCACTGCTGAGCATTTAGATAGATTATGTAAATATGTAGTGCACGCTTTCCTCAACAACAAAAGGACTGCGGTGAAAAATAGCGATGTGCATAGTGATGTGGTGAGGATATATTTGCACCAGCTCTGCAATTCAGCACTAAAGTGACGTCATGTTTATTTATATAGTGCTTTATACTGTTTATTGCCTTAAAACAAACCGCTTCACATTATTAAATATAAAGTGGACTAGGCACTTTCTGTAATATAAAACTGTGAACCTTTAAAAGCAGATTAGAATGCAAATGCAAATTCCACTGTTTTGATTTTTGTTCAGGTTTTATGGATATGGTGCATAACTAGATATCTAAAACAAATATCACAATATATTGCCTTTCTTACAGAATTGCATTATATTGCAATATGTCGTATCATAACCACTGTATCATGATACGCATCATATCGCCAGATTCTTGGTGATACACAGTCCTTCAGCCTGTTTTGACACAGATTGCTATGCCTTTTCTAACTTATCCTTGACTTAAGTTAACGTAAAAAGTTGAGAAAGAAAATGTATGTGTAAAAGTATATTGGATCTGTGCATTCAGTCTTAAAAGTGACGGTAGCCTAATATACTGCTGTCATCTGTTAATATGTTAGTCAAACAACAAGAGAGAAAATCTCACCTCTCTTGACTGAATTGCTTTTGTAACTTTAATAAGAATAAATATTTAATTTACACAGTGAAGACTATACAGTGTTTTTATACATTTGATTATTTATTTACATATTTTATGTAGCCTAGTTTATTATTTCTAGTGCTTTAATTTTTTCAGGTAGGTTTATTTCATTTGTGTCTTTGTTCTATTGTAGTTTGTTTTACTATATGCTTCCAATTAGTTTCTTTGTTCTTATTTTATCACTGTTTTATCACTGCAGTAAGCTTGAGGCTTTTCTTTTTACTTAGGCAAGAAGTTTTTTGTGATATTGAAAAATGGTAAATAATTATGACATTTAAATGGTATCAAATTTAGCTTATTTAAAGCAAAAATAACTATATTGTGATATATATAATTATCGTGGAATAGAATTAGTCATATCATGATATAATATTTTGGTCATATCGCCCACCTCTAAGCACATAGTAAATTGTTTAAATGTCTTGTGTGGGTGGAAGTGTTTATGCATGGGTGTGGGTGTTTGGGGGTCATGCAATTTGTGTGCGTGCTCAGCTGTTTGGAGGTTGGGGGAGGAGATCTCTTAAAGAGAAATTCAAAGAAGTCACTGCAACACTTAAATCTACTTGAATGAGGTCCAACATGCAAGAAAGACTTTTTTATGCCTCAGTTTCTTGGTCAGATCTTGAGAGGGGGTCTGGTCTTCCGTGATTTCCTGTAAATGTGGAAGAACCAGAGGCAGGTACCAGGCCAACTATGAAGATCATGTATAATCGCTAAGGGGGGCAGAAAAGAGCTTACCAACTCCAACCCCCTACTGTGTGTTTCCATTTTGTTTAGATCTAATCTGAGCCACTTCAGGCAAGTATAACACACCTACCAGCACACACAAATGCACAGGGAAGGAACTAAAAATAAACTACAAAGGACCTGAGAGAACACACGACAAACACTAGTGATTCAAAGTACGACAATTTATGCCGATAAAGTCTAACAGTTAGTAGACCTGATAAAGACGAACAATTGGAAAGTGACACACACACACAACTTCTTGACCTTCCACTCTTGATAGCACAACCAGCTTACAGCATACTATTCAATGGACGTAAAGTAACCTATAAAGCTGTGGCTTAGCAGTTTGCCCAAATGCACTAATACAATTGTGAGGCGTAGCACTCATGCGATCAGTGCAAGTTTGAATACATTTCTGATCCCTCTTTTCCCCATCATTTCATGTCAGCACTGTACTATCACCTATTAATAAAAATGCCAAGGCAAATCGGTCAATTAATAAATAGCATTGCATAATGACATGCTTCCTTTAAAATGTCCATGAATAAAAATATATTCACAATTATTACTATATTTGATAATATAAAGCATACTGAAACTTCAATATGAAGTTTCAACAGTCTTGAAACGGTCAATTCTCATATATTTTGAATCCAGAACTTTGAGTTAAAAATTAAAATGTTCATATAGTGAGTTTATCCAGGACATGTTGTCTTTATAAACCAAATTAAGAGAATTCTAAGAGTATCAAGATAACTTGAAAAAATGTAAATGTATGCACATATATATTGAACACTGTAAATTATAAATTATACAGAAGATAGATAAAGTTATATAGACTGGAATATGTTAGACATTTTCCACACATAGTTTCATAGAAAACTAGGCCAATAACCAACATCTCTGTGTTAGAATCAGGTATAAAAACAGGGACAGATTTAAACACCAAAAAGCCCCATTAATTGAAGATTGAAGAACAATTTAGTTTATTCACATTTTTTACATACAATCTCTCACCTATAGCAGAAAATAGAAGGTGCAAATTAAACATAACATCTGAAATTACATTAACATCAGAAAAATAAATGACAAAGAGAATGCTAGAGAAAGTCTCTCTTTAAAAAGACGAGAAGAGAACCCTATTTGGTCATGTATTGTTTGCTGTCAATATAGCACAAAGCACAATGTTCATGGGACTAACATGCCAGTCAAGTGTTCAATCAGCAAGGAAAAACCTGGATTATTGTTTAGATATGTTGTTTTACATGTCCCACTGCTTTTCCTTTTAGTCTGTAACCAAAATGCAAGCCTCCAAGCACCTCCCTTGTTAGCTGATCCGTTGTGGGGCATCTACAGATACGCAAAAAAGATCCCTGCCTAGAGCTTTTACATCTTAAATAAAATGTAATTGCTTTGAGAGAAAAAAAACAATTGTAAACATGTCTGAACCCACCTGAAACCAGAACTATCGTTCTTAACCGTAAAAAAATCTATTATATTTTTTGTATAAAATGTATGTAAATGTAAAATGTCCAATAGTTTCTACCAATCAAAAAACATCAAGTAAAAAGATAAGCCCTTAAAATCACCACACACACATACACTGCAATGCATGCTATGAGCTTGTAAACCTTAAAACAAATCTCCAACATTGTTCAACATGCAATTGTTTGTTCAGACAACTCTGTTAGACTTGGTACAACATTTGCAAGAACATTGTTGGTTTTCATGTTGATTCAAAGTAGGCTAATTCACATTTTTTTATTATCTGTAACTCAAACTTGTGTATACTTTGTGAAAAGTAATTGTTTTTTTAAGTGTATACGGATCTTCGCCATGGTAATAATCCCCTGAAGCGTGACAATGAACAGTATGCCATGAATGTATACACGCGTGTAGCGCTGGCCTCATCTCAAGGCAGTCCCGAACGTACACAGGATGTATCAGACAGATGACAAATAGGGCCCTGGCACTCTGGCTAGACACTCGTAGCTAAACATTCATGGATCAGCATTCTGGAGAAATGGGTCACTCGGGAGTAAGGCAGCTGAGAGTTCCTCAACTGCCATGACATTCTCAGGTTTTCGAAGGACAACAATGTGCTGCAACAACTGAGTAACACTGTGACTGAAGAGCCATGGAAAGATAGAAAGAGTGCAATGACCATGTCCCTGTGAACACACACACACAGTGCGTATCTGTGCAGTGTGTGTTCTACAAGAATCTTACACACCACTGGGACTCTTAACTCCATTTTGTTGAAGTTGAACGGTGGGTGTAAATAGCACTGATGGCTTGTAGAGCGCAACGCTGGCAGGGTTATAGAATAAGCACTACGGTTTCAGCAGTCAGCCAGTCAGTCCTCGCTGCTCTGAACAAAACCATCTTTAATCTATACATTTTTAAAAATGTATATAAAGTCAGTAAATATAAATAAATAAAATGAGCCAACTTTTCCTTAGAAACGTAGGACCACAACAGTGCTGGGTTTGATTAGCCCCGCTTTCTGTCTCTTTTACCTGATTCACATCACTGAGTGTCCTGAGAAATTACACCTGTCTCTGTGACAGCCCTAGGCTATCTAGCCAATCAAAAACACTGAGATTAATTTTGCTGACAAATCTTTGGAGAAAGCCAATGTTTTCTATCTATGCCACCGCAGCCAATCTACAATACTGTGGAATCTTTTTTCTTTTAAATGGGTCCTATTATGGTAAATGGACTGCATTTATATAGCGCTTTCAACAGACCCATGGCCATCCAAAGCGCTTTACATATTGCCTCACATTCACCCATTCACTCACTCATTCATACACCGATGGCGGTGTCAGCCATGCAAGGCGCCATCCAGCTCGTCGGGAGCAGCTGGGGTTAGGTGTCTTGCTCATGGACACCTCGACACTTGGTCAGGTGGAACCGGGGATTGAACCACCAACCTTCCAGTTTGTAGACAACCTACATGAACCACTGAACCACTGCCGCCCCATTATGCCATTTTACGAAGTCTTGATTTTGTTTTTGGGGTGTACTAGAACAGAGTTTTTTTTATGCTTGATTGTGCAAAAATGCATTATTTTTCACATATTTTAAATTACTGCAGCACCTCTCTTCCCAGTCGGTCTCAAACACTCTGTTTAGTTCCTGTTTCGATGAAGCCCCTCCTTCCAAAATACGCAATGTGCTCTGATTGGCTAGCATTAGCGATCCGCTTAGAGCATGTTCCGGAAATGTCACGGCCCTTACCATAACCGTGAGTTTCATCTGCTCAGATGTAAATATAAACAATGGCATCAATTTAGCCATACCAATTCAAGCCCGATTCACACCCTGATAACATTTGCGAATAAGAGGATCGTGCAGAACCCATGCAAGCACGGGATTTTACAGGATGTTTCAGAGTGGTAAGCTCTTAAGGATCATGAACCATCTTACAAAAATCAAGTGTTTACAAAAGTGAGATCCCTGTAGCTAAACACTACATCAAAACTGTAATGTTAGCTAGCAGGCTAGCGGAGCCAAACAACTTTGCCTGCTGTTTATATCGTACTGAGTGTCCCAACAGAAGGAATTGCTCCATCTTTCAGGAGAAGCTTTTGTGCGTAGAAGGCAATGTACTCTCTTAAGTTCTGGAAGCTGTTCTCCGTAAAAATTTGCAGCACATAGATAAACATTGAGGTTTACTTTGAAAACGTGGAAACAGGTGTTGCGTAATATCATTGCACCTGCTGCACCCATGGTACGGCAAAAAGTTCCTTGATTATTACGCAGGAATGAGAGTATAGTTCCTAGCCAAACTCAACTGTTTAACTCTAGGAGAGTTGGAAAATGAGGATATTTTCAAAAATAGTGGCGTGCTCCTTTAACCTTCAATATTAGTAATGTACCAACTGACTACCATGTATAGTTTACAGCATTAGTTAAGAATTTTTTTCCTTAAAAAATTTTGCCATGTACTGTATCTGATATGCATCCACTAGGGTTGTAACGGTACACAAAACTGACGGTTCGGTACGTACCTCGGTTTTGAAGTCCCGGTTCGGTATGGATTCGGTACAGCAGTTTTACAAAATTGCTTTTTATTAATTTTTATTCAACAGTGGTTTAATGAAAAAAAATTGTGTCTGTCCTTAAATTAATTAAATTATAACTAAAAGTTTCTTAAAGATAATGCTGTAAACTATATAGGGAGCCCTTACTTACATATAGCTATTAAAGATTAACAACAGAGCCCAAACTATTGGCCTAAATTCAGTTGCTATTTATTTTTAGATATAATAATCAACACTCATAAGCTTCACATAAGGCAGTTTTTGCATTAACTTCTAAATCTAATTATTTTTATTCGTTGTTGAAATATAATCATTTAGTGGCTGTAATTTTCATGACAGGTTTATTTAAACATACATTAAATAAACAAGACATCACTAACAGGCTAAGTAGTATATAATGAATACATATAGGCTAATATAATGAATATAACGGCTAATATAGTGCATGTATTCAGTGAAAGAGTTGATTTCTCTAGTGAGCTAACAGCTGTGGACACTGAATGACTTCTGAGTAAACGTGATTCTGCATGACATTGTTCACAAGCAGTTTTATTGTCTTTCCGCGGTTGAAACACAGATGGAGCGATTACACGACATATGATACATTTCAGTAAGTTGTAATGTATCCTCAACATACCTTAAGATGTATTAATTTATGTTTATTCTTTAGGAAGAGATGATCGCATTGACTCGCGCACCGCGCGCTGCCGCTTTAAGTTGAACTGATAGGCTACGCGTCTATCAGTCACGTCACCCCTAGTAAACACAGATGGAGCTATTACACGACATATGATACATTTCAGTAAGTTGTAATGTATCCTCAACATACTATAAGATGTATGTTTATTCTTTAGGAAGAGATGATCGCATTGACTCGCGCGCCGCGCGCTGCCTGCAAGTTGAACTGATACGCGTCTATCAGTCACGTAACATTAAAGAGGGTTAAAACAGCATTTATCGTTTGAATTTCGTGATAAAATGGACTGAATACTTAATATGTTCGTGTGGAAACTCGGATTGAAGTGTGTTCCGCGCTTACAACAAGCCGACTGTTAACTGTTAAAGATTACATTCATAACCGTTCGGTACACGCGTGCACCGTACCGAAAGCCCTGTACCGAAACGGTTCAATACGAATACGTGTAACGTTACACCCCTAACATCCACCATAATTGATATTGAATCGAATCAAATTGAAATCATAAATGGAATTGAAAGCTTGTGAATGGAAATCGAATCGAATTGTGAAGTTTGTGTCAATACCCAGCCCTGTTACTAATGCTAAAGAGACATTAAATGAGCTGATATATTTCTCTTTTTTCAATCAACAACTAGGCTATTGTTTTTAATTGAAGAACATACAATTCCACTTCTGGAATCACAAAATGAATCATGGTTAATTAATTTTATATAATATCTATACTCCCAGTTTCTGTTAATTAATACGTTTACAAGAAGCTTTGCCATAATTATAGAAGAAATACTGGAAATATTTTAGCCAGGGGCAGGATCCTTGACTGAACAAACTCATTGAATTTGTCTAAATCAGCTGAATCAAAACTCACTAACTAAACTGTAAGTTATCATGACATAAGCAACTTTTTATGGATGCACTATGTAATTCCATATTAGAGACAAGAGAAAATCTCTGTATGGTGTATTAATTCTTAATTACGGAAATGTGATAATGCATTATATATGCAAAAGCATTATATATACACAAAGCTAATTACATATTTGACCATTTTGTGAATTTTTGTGACATGCTATAGTTTGTTATACTAAGTATAGCTGACTGGTTAAATAAAGCTCTTTTTTGATGAGCTCGAAAAAAATACCACAATAACAAGCTATGTTTTTTTTAAGGGGTACTTCAGTGCTGGGAAGATGAATGTGTATTTAAACTGGGTCATTTATGTAGTAGAAATGTGCAATTGTTTTTGAATTTGGTGCCTTCTAGACTGAAAAAAGACAGAAAATGCCTTTTGTCTCATGTGGATGAAAGACAACAACTCCCAGAATGCACTTGCTTCGCTGCCCAACGAGGCCACTCCCAAAGCCACGGCTACTGGTTACATCTCTTGCCCACCGCGGCTCCACCCCACCGTCGTTTTGATTTTCATAGTAATACAATAATTTTGTTCAGTTAGAGAATAGACACTACAATTAAAGCCTGAATGTGTCTTTTCAATAAAGTGCGAGTGAGCTGAACGAAAGTCACAGCACAAATGCAGCAGGAGTCAGATTTCATTCATCACGAGAGCAAAGAGCTGAGCAGAGCTGAGGTAAGCACGGCAGTCATTCACAGTGTGTGTCCAGTCTGACGCGGTTTCAGATCATGCCTATGGAAGCTAAACTTTCATAGGAATAAATTGAAGAGTTGAAACACTCACTTTTCTCTGCACCGCTCTGTTATGAATGCCCGAGGCTGAGCCGAGCCGAGCGCATTTACATTCTGTTAGTGAGATCCCACCCCTGTGGGCGGGTTGATAACATGCGGAACTAGCTCCCTCTACTGGCTGTAGTCTTTAGGCTCTGGCCAAAAAATCCTCCGATGACGCAACATGACGATATTTGCATCATCTGAGGATTTTTTCCAGAAATAAAATGCATAATTCTCTCGTCTCAGGGGGACATGAGGGGCGAAAGTACCATAATTCGAATATACTACCAGGTTTCTACAGATACAAAGCTTAATGCTAAATCACTGAAGTAACCCTTTAACAGTCACTGCAGGAGGTGGATAGGATGCTACAGGGGGTACAATCTTGTATGACAAGGGCATGAAGTTGAAGTTAGCCAAACAGTGTAAGAAAACAGCTGAAATTACTTACAGCACCTTCAATTTCCTCTATATTTCTAATAAAACCAAAAGCCACTCAGTGAGGCTTTATTAAAGGCCAGCCTAGAGTGTGTCGGAAAATGAGAGCATTGGTTTTTTTTTTTTACTTCATGCAGGGAAGCTAAGCTCGGCTAATGCGCCTGAGTCAGTGGGAGGCTAATAAAGGCTTCAGACAAACACCTTGAATAATCTCTCTCTCTAGCACACACTTTTTCCTTTCTATCGCTCTCTCTGTGACAGCCTCCTCTACGGTGTTCAAACAGCTGCATTAAAATGGACGAAAAGTAGTTAAAATTAGCATGCTATGAGCCTAGTGCATTTCTCAAAAGGGATAACATTTCTGATGGGTACACTTTTTGCATAAACAAACATTGTGATCATATCAACAAGATTATTTAGCACAAACAAACTGGACCTGTCTGCACAATACCACCAGTACATCTTGATGTAAAGGCCGGGGCAGTCGGCCGTCGGGCAATGTTGAGCCGTTTTTGAGCGTCAGCTGCTCAGTTTTCTTTTTGGTGTGTTCCACACTGTTGGCTCTAGTCGGACGCCGTTGGTTTTTGTTTGTTTTTTAGCCGATTCTGTATGTTTAATCAGCATCGGGCCGTTGATGAGAGAGGGAACTCTGATTGGCTGTTAAGCGAACGAGTCAGTGCACAAGAATAAAAGCGAAAGTGATGAAAGGGAGAAAAGAAGTCAAGAGGGTACAGACAGAAGTAATTGTCATTATAATTGTACGCATAATAACATGAGCCGACTAGAGTGAAGAAAGTGATCATCGTGATTTATATTCAAAATGGTAAGCAAGTGCTGCTTTGTTTACAGTTTTTATATCTGCAGTCCTAGTCTCGGTTTCCTTTTTGAATGACGAAAATAGACTATTGATACTGATATAGACAGATATTTACTTAGACGCAGGCGCAGAATGCAGTAGTCACCTTTAGCCACCTATAGTCACCTATAGTCACCTTTAGCCCTTTTGGTGTGTTCAAGCACAGGTTTTTGGCCGAGACATGGTGTGTCCCGGACATAAGCATTCATGTCACATGATGATGCTCCTATAAAAAAAGCATTTCCCACAAATGAGGAAAGCTAATTATAAATACAACAGTGGCAATACTAAAAAAAGCTTTTTAGGGTTGTGTTTACCAGTTTGTGGGCCTATTAACTTTGCGTGAATGAGGAAAGTCTTTATGGCCTCTCCCGCTGTTTTGTGAGCAGTTTTAGAGAATATCCCAGGAACGGGGGTGGGAAGCTATTCACTCAGAATGAGAACCTGAATATTGTCTCCTCAATCCATGCTTCTCTTGCTCACATACTCCTCACCTGCTTTTGTGCATATGGAAATAAGCTATTCATGCACATGTACATTTCCTCAAATATGCTTGAGCTCCCTTACATACAAACCCAGTGTTTTGAAGATGTTCTCTACCGAAATGCGATAATTTGCAAGTAATTTAATATAAACTCAAAGCTGAAGAACCAATATGAATCAAAGATGATCTAGGGAATTGGTTTCCTACAATATTGCAATACCAAAAAAAGGCCAAAAATGTTTCAAATTATCCATACTTCTCATATTCGTTTGATCAAATCATCCTGCTTAGAGCGAACGCAAAATCATGCAACTCCCCAAGACAGCGTTTTCAGATGAAGTAATACGAAAGCCAACATTAAACAATGTTCCATTTTCACCCAGTCCCCTCCCTGCAGAACTAACATGCCTCTTGTCCAGGAGGGTACAGCCATCTGTTGTTTGTTAGGAGGTAGAGAGTTTGTGTGAATGAGTATGACGGTATTCGCGTGTGTGATGAGGGAGAGAAAGGGGACGAAAACTAATGGGGAAGGGAGTTACAACTAGAATATGTAAATGCAGACATTAATGGTTTTGTCTGTGACTGGCACTTGGGGAAAGACTGCGAGTGAACGCTGACAGCAACTTGAAAAGTGTTTTGCATGTGGAAGAGTGTTGATTTATAAACTAACAGTCTGTTCTATCCTCCACTTATATTCATGGATATGGGGGATACAGTCTGTGGGGGGTTAGGTTAATCCAAAGAAAGAGTCCAAGCGCAATGTCATATTAACCTAGTTCGACATCAAAACATGCTTTCTCACAACACAAGCACAGAGCTCCAGCTGTTCAGCGGTTTTAATAGTATAACCTAGACAATGGAGTCATCAATAGACATATTAAGCTCATAAACTTTCATATTGGAATCACACACATCTGTCTTGACTAAATCACACAAACTCTGTGTGACTTTAACCCAATGACACACTAGAACATGTGATGTCACACTGGTGAGTCTGAATCCAGGTGTGCCAGTGTGTGTGTGATGTCTGGCTTGTAGGACAAGGTGTGTTTCCGTTTCATTAACTTAGACATGTAATGAAACAAACTTGTCTCTGCCCTCAAGCAGTAGGTCAAGATTTAAAACATGAAGTTATACCGGCAAAAGTTGTTGGGTGGATTAAAGGTACGCTTTTTTTTCTTACATTAACTGTTATTCAACACAATCGCATCTTTGTTATTATAGTAGCAGTAAGGGTGAGTTCAAGTCTTCCTTGGAAGTTCATATTTACAAGTTGGGAAGGTGTAATTACAAGGTCAGGGTCATTCAAATCACTTTGGTCAGAGCAAGATGGCAACAAACATGGTTTTTAACTGCACTTGTACACAATTATGAATAAAGAATGTGCATCAGATGTGTTTTGCGTTTTTTGTTTCCCACTCATAATTACGACATTGCGGTGACTCATGTCCATTCAACTCATAAATACATTTTTTCTGAGATTACTTTAATGCACCATAACTACATTCATTACAAAAGAGCATCATGTGATGTCAATATGGTGGCGCCCATAAGAGGGCAACCCGCTCCATGTAAATAAAAATCACCTTTTTCTAGAAGACTGACATGCCTGGAGTCCTCCTATCATGTCAAAAGTTCTGTTAATTCCTCTTTAAGTAAAACATTTCTAATTAGCTAAAAACATACTGAGTGCACCTTTAAGTGTGGGATGATCGTTAGTGCCCTCAAATCAATCAGTGTGCTCCAGTGTGTTTACTTGATTTAATGTCCCCCATAAAGGAACATTAATCTCCTGCTGGGCTAAACCAACATTAACCCCAAAACAAAACCCCACTCATCTGACCAGAGCTGTTGAGACCCAGCTGCCTCGTGTTTGTCAAAGTGGGGGGAAATTAAGAAAGAAAAACAAGTCAGAGCATGCTGCTGGTTCACAATCAACTTAACCACTGTTAAGTAAATGGATACAGTTCATTCACATTTGAATCCATGCTCATATAAGAAATCTAGATCTGTTTACAGCCATACCATCGGAAACATTCAACGAGGTGTAGGTACAAACACCATCCGAATACGTCATGTTTGTTTGTGTGAGTGTAGATGTTTGAGCATCAATTTTCAACAACTAACATAACACACTTAATGAAATATCCAAATGACCTGAGATAACCTGAAATATCGTGGGTCAGTGTCAGTGTTCAAGCAGATAAAACTTAAGTCACTGGACCGCATGAAAAACGAGTTAATATTCCAGTATGTATCCTAATATACACTTCTGCAGCGAAACGTCTCTCTGTAGTGAGAAATGACATGTAGCCTACGCGTCATTGTATCATCTCAAATACCAGGACCATTAATCAAAAATGACACAAAAACTGCAACAAGTGCATGTAATGAAATAAAAGGGCACGATATTAATCAGCTCTAGGGGTCATTAGTGAAGTCACGGAATGATGAAATATGTAGTAAAAACATAACTTACCCAAAACCGCGAAGGCTAAAATAAGCCAATTGATATCCATAGTTCTCCTGTTTTCTGCACTGGCGATTAAGTCCAGATATTGCAGAGAATTGCAAATGTGGTTATAAATTCCTAATCGTCACTCAGACCTTCCGAGATCAGTCTGGATGGAGTTATGAACGCGTACACCTGTTCGGACCGCGTGAAAGTGCGTACCGACTCCACAACGATTCAATTTCTCCCGAGGCAGAGAGAGCCTTCGCGCGGTTTGTAAGACGAATATCCAGCCCCGAACAACAGCCGTATTTTTAAGAGGCGCTTGTGTGATTGATTAAAGCCTCCCTCCGATAAATTACACCCGCTGTTCACGAATGAATCCGAAATTGTGAGTTGAACGCTGGGATCTCAGCTCTCTTGTGCCGCTCTCCAATTCCAAGCGCGAGCAGCCTAGTGAGCCCACGCGTGGAGGAGGAATAGTGAGACCAGTTTGCCCAGTTCGCGTCAAATAACCGGTTTACTGTGGTCGTGGGTAAACTTATATCTTTGTCCGACGGGTATGAGGAGATGTGGTGCCCGTGTCTGTTCTCCGTGCAGAGCGTTACGGTGATGCTGCCGCTCCCGCTATCACCTTCAGCTCTTCTATTGTCACACACGCCACAAAAGACACTAGGCGGCCCAGCCCATCTCTTACTTTCAATCATGGGCTGGTGTCTAAGGGTAGGCTATCAGAAGGGGGGAAATCCTACCATAGACCACTGTCCCGGTCAAATAAATCTGCTTCAGTCAGTTTCGGGTGGCTAAATCACTTTTGTTATCATCACGTTGCCTAGATTCAGTTGTCACTAGCGACGGCGCATTTCAGTTCAGTTCACTTTGGTGTTACCATCCAAAACGATGCTTATTATCTTTGGGAATTCAAGTGTCCATTTTCAGTTTAACAATAAACATATTCTTATTTTACAGTCTGTTTGATAACATCCACGCTTCGCATGGGTTATGTTGCGTGTTAGGGAATTACACGCTTCATTTGTCGCCACTGGTTAAGTCAGAGAGCAGCGAGCTCTGTAAACATTATTCTAGTGACCGTTGTTGTTGATATTATCGTCATACATTGTTTACATACGCGACCGCAGGTGAGGTTCAATTAGGAGAATTATGAAATTGTATTTCATGTTGTCCTCTTTGTGCACTTTCAAACTACCACTCCTCCCACCTACCGGTAAATAACCCCGCCCTGTGACGTCACACGAAACCACTCCTTTTACCAGGTAACAGCTGCCCCTAGTTTTGAGTTAAAGGTTCCGTTCTTTGTGTTTTTTTGAAGCTTTGATTGTGTTTACAGTGTGCAATATAACATGTGTTCATGTTTCGCATGTAAAAAAAAACAGTATTTTTAACACAATTTACTTATCTGTATACCTCTGTTTTCACTGTCCTAAAAATGGGTTGATGAGTTCCTTGTTCTATGAAGTCCCTCCTTCAGAAATACGTAACGAGTTCTGATTGTGCCAGCGGTTCCCGTGTTGTGATTTGACCGCAGCTTAGCGAACACGTCACGGTTCCTGTGTTGTGATTCGACAGCAGCTTAGCGCACGTGGAAAGGTCACGCCTCTTAACGGGGTGATGTATGCGCTTAATGATCTCTACAGCGTCCCTGGGAAAGCCAAACAAAGATGATTTGACTCCGGAATGAAAATAACAGCGTCTCGACGACATGACGACAAACACACACAAACGCAGCACTTCCTCTTCTCCACGCAACACTTCCTCTTCTCCACGCGACACGTCCTCTTCTCCACGTGGGACAGCAACAAGACCACGCCCCCTTTTTCCGCATATTCTTGTGGGCGGAGGTTAGTCTGTTCTACTGTTCTACTGACGTAATTTATGAAGGAAGTACCAGGATGTAGTCCAAGCCGGCCGTTCTCTGTAGGCTTTGAAAGGGAACTTCTGTTAAATAAAATATCTCGCTTGGCATTGAACTTTGAGCTTTATAATTTTACAGGTATCACAATTTGGTATGTTTCTCTGCATTATTACAAATAAAACACACAATTACGCAATATGCGTACAAAATCTTTTAATACACTCTAAAAAAAAAGGTTCTATATGGCAGTGGTTCCCAACCACGGTCCTGGTGGACCCCCAACAGTGCACATTTTGCATGTCTCCTCAATCAAACACACCTGATTCAGGTCATCAGCTCATTAGTAGCTACTCCAAGACCTGATGTGGGTGTGTCAGACAAAGGACACATCCAAAATGTGCACTGTTGGGGGTCCACCAGGACCGTGGTTGGGAACCACTGCTATATGGCACCAAAAATGGTTCTTCGTCGTAATCATAGGGGAACCACTATTGGTGCTATATAGCACCATATCTTAACATGTTCTGTATATGGTAGCGGTGCTATATAGCACCTTAGTTAGCGGTGATATATAGCACCTTAGTCAAAGAACCGGTGAAGAACCTCTGAAGAACCGCTGAAGAACCACTGAAGCACCAAAATTGGTGCTATATAGCACTTAAAAAGGTTCCCCTATGATTACGAGCCAAGAACCATTTTGGTGCCATATAGAACGTCTCAGGTTACGAATGTAACCATTGTTCCCTGAGAACAGGGAACGAGACGCTGCGTCAGCTTGACGCTACGGGGAACGCCTCCAGCGTGACAGGTGCCTGAAATCACTATCAAAAAACATCAATCCTATTGACCGGCGACAGCCTATGATGTCATCAAGGTGCGACCAGGAAGTATATAAGGGCACCTTGCCAACATGACAGTATCTAACGTCTGAAGGGACTGTTCTTGGCAGGCAGGCCCTGCGGCATGGCACAGCGACGCAGCGTCTCGTTCCCTGTTCTCAGGGAACAATGGTTACATTCGTAACCTGAGACGTTCCCTTTCGAAAGGGAACTCGCGCTGCGTCAGCTTGACACTACGGGGAACGATATATCCACGCCGCCATGCCGACGGGAGTGCATGCCCACTGGCAGTGACTACTGTCAAGACAAGCAAATTCTACTGAAATGCCTGAACTCCCCTTCTGGTCACATTAGGCTGTCAGTGACAGCGCTCCCTACGGTCATAGCCCAAGCTATCGCCCAAGAAGGAACCTTCACACACATGAGGTCCTTCCCAGGCCCTGCTCGAAGGCCTGGAACCACCCATTCGACTTAGAAGGGGTTCCTTTAAGGGAACGTGGCAAGGGAACTATGAGGGAACCCTATGCCAGTCACTATTCGGGAGGTTCTCACCGAATGCCACCAGGGAGACCTGACCAGGTGACCCAGTCTGTTATGGGACACGTAATATGGTCAACCCTGTCTGTACAGTACAGAGCCTCTGGTACTCGCCTCCGAAGAGGCATCCCGCTAGGGTGCTGCAAGAAAGGCAGTGACATCCACTAGCCGGATCTCAGAGACGGGTTATCCCGGAGAGCAGCTCTCAGCGAAGTGCTATATAACCCTTGCTAGTGAGGGGAGTTTAGCCGCTCGATCCTCAGATCTACCAAGCACCTACTTTAAAACGTGCTTAGGAGGCCAGAGGCCTTACAGGCTGATTATGCCAGGGAGGCCCCGAGGGGCCTACAACCCTTAACCAGCGCCAAGCGGCCGTAAGCTCATAGTAGACCCTCATTCGAGAGGAGCTCATAAGCCTGCCTGGTAGGTAGCCATGCAGTAGGCAAACTATGAAAGTCCCCTCCCGTGGGGACCGCATAGCAGCCGTAACGTCTCGTCGTGCTAGGGTAAGAACACCGCCTCCAGGTCTCGCGAACGGCCAGAGACCGGCGCCTGATAGCGGGTGACCACTAGCTGTCAGCGTAAAGCCAGTTGTGCGTTCCCGCCAGGGGAACTCGTTCCCCATGGAGGCTGAGAGGAGCCTCCACCTGGTAACCCTTGCCGACTGCTCGCATGTCCAACAGCGGAGCTCGCCCTCAGGAAGGCCAAACGGGCCTCCTGATCGCAGTCGTGCTAGCCCTCGAGGTAGCTGGGAAGATAGGGACTTGCATCATCAGGGAGGCCTAGCGGGCCTACCACCTGCAAAAAATGCCGGGCATTTCTCCATCACAGCCCTCTGCTCAGTGACTGGACCTATCCAGAGACCACGAGACAGGAGCGTGCCCTCAGAGGAGGCCACGAGGGGCCTACAACTCCAAGCGAATCCCACAGGGAAGCCCCGTGCAGCTTGCCTGATAGCATCCCATGCTACGATCCGTTACCGAACCTGGGGACCGGGGAACGACTTCAGGGAGGCGCAATGCCTCCACCTGATAGCAGAGCGTGCCGCCCATAGCCAGAATGTGCTACTCATAGCACTTCATGGTCACCGCCTCAGCGGCTGCACTCAGGGAGGCCAGCACTCATGCTAGCCATCCAGTGCCTACTACCAGCCATCGAGGGACTTAATGCCAGAGGTGCCCCCTCGGGGGAGACCAGGCAGCGCCTGCTGACCACAGGTCGTCCAGCCTACGTCCTCTCTCCTAGCGCGCTGCCAGGGCAGCTGCAGTCTACCTGCAGCACGCTCCATGACCTACAACAGCTCCCCATACATGGGACAGGGTGGTTGAGAAGCCTCAGCCTCAGGCGCTTCATTCGCCTCCTCAACCATCCTCTGCTCAAATGGAAAAGCAGCGGACGAGGAGGAGGAGCCCAAATCCTGCTCTTCCTCCGAGGTCCGCCCCTCGCGATCTGGCTCGTTGTCTGCCAACACTACACCGGTCTCCAGACGACGAGCCAGATCCAGCTGGGAACCCCAAGTCTGTAGCTGCCGCTCAGCCTCAGCACGAGCGGGGCCGTTCCCAGCTACTGAGCTCTCTCCCCTCGAGAAGAGAGCCAGACGAGAGCGGAGCGTTTTCATGGGAAAACGCTCACAGTTCGCACAGGATGCTCCCTTGAGAACATCCCGTGCGTGCTCTTCCCCCAGGCAGTACACGCAGAGTGTGTGTGTGTCATCAGGTGTAAGATACCTGTTGCACGGGTCCACGCACCTGCGGAAGTGTCGCTGCTTCTTCGCACACTTCATACTTTCTCTGTTGATGCTTTCCAATAGCGAAACAGGCAAAACAGTCCCTGAAGACGAAAAGATACTGTCATGTTGGCAAGGTGCCCTTATATACTTCCTGGTCGCACCTTGATGACATCATAGGCTGTCGCCGGTCAATAGGATTGATGTTTTTTGATAGTGATTTCAGGCACCTGTCACGCTGGAGGCGTTCCCCGTAGCGTCAAGCTGACGCAGCGCGAGTTCCCTTTCGAAAGGGAACCTTTTTTTTAGAGTGTATTTGAATAAAGGGTGATGTTGATTCTCAAATGTTCATTGTATTAACTCAAACTCAAAATTTTAAGGCAACCAGGTAACTTACTTTTTAAATATATTTTTTTACAGTAGAAAGGTTAAAACAAATTGTATAACAAATCTTCCCATAATTCCTCCTAACTCAGGGTCTTTTTTGTTATGTGTAAGACATTTTGATGTAGAATAGTCCCATCTCTTTTTTTTTTTTTTTTATTCTTTTACTTTTATTCAACATTATTATTATTTTGCATTTATTGATCAAAGTGACAGTAAAGACATTCATAATGTTACAAAAATAAATGTTGTTATTTTGAACTTTCTTTTAAAGATTTATTTAAAAATGTATCTGTTTCTACAAAAATATCAAGCTGTTTTTAACATCGATAATAATATGAGTTGTTTCTTGAGCAGAAAATCAGCATATTAGAATGATTTCTGAAGGATCAAGTGACCCTGAAGACCAGCTTTGCCATCACATCAATTAATTAAAATATTAAAATAAAATAAAGTTATTTTAAAATGTAATATTTCACAATATTACTGCTCTTACTGTATTTTTGATCAAATAAATGCAGCCTTTGTGAGCATATGAGACTTCTTTTAAAAACATGAACATTTTCTAACCCTAAACTTTTAAACAACAATGTATCTGCTATTAGTTTAGAAATCGAGATTATCACTAAACTGTGTAAATTAATGTAAAGTATACAAAAATACTGATATTAAATATTATACACAGGTATTAACTTAGTACCAGACTGAACTGTATCATATCACCAATTGAAAACAGGGGCATATTCAAATGTGTGTATAATATGGATGTACATTGGAAAAATCACTATACAACTATTGGCTTATTCTTTAAAAAATATTAGATAAAAACATGTAGCCTATGGATGTTTTAAACATGCAAGAGAATACCTCTTGATTCAGATGATGTCGTGATCACAAATCAAATTTTATGCCAGATTTGAAATGAAAGGATTCTTTCTTTTTGTCAAACCCTTTTGTAAAATAGAAACTCTAAAATATGCTTGCAATTTCATTCATTGCTCTTTTACTATACACTCTAAAAAAAAAAAAGGTTCTATATGGCACCAAAAATGGTTCTTCGTCGTAATCATAGGGGAACCATTTTTGGTGCTATATAGCACCATATCTTAGCATGTTCTGTATATGGTAACGGTGCTATATAGCACCTTAGTTAGCGGTGCTATATAGCACCTTAGTCAAAGAACCGGTGAAGAACCTCTGAAAAACCGCTGAAGAACCACTGAAGCACCAAAATTGGTGCTATATAGCACTTAAAAAGGTTCCCCAATGATTATGAGCCAAGAACCATTTTTGGTGCCATATAGAACCTTTTTTTTAGAGTGTAGTTACAACTCTCCCTGGTCTCCCTATTAAATGTATTGCAGTATTTTCTTATAAGAAAATAACCAAAGATTGAACTCACGGTATGCTAAGGGTCTGGGTCTAATCATTAGTCAGTGATGGTCTGATATAGAGGAATTGTGTGCTGCAGCCCAAGAGGACAATCACTATATTGGTATTGCTACATATACAGTACTGCCCTGTTTTTAATTGGGAGTTCTTACAGTATACAATCAGAGCATGGGGGGGAAAAACATATTTGAGTCAATCTAAAGAAAAAAGATCTAATGAGAGTATAAGCCGTGTGAAATATCAACATATTGCTCACTATAATGAAGCACTTGTTATTCTGTACTATTTTTGTTAGTGAAAACCGCGGGCGTAATATCTTCACTCTGAAATTTAGACAGCTTTTCCCCCTATAATTAAAATAGCTTTAATCACACATTATTATTTTACCTCTTTTATAGAATATGTGTTTAAAAGCTCAAATAATTAGGAAGCTTGAAGATCTTAATTCAGTATATTGGGAGGCTGAGTGAAGCAGCTCCTAGAGGATTTCAGTTGTCCTGCTCCAGGCGCCATCATTGTGCCCCCAAGCAAGGCACTTAATGTCTACATCCGCAATGAGGCTTTACAAAATCAATTCAAATCCAATCATACTTAAAGGTCAAAGATAAGATTGCTGTCAGTCATTTGTTATATAAAGAGAGATGGCTAAGTGTTTTATAATAGAGTAAGAGATAAAAATGATAAACTTGGCAATTTTTCATTACATTTATCTGGCGGTTTCATTAGGAAACATGCAAGAACCCTTTAAAATGTTTACTCTAATCTGCTTGAATGGAGAAAGACTGAAATCAACTTCTACTTTAATACTGAGCATTGATATGTCTCTTTCTTCAAGGTGATTGGTGCTTCTAACTGCATAATTCCCATTCATAGAACCAATTCATAGACAACAGGTCCATCTCCTCCACTATTCACTGTAAGGCTAACGCTCAAAATAATTAATTGGTGTGAGTAGAGCCAACTCAAATTAAACAAATTAGTTCAAACAAATGAACTTTTATGAGTGTTTAGAACTTTCTTTTGAGTTCACAAAACTGACACATTTTAAGTAACTGAAACTGGGCTGGGATTTATATTTCCCAGCATGCTTTGCCATGATACTCAAAAGGGACAGTAAAAGCCGAAATTAAGTGTTATATTATGATTTTTTTTTTTTTTTTTTACTTTTTATGCAAGATTAACGTTAAGTGGGAGATTTAGTAGGGTTTAATGTTTTGTTATCCTAGCTTGGAAGAGTTTCTGTTATGTTGGGTTTTTTTTTTTTTTTTGTAGGGTTACAATCATGGAGAAAAGTGAAGTAGAGCTTAGTTTGAGAACAGATATATGTTAAATGTATTATATTGCTGTCCTACCAAAGCATTATGTAACCATTTAGCAAGGTGGCATTTATTGAATTAGCTAGTTAAAGAGATAGTTCACCCAAAAATGAAAATTAGCCCATGATTTACTCACCCTCAAGTCATCCTAGGTGTGTATGACATTCTTCTTTCAGACGAATACAATCTGAGTTATATTAAAAAGTCTAGGCTAATCCAAGCATTATTATAGCAGTAATAGTTGCTCTGTTTTTGAAGTCCATAAAAAATGCATCTGTCCGTCGGCACCGGGGTGTTAATAAAGGCCTTCTGAAGCTAATCAATCCGTTTGTGTAAGAAAAATATCCATATTTAAAACTTTATCAAGTAAAGTTCCAGCCGATCACCTTCCTTGGAAAAGTGTTGAAAGTGCCATCTCGCAATTCTTTCGATCGGCAGAGGCACTTTCAACACGTTCCATAAATTGAATACAGAAGGCGGTTGGCCGAAACTTTACTTTATAAAGTTTTAAATATGTATATTTTTGTTACACAAACACGTCAATTCGCTTCAGAAGCCCTTTATTAACACCCCGGAGCCGCGTGGAGCACGTTATTCGGTAGACAGATGCATTTTTTATGGACTTCAAAAACAGATCAACTATTACTGCCCTTATAATGTTTGGATTAGCCAGGACTTTTTTAATATAACTCAGATTGTAATTGTCTGAAAGAAGAATGTCATACACACCTAGGATGACCAAGGGTTAGTAAATCATGGGCTAAATTTCATGTTTGGGTGAACTATCCCTTTAAAGCTAGTAAAGTTTCCACTACTAAAAATGTGAGATTACATATTTTGAAGTTAAATGTATGAATTGGCTTACTCAAATATTTCAAGTTAAGAGCAATTAAAATGTATGATTACAAAATAAAAATCTGAAAGTTCTTGTAGTAAAGTTGTTTGTACGGGAAGAAGGAGGCGGGAACCGGCGGACAATCAAAATAACTTTTAATTAAACAAACACAAACTAAAATGGCGGCGACAGCCCCTCGCGGACGACTGTCGCCTACATACAAATAAACACAAAATGAAAATAATAAGCTGCAGCCCCTCACGGTCGACTGCAGCAACACATAACAAAACATAAATAAAATACAACATAAAATCCAGGCCTGGTCCTCTCTCGTCCCTCACTGTCGTCGCTCCTCCTTTATACTCCCTCACTCCTCCGCGAGGGCCGAGATCGCTGGCTCACAGCTGGCGCTCATCCTCTCTGATGAGCGCCGCCTCGTCCCGCCCTCACGGTCCCTCGGCCTCGCTGCTCGCCACAGTTCTGCTTACTTAAACTTGACATTACAACTAATTGCCTCAATTATTTTAGTTTTGATCATTTATTCAGGTAGTGTACAGTGTAATATTTGGCTAGTCATGTGATCTCAACGTTCATAAGGCAACCCACTCTATGTAAAATAAAACCGCTTTTATTTGGCTACTGACTGGAGTTTGAATCATAATTTTCAAAAGTTATAATCCATTTTCTGTAAATCGCCTTTATATGGCAGATACCTGAATGTTTAACAGCTGTGATACCTATTATGGTTTTTCAAATATTCCCTTTCATGCAGTGTGTAATATAGCTGTTTGTGAATGTAAACGTTCTGCCAAGTTGTAAAGTCGAAAGTGCTCAATAAATAATTGTCTCCCAAAAGAAAGAATCGACTTTGAACCACCTATAGTCGTTTTTGTTTCAAATCCTACTGCGTGATGGTTCTAATATCACTAGGAAAGACATTCGCATAATGCCCACCTCCGCCTGTAAACAACTTGACACGCCCACAAACGTGACGTTTTACTGACGACTGCTTCTCAAATCTCAGAGTTCAATGTGGCATTCGCAAAATGCTTGCTCTTGAAAGATGGGTCAGTATCCAATTTATTTGGACCAGCTTGCTGTAAATCAATGACTGTAAGTGTGATTAATTATTGATGTATATATTTTCTACCGGGTGTTCGAAATATGTAGTTTTGTGTTTTATATTGTGTAGGTCTCCGGCTAACCGGCTAACTCACGTTATTACTGTCTTACTAAAATACTATCAAATCAGTTGTGGACCACTATTTCCTAAAACTGTCAATTAATGCCGGTGGCTGTCGTTCTTACTACTTTGAGTAATGATAAAGGATGGAGCAAGATTTGTTTTGCACACTTTAATGTTATATCAGTCATTCAAGTTAGTGCTGGTCTAACGCATGCACCGTTATTAACACAGATAATACAGTTCCCTCATGTGCACCGCAATAAATTAGAAATATACACATTGTTTTGTTGATGAGTACACTTGTGAATGCTGATAATGAGGAATTACAGTCGCAACATCTCTTAATGTACCTCAAACTCTTTACAGTGTGTACGATCTCTGAGGACTGAGGAAGCCTCCTGAGCTGAGGTGCAGTTATGGTAATGGGCGTTTAGCTTCCGACAAGCGGTAGACCAATCGTAACAGACTGGGCCATCTGGCCAATCAGAGCAGAGTAGGCTTGCGGAAAGGGAGGATTTGGAGAGACTGATTCATCCGTCGAGTCGTTTGAGAATCACAATGTGGTGATGTGCATATTATGAGAAAATTAAAGTGTTTTTTTACCTTTGATGCATGTAAACCTATTGTTGGAGACTTCCAAAACAAAATTTGGAAACTTTAAAATAGCATAATAAGGACACTTTAAATTCTGCCACATATCAACAGTTTCAACAGTGATAGGCGTATTAACTTACACAATCTTTGCAATGACAGATGGCACCTTGAGGCACCTTCAGATACTTTATATTACCTTCATTATGAAAGTAGATCGTCTAATTAAATTAATTCCAAAACCTCATATGTAAAATGCACAAGTGAGGCATTTGCTTAATAGTTTTGAGTCCCATAATGAGAAAAGGAAAAATGGTTTCATGGTCAGTTTTAAAGCTTTATGCCGACTTCAAGAAGCAACTTAACACAGTGTTGTTGCCTCAGGGAGATAGATTTGCTTAGGCTTTTCATCTGACGTTTGCATATTTTGCAGCGCATTCAAAAAGTAAATAAATCATTCATTTCCTCCATTTGCCGTGTCTCTGGAGTTCTTTTGGGAGCTCATAAGGGATACTGAGCTAAAAAATGAGAGCAGTATTTATCTCTTCCCCTTCATCTCTTCAGTGTGTACAATCACATACACACACACGCGTGCAAGGGTACATATTAACAAGTGTAAAAAACAAGTGAATATAAAATGTCTTACTATAGTCACTATATAACCATGTACAATAAGTTATAAAAGATTTTAATTTACATATACTGTACATTCAAATTTTACATTGGACATCAAAAATGTAAATCAAACTTTGGCATTATTATTACCATGAACTTAATAAGCACAACAATATTATATGACATATTTGCTGAATATGAAAATTTACTTTTACCATATAATCAATCAATAACCACTGTTGGGGAAAGTTACTTTTAAAAGTAATGTGTTACTCCCTAATAAACTAACTTATTGTGTTACTTAGTTACTTTTTATGTAAAGTAATTGCTTTAAGTTACTTTTGCATTACTTTTTCTCACCCATGGTCTGAGCATGCTTTTTTGTTTTTTATTAACAAAACAAAAGTTCTATTTTTGGCAAATGTGAAATTAATAAGCCTAAGGCTGAATGAAATGCAAATTCAAAACAAAGTAACTTGCGCTATTTGACAAGATTGACTTATTTGCTTAATTAAAAGTTTCACCCAACTAATTTTTCAGATTAGGAATAAAATCTGATTTTAAAAAAAATTGCATTAAAAACTGTGCTACTTTGGCTAGAATTTTGCAAGGAAATTTACTTTGACCATATAATCATGATATAATTATGACAGTATGTTATACATGACATGTATACTGAATGGGAAAATTAGTTTGGTAAATTTGAGTTTGGTTTGTCTAGTTTTATGTTTTATGTCTAGCCAATAATTCAGACAATATATTGTGATCAGTACAAACCATGTTGATCTTGGTTGCAAATTCATTTTTATACATTTAATGTTGTCTATGTTTTCGAGGATGAGGCCAAGTTATTTAGATATCTGCCTATTTTGGCTAGCTAGTGATAGCATATGTATTGCTTAAAAACGTATTTGTGTATATTTTATGCATTATTTTATTTATAATATTAAATTAATATTATTATATTAATATTATTATATTTTACTATCATATGGTTCCGTTATATTATTTCCATTTAGTATTGTTGTTTTCCTGATGTCTGTGAGTCAACCAATTGAAAACCACTGGTCTAGGAACATGAAACTAGTGTAACAAAGGAAACAAACTGAGCATTTAATGAGTCAAAGTAAACATATTCCATGAACATTGTGCAAATTCAACATTTTTTAAGCTTATGTTCAGCAGAGGCTCCTCTTGCAAATAGAAACGCTTGTATTTTGAATCATCAGTAATGAAGTGTGTGATGCATACCCAAAATAGCACTGGGGAGTTGTGTTGAGAGCTGAACTGAAACAATAAATCATCATCATCATCATCATCATCATCATCATCATCATCATCATCATCATCATCATCATCATCATCACAATAATTAAAGTGCAAGGGATGTAATGTGCTGCATTGGTTGGATGCTCTTTTTCTAGCAGATTGTATCAAAAACAAATTGGGGACAATAATTAAGTCTGGAACTATCTTGTTTTCACAGTTGAGGCTCATAAATACCCTAAGTCATCCAAAGTACTGTTGCTTTATTGCTGTTGATGCTATTTCAGATGCTGAGAGAGAATCAAATA